>OZ004706.1:199372259-199784759 GCA_963924515.1 Vespertilio murinus | reverse complement strand
TGGGTCACATCGCTGCCCGGGCACCGCGGTGGCCTTCCTGTCCCCCAGCCTCCCACCGCGGTCACAAAGGAGGCCTTCGGGAGGTTGTCCCTGCTTCAGGCTTCCTCTGCCCCTTCACCACCTGCTCACACGAGGTAATGGAGCCAGGGATGGCAGAGCATGAGGTGATAGAGCCACTGGATGTCAGAGTGTAAGGTGATAGAGCCAGGGATGGCAGAACATGAGATGATAGAGTAGGGGGGATGAAAGAGCCTGTGTGTGTGTTAGAGCACAAGATGGTAGAGCTGGGATGTGGTGATAGAGCATGAGATGATAGAGTCTAGGATGATAGAGCCAGGGGAGAAAGAGTGTGTGTGACAGAGCAGGAGATGATAGAGCCTGGTGGGGCGATAGAGCTGCCTTTTAGCACTCAGGGCCATCCGTACAGTTTGGGAAGCAGCAGGGAGAAAGCTGACTCTTCACCTCTCAGTACCAGTGAGCTGGGTGAGGTGGATTCGCACCGACGCAGTGTTTATTCCGTGCGGCTGTGTGTGAGGGTTCACTCAGCACCCTGAGCTCTGCATCGCCCACGTCTTCAAGCGGGTCCTTTAGACGTGGTTTTAAACTGAATCCATTGGGTGACACTGGCGAATGAGGTCGCGTAGGTTTCAGGTGTTCCACTCTGCGATGCTCACCTGTGGTTGCGTTTCTTGCCCACCACCGAAGCCAGGCCGGCCCGGCCCCCTCACTCCCCTCCGTGCCCTCCCCCGGAGCCCTGCACCCCACCGATGCGCTTTTGTCTGTCCTGCTTGCGCACTCAGGCGGCTTTAGGGTTTATGTCCCACACACAGGAGACCCTGTGGCTCTCCATTTTCCTGTCTCACATTTCACTCAGCGCGGTGTTCCCTTTTTAATTCATTTTCATTTTGCCTTTCTTGGTGACTTCAGAGAGGAAAGGAGAGGGAGAGAGACAGAAACGTCAACGATGAGAGAGAACCATGGACCGGCTGCCTCCTGCACGCCCCCCACAGGGGATGGAGCCTGCAGCCGGGCCTGTGCCCTGACCGGGACGGAACCCCGACCTCCTGGTTCCCGGGTGGAAGCTCACGCCTGAGCCACGCGGCCGGCAGCACAGTAACCTCGCGGTCTTCCCGGCCCAGACCGGACGCAGCCCGAACCTCCGCCTCCGCCGGGCCTGACCCTCCCCTCTCTGCTTTGTCTTCT
This sequence comes from Vespertilio murinus, assembly GCA_963924515.1. Taxonomy (NCBI): domain Eukaryota; kingdom Metazoa; phylum Chordata; class Mammalia; order Chiroptera; family Vespertilionidae; genus Vespertilio; species Vespertilio murinus. Next base: position 199,783,556 of record OZ004706.1, on the reverse strand, counting down.
TCCCTCCTCAGCAACTCGTGTTCAACTCGGTGACCAACTGCCTGGGGCCGCGCAAGTTCCTGCACAGCGGCAAGCTCTACAAGGCCAAGAGCAACAAGGAGCTCTACGGCTTCCTGTGCAACGACTTCCTGCTGCTCACGCAGGCGGCGCGGCCGCTGGGCTCCGCCGGCTCCGACAAGGTCTTCAGCCCCAAGTCCAACCTGCAGTACAAGATGTACAAGACGGTGAGTGCCGCGCCGGGGCGGGGCGGGGCTGGAGCGTCCGCCAGGGGGGTGACCGCACGGCCACCTCCGGCAGGCCTGCCGCTGCTGAGCTCCTCTTTGCCGACCTTCACAGAAGTTGTGTTGTGTTTAAAAACGTGTATTTTTATGGATGCCAGAGAAGAATTGAGAGGGGGAGGGAGAGAAAAACAACAATGATGAGAGAGAACCATGGGTCGGCTGCCTCCTGCACACCCCTGTTAACGGAAAAACAAACAGACCATTGGAACCTGTAAAGAATTGTTGTGAGTTTATTTGAGCCAAACTGTCGACAATTGCCGGGAAGCAGAACCTCAACGGATTGAGATAATGCTCCGGAGAATGGCGGGTTACATTTCTATTTATACACTGCCATCAAAGGAGGGACAGAGGTGGGTGACATGAAATCCATTGGTGACAGGGTAAGGAGGCAGGAGAAGGCAAAGCTGTGGGAAACCCCTGGGATTGGATAAAAAGTAAAATGATGGACACACACTTAGCTGAGCGCAGGAACAATTAACATGATAACGAAGGAATCAGAGGCATCTGTTCTGGCGCCCACCACATCTGGTTGTGCCCCAGGGGCTCCAGAAAAAGGGAAGTTACAAGTTACCCAGACATCTCACAGACGGGTTATCTTAGAGGCAAAAAGGCAAATGGGCTCAGGAAAGAAGATCAAAGTTGGTCTTTGTCTGAAAAAATATCGGCCTAGGACATGACTGCCCACCATAACCTGTTTGTAGTTAAAATATTTAATTTTCAAACCATCTCTGATGATTATTCTAGGTCTCTGAGTTTGCAAGACGGCCACGCAGGCCTCCCCTGAGCCTGCCAGGTTAGCATGTGGCTCTTTTCTTTCATGCCCCACACTAGGGATGGAGTCAGTAACCCGGGCCTGTGCCCTGATGGGAATCGAACCCTGACCTCCTGGTTCCTAGGTCGACGCTCAGCCACGGAGCCCGCGGCCGGCCGGGCTGGAGTTGGGTTTTTAATAAACCGAAGGCCAGAACCTCCGGCAGAAAGCCGCTCCGCCTTCATTGCGGGGCCGGGCCCCGCCACTGTCCCCGCTGGGCCGGGCTCAGGAGGCAGCGTCCGGGCGATGGGTGGGCACCCGTCAGCGGCCCAGCGGGTCCCCCGGACCCGACGAAGGCGCCCTGCCCTGGCGGGGCTCACGGTCACGTGTGCAGATGGGTGGGCCCGGGAGAGGTCCCCCCCAGGATCCCCGGTCCTCCCCACACTGCCCGAGGCAGCCGGACGCCTCCGTGCCCCCTTTCCCACCGGTCGGAGGGGGCCCTGGGTGGGGTGTCCCTGAGCTGTTCGCGTCGTCGGCTCCCAGGGCCGCTGGCTGGTGTGGCGTATTGTCCGGGACAGTGTTCGGTCGGGACACCTGTGGGGCGTCTGAGAGGCGAGTTTTCTCCGGAGCAGCAGGGAGCTGAACTTCAGAAAAAGACCAGCGGACACGTCCAGATCTGCCCTAGCCTCTGGGCATGGGAGTCCTCGGAGGGACCGTGGTGGGGGCAGAGTGGACGGTGGCTCTGTGCCCCTCCTTCGGAAGGACGTAGAAACACCAGCAGGCCGGCCAGTGTGGCTCCGTGGCTGCGCAAAGACCTAGGAACCAGGAGGTCAGGGTTCGATTCCGGGCAGGGCACAGGCCCAGGCTGCAGGCTCCGACCCCAGAAGGGGGTGTGCAGGAGGCAGCAAAGATTCTCTCTCATCGCTGATGTTCCTCTCTCTCCCTCTCCCTTCCTCTCTGAAATCAATAAAAATATATTTTTAAAAAATATCTGCGAAATGGGGAGTCCCATATTTGTAATGTGCTGCCTGTGGGACTGGATGCTAACACAACACCACTATTCTGGTGGAGGTCACTAGACACACACACACACACACACATGCACACACACACGCGCTCGCACGCGCGCACACACTCGAGCTCAGCACACGCGCCGTCGGGTCTCCATGGAGCCTGTGCGTATTTTCCAGCCCATTTTCCTGAACGAGGTTCTGGTGAAGCTGCCCACCGACCCGTCCGGGGACGAGCCCGTGTTCCACATCTCCCACATCGACCGCGTGTACACCCTCCGGGCGGAGAGCATCAACGAGAGGTGAGCCGCCCGCCACCCGCCGCCCGCCGCCCTGGCACCGTGGGCATTTGCTCAGCCAGCGGGTCCCACTCTGCCCCCGAGCACGGCCTCCGGCTGGGGGGCAGGCCCTGTCTCCTCGAGCCCAGGAGGCTGGTGCGGGGCCGGAACGCTCCAAGCAGAAGGAACGAAAACGCCGCTGCTGGCGTTCCTGGTCTCTGAGGCGACCCGGGCGGGAAGCCAGGGGAGAGCGCCCGGGGGTTAACAGGACCCCCCCACCCGCCTGCTCCCCTCCCACCTCCCCCCCCCCTGGACCCGGGAGCTGTGGGCACTCTGCTGCGGGTCTGCCTGGAGCCAAATGACACCGAGCGGCCTCCGGGCGGAGCGGACACCGGCCAGAGCATTCCAGGGAGTGCGTGTGCCCCATGGAAACGGGCCGGTTCCGTGCAGGGAGCGCGTACCCCGTGGAAATGGGCTGGCTCCGTGCAGACGGGCCCGAAAGGTGAAGGCTCCCCCATGGACGGGGCCTCTCCCGGACGAGAGGGCGCCTGAGCGCTGGCCGCTGCGTGGCTGAGGGCGAGTGTGCGAGGTTCCCAGGGAGGGAGGGAGTGTCCAGGACGCGGGTTCCTTCCACGGCTGTGAGTCTTAGGGACACCCGAATGCGCCCTCGGGCCTTTGGCTACGGGCAGGGCAACGGGTGTCGCAGGGTGACTGGGCGTCACGGGACGTAAGCAGAACTGCTCCCCCAGCCTGTCTCTGTCCGTCCCTCTGTCCGTCCGTCCATCCGCCCGCCTCCACCCCCCTCTCCTTCCAGGACGGCCTGGGTGCAGAAGATCAAGGCGGCCTCGGAGCTCTACATGGAGACGGAGAAGAAGAAGCGGGAGAAGGCGTACCTGGGTGAGGCCAGGGGGCTGCGGGTGCGCCTGGGGGGGGGGGGGAGGTGGAGGCAGGGAGGACAGGAGCGGGTGCAGGACGGGAGCAGCGAACTGCAGGCAGGGCCGGCCGGTGTGCGGGAGGAGGGCCCTGAGGGGGAGGGACCTCAGCGGTGGTGGCGGCGATGGGCAGGGGGAGGCCCGGCGGGAGCTGAGGCGGCTGCCTTCCCGCCCGCAGTCCGTTCGCAGCGGGCCACGGGGATCGGGCGGCTGATGGTGAACGTGGTGGAGGGCATCGAGCTCAAGCCCTGCCGCTCCCACGGTAAGCCGGCCCCCCGACCCCCGTCCCCCCCGTCCCCCGCAGCCAGAGCCCCGGGCCAGCTTCCTCCGAGCGTCCTGTCCCCCCTCTTCTGAGAGCCTGGAGCTCCTTCCTAGCTCCTTCCCGCCCTCTGCCCTCGGGGACCCCCCCCCCCCCCCCACGGCTGGTTCCCAGCACTCGCCGCCACCGCCAAGGGCTCCTCTGAGTGTGACGCCGGCGGCGGAGCTGTCAGCGGGTTCTGCCCGGTGCCCCTTGTTAAGCTGGTCCTGGAGGAACAGACATGGGGGTGCAGAGGGCAGGGCCGCCCACGTGACATGACCTGCCCATACCCCGAGAGCCCACCCTGCACCCCAAGAACCCTCCTCACTCCCCAAGAGCCCTCCCGCTCCCCAAGAGCCCGCCCTGCACCCCGAGAGCCCACCCTGCACCCCAAGAACCCTCCTCACTCCCCAAGAGCCCGCCCCGCGCCCGAGCTCCCGCCGGCTCGGTCAGCGGCCTGTTGCCTCAGGGAAGAGCAACCCGTACTGCGAGGTGACCATGGGCTCCCAGTGCCACGTCACCAAGACCCTGCAGGACACCCTGAACCCCAAGTGGAACTCCACCTGCCAGTTCTTCATCCGGGACCTGGAGCAGGAGGTGCTGTGCATCACCGTGTTCGAGAGGGACCAGTTCTCCCCGGACGGTGAGTGCGGCCGCCCCTGGAGGGAGAGGGACCAGTTCTCGCCCCGGCAGGCACCTGGGCCTGAGCTTCCCCAAAGCAGGCGGCTGTGGGGCCGCACCGAGCCTCGGCCTGGGCCCAGGACACGGCCGAAGCCCTGGGATGCGGACACATGGGCCACGGGCCACGGGCCACGGGCCGCGAGCCAGAGGCGTCCGCCGCGTCCTCCTGTGGCGCCGCGCCTCCTTTGCCGCGTTGGCTCCGAGCCGGAGGTTTGGCCCAGGGACTGTGGGAGGGTTCGCTGCTCCTGGGGCCGCACAGGCGCCTCTCGCCCGGTGTGGCCGTGGCCAGACGCCCTGCCGGCCCCACCGACGCTGAGGGCTGAGCCGCACGGGCTCCTTCCGAGCAGAGAGACAGTGGCACCCGCACCGGGCGTAGGTGCCACCTCCCGGCCTGGTGTCTCTTTAAACACTCTGTACTTAAAATATTTACAGATTTTTTATTGATTTCAGAGAGAGAGAAACATCAGTGATGGGAGAGGACATGGATTGGCTGGCTGCCTCCTGCACGGGGCCCCACCCACCCACCCCGGGGAGCATGTGCCCTGACCGGGAATTGAACCAAACCGTGGCCTCCTGGTTCAAAGGTCGGAGCTCACCCACTGAGCGGCGCTGGCCGGACCGTCCTGGCATTGGCACCGGAGATGACCCCGGGAACTGCACGGGGGCGGGGCGGGGGGTCGGGCCGTGTCTGTGGCCAGGCAGCCTCCCGGTCCACGGGAGCCTCGGGAGAGAGAGGCTGCTTCCTGTGCCCGGAGCCGGGTCCCAGGAGCCCGCAGACGCTGTCACTGAGGGGGGAGGACTGCTGGTCCGAGGCCCGAGCACCGTCGGGTCCCGCAGACCTGACAGGTCTCCAAGGGTCCGCGCCCGTTCTCGTGCGGACACTCAGTGCTGGACGGCAGCGAGCCCTGTGCCCGCCCCGGGGCGGCTCCTGGCCCTCGTCCCATCTCCCAGTCCCATGTCCCGGCCCCCGTCCTGTCCCCCAGCCCCCGTCCGGATGTGCTGGTCGCGGACGGGCAGGGGCAGCTGCCGTGACCCCTGCTCGGGCGGGGTCTCTGGGCGGCCGCAGCCCGAGGAAGTCCCGGGGGCGGGGGCCGAGTCCCCATCTCACTCCTCCCAGACGCTCCTCCATGCCCCCCCCCCCCCCGCCTCTGCTTCCTGCCCACGAGCCTCGGAGCCACGGACTCTGCGCCCCAGCCCCGCTGGCTTTGGGCGGGCAGAGAGGCGATGAGCGGCGGGGGCCCCACAGCCTGGCCCGCACCCGGGCGAGGCACCCTGAGCAGCCGCCCTCTCCTTGCAGACTTCCTGGGCCGGACGGAGATCCGCGTGGCCGACATCAAGCGGGACCAGGGCTCCAAGGGCCCCGTGACCAAGTGTCTGCTGCTGCACGAGGTGCCCACGGGCGAGATCGTGGTCCGCCTGGACCTGCAGCTCTTCGACGAGCCCTAGGGGGCGCCTGCCGCGCAGGGACCAGCCGCCGCCTGGGCTGGGCTCAGAGCTGCTCCCCGAGACCAGCGGCCCGGCCACGGCCACGGCCACGGCCACCGCCACGGCCACGGCGGAGAAGACAGACCCTCAGCCGTAGGAGTGATCCTTGACAATCCCCTCCCCCCGCCGCCTCCCGTCCTGGACTGGCCTCCGTCCATCCGTCCGTCCGTCTGTCCACACTGGGGCTCCGCTGGGCTCGGGAGGGCCTGGGAGCCGCTGCCCGGCCGGGGGCCAGGCGCCGGCCACCGCGGAGCCGTCGGCAGTGTCTGCCCTTTCGGAGGACCCCCCCCCCCCAGTCTCTTCCCTCCGAGGCCTGTGGCCCGGGCTGGCCCTGGTTGTGTAGAAGAAATTACGATGGTCCGGCCGCGTCTGGAACCTCATTCCCCTCGGGGCTCGTCTGCCACGCGGCCAGGCCTCCCGGGAGCGGGGCGGCTCCGAGGACCCCAGCGGGGGGCGGCGGGGCCCCTGGCCCCTCGGGTCCTGTCCTGCCTGTCAGTGAGCTCGCTCCCCGGCCACGCAGGGCGGTGCGGCTCTGATCCCACAGCGGGAGGGGGGTGGTGGAGGAGCGGTGGGGGGGGGGAGTAGGGGGGGGAGAGGGCGTCTGGCGGAGAGGCTGCCCCACCGCCGGCTCCCGCTGGGCGTCCTGACGTGTCACCGCGGCGGCGGCCCACTGCAGCCTCCCGCTCCGGCGCCGGCCCTGACGGAGGGGCTGCAGGAGCCGGGATCCCCAGGAGGCGCCCCCAGGACAGCAGGGGGAGCGCGAGGGGGAGCTGTGAGGGCGTGGCGGGGGGTTGGAGGGAGGGTAGCTGCGGGCTGAGGTCTGAGATCCCCCGGACCCAGAGCCGGCTATCAGTGAGATGAGACTCGGTTTCTCGGGACACGCGTGGGCGTGCTTCTCTCGCAGGCTCTGCTCTCGGAGTCCCGTGTGTGTGTGTGTGTGTGTGTGTGTGTGTGTGTGTGTGTGTGTGAGACACGATGCTCTCAGTTCGGAGGCCGCTCCCGGGGCGGATGTCCTACGGCCTTGGCTCTCCCTGTCGGCAGCCACCACACAGGGCCCGCCCCGGGGACCGACGTGTCTCCGTTTCCCGAGACCCTGTCGTAGCACACGAGGTTTTTAAAGTGTGAGTGTGTGCGTGCGTGCGTGTGAGTGTGTGTGAGTGTGCCGGGAAGGGCACCATGTTTACATTTCATACTTTAAGAAAACAGCCGTTTGTTATTTATTTGTCAGGAACACAGACGTGCGTGTCTGTGAAACCAGCCACGTTCCCTGTAGCTGGAAACGTCCCAGCATGTGGAGGGCGTGTCCGGAGGCGTCGGGGCGTGTGGAGGGCGTGTGGGGGCGTGTGAGTGGGCAGTGCTGTGAGCGGTGGACGGCCCGTGCCCAGCCGCCTGCTGTCCCTCCTCCTCGCTGGCGGGCCTGCGTGTCTGCGTGGCATCCCTCCCGCCTCCCGCTTCTGTGTCTGAACATAATGGGGCGCAGGGCAGAGGGTGACCCCGGGACCAGAGGAAGGGCGAGGGCCCGCTCAGCCCTCTGCCCGTGGCCGCCCCTGGGGTGACCTCCCTCTGGAAGCCTGGGGTCCCGAAGGTGGGTCCCAGGATGCCCCCCCTCCCCCGCCATGGCATGGCGCCGTGTGAATGCCGGGCCCAGGGCTCCCTGGGGGCTGAGGTGATCGTGCGGAGGACAGGGAGGTAGGCTGGACCCCCGCCCTCCCGGGGGCCCGGGACACGGGCCTCTCCCTGCGGGGGGCTGGGGCTGCGGGCCTCAGCCCTCCCCGTCCCCGCCTCTGATTGGCTGGGAGCCCTGGGGTCGGTGCAGGGGCCTGGGGCTCAGCTGGTGCCGTCCCCGGGGGCTGGCCGCGGGCGGGCTGGCCGGTGGATCTGCTCCCCGGCAGGATCCTCTGTGCCCGCCTGACTGACCGCCTCTGCCGGGCCTGGACGTGCAGGACTGTGGGGATGCAGACACCCCGTGTCTGTGTGTGCGTGTGCGTGTGTGAGTATACACACACACCTGCACGGGTCTTGGGGGAGGAGTGGATGCTGGTCCGGAGCGGGAGCAGCTGGGTCTGGCCCCCGTGGTCAGGCTCAGAGCCTGTGCCCGGGACAAAAGGAACGTGCGAGGCTCCTGGTCACAGCTGCTGGGGGTTTGGAGGCGGCGACGGCAGCCGGGCGGCCCCTCCGGCCCAGGCCCGGGACCGCGGGACGGGAGTCCGCGCTGTTTACAGCTGGGCCTCGGGCTATGAGGCCCCGGCTGTGAGGCCCCGGCTGTGAGGCCCCGGCTGTGAGGGTGTGTGGAGCTGGGCGGGTGTGAGGCCCCGGCTGAGAGGGTGTGCGGAGCTGGGCGGTGACAGCACGCAGGGTCTGCTCTGTCAGAGAGATGAGACCCAGGTCCCCGTTGGCAGATGTGCCCGGCCTGAGAGGCACCCAGAGGGCTTTGAGCTTTGACCCTTGACCTGCCGATTTGGAAGAACCCTCCTTTTGGTCTGCAGTCACCGCAGGGTCTCCCCTTTCCCAGTCGGACAGGCCCCCCCCCCCCCATGCAGGGTGCTGGCCGTGGGGACGGGCGGGGAGTGCTCCCCCTGGCAGCTCGGGCCAGAGGCCGTGCCCGGAGCCCACCCCTGCCTGCTGGGCCGATGGCCCCGGGCCGGGCACCTGCTCCTGGCGGCAGGGACGCCCCGGCTCCCGCAGGACTGCGTCGGGGAGGGCAGAGCCCCGCGGGGCCGTCTGGAGCCGCAGCTCGGGTGGGGGGGGTCGGAGGGGAGGCGCCCGCGCCCTCACAGGGTCTCAGCTCCACGCACACACCAGCGGTGGCCTCTCCGTGTCTCCGCCCGCCGGACTGTGAGGGGAGAAAGTCATCTCGGGGTCCGCCTCGCGCCGAGCAGAGCGGCCGAGGGCAGCTGCTCCGCCGCGATGCCCCTTCCGGCCGCTGGGAGGCGTCCTCCCGGGCCACCGAGGGCGTCCGGTGCCGTGAAGGTCTCATCGGCGACGGCCTGCGGACGCCCGCGGCTGAGGCTCCGCCGAGAGACCTTCGGTCGTGCTGTTCACTTGTCCCCGTGCACGTGGAACATGCGTTGCAAGGGCCCGTGTCCGTGGGCTGTGAAACCAGCCGGGGCGTGTCCTTCGGAGCCCGGCCGGCGGCGCTGTCCCTGGCTGCCCCCGGAGCTGGCCCTCGCGTGGTGCAGGCGTGCTGCCCGAGGGACCCGCCCGTGCCCAGGCGGTCAGCACTGGTGTAAACATACGTGTGCCGATGAGAAATCTGTGCAGAGACGTGTGTGTGGTCCTGGCTCCCCGCGGGGGAGCGGTCTGCAGCTGAGAAGAGGGCAGAGTCCCCTCCACGCGTGAACACGTATGTCTGCTCTTTAAGTGTCGTCTCCTGTGCCCCAGCCGAGTCCGGGGACTGCGCGGCGACCTGGGTGCCTGGCGTGTAGGAGCCGTGCTGTCACGTGTTGCAGTTCTGTAGGCCGACGTTTAACTTGTCGTCGTCACGTGTGCTTTTCCACTCAGAGGTTATTTTTCTGTGTGTATAGGAGAGTATTTTAGGTATCTAATGTAAGTGTATAAAACTGTAGGCAAATGTTAAAGCCTGCTCCCGGAGTAGACAGTGCTGATCAGATAACGTGGCTGGTCTGATTGGGCCGCTCCCTTCTGGACGGAGCGGTGCACCCGCTGGGTCTGATGTGGGTGGGGTTCCTGGGCGTCTCCCCGCCTCCCCCACTGCACTGCCTGGGGTGCGGCGGGGGGAGGGTGCAGGGTGAAGCTGCTGACAGAGACCCCTCCTCTTCCCTCCCCTTCTCTCTTCTCTCCCCTCCTCTTCCCTCCCCTCCCCTCCCCTCCTCTCCCCTCCCCGTTCTCTCCCCCGTCCCCTTCCCTTCCCTCCCCAGAAAGGGTTGGAAGCCCAGGCTGCCTGGGCACAGACCTCATCTATGAGGCATCAGGAGTGTACATGCGGCCACCGAGGGAGAAGAGGGGTGCAACCCCCCAAGAAATTAATGTCTAAACCCTGACAGATGCATGTGGAGCCATTTCCGGTGGTGGCCACCCAGGGGCCAAGCCTCACCCAGCAGGCGGGCCTGGTGTGATGGGGTGAGGCCGGGCTGGTGTGATGGGGTGAGGCCAGGCTGGTGTGATGGGGTGAGGCCGGCCTGGTGGGATGGGGTGGAGCCGGGCTGGTGTGATGGGGTGAAGCCGGGCTGGTGTGATGGGGTGGAGCCGGCCTGGTGTGAAGGGGTGGAGCCGGGCTGGTGTGATGGGGTGAGGCCGGGCTGGTGTGATGGGGTGGAGCCGGGCTGGTGTGATGGGGTGGGGCCGGCCTGGTGTGATGGGGTGAGGCCGGGCTGGTGTGATGGGGTGAGGCCGGCCTGGTGTGATGGGGTGAGGCCGGCCTGGTGTGATGGGGTGAGGCCGGGCTGGTGTGATGGGGTGGGGCCGGCCTGGTGTGATGGGGTGAGGCCGGGCTGGTGTGATGGGGTGAGGCTGGCCTGGTGTGATGGGGTGAGGCCGGCCTGGTGTGATGGGGTGAGGCCGGGCTGGTGTGATGGGGTGGGGCCGGCCTGGTGTGATGGGGTGGGGCCGGCCTGGTGTGATGGGGTGGGGCCGGCCTGGTGTGATGGGGTGAGGCCGGCCTGGTGTGATGGGGGTGGAGCTGGGATTAAAGGCGGGCTGGTGTGATGGGGTGGAGCCGGGCTGGTGTGATGGGGTGGAGCGGGGCTGGTGTGAAGGGGGTGAGGCCGGGCTGGTGTGATGGGGTGGAGCCGGCCTGGTGTGATGGGGTGGAGCCGGGCTGGTGTGATGGGGGTGAGGCCAGGCTGGTGTGATGGGGTGAGGCCGGGCTGGTGTGATGGGGTGAGCCGGCCTGGTGTGATGGGTGGAGCCGGGCTGGTGTGAAGGGGGTGAGGCTGGGCTGGTGTGATGGGGTGGGGCTGGCCTGGTGTGATGGGGGTGGAGCTGGGATTAAAGGCGGGCTGGTGTGATGGGGTGAGGCCGGGCTGGTGTGATGGGGTGAGGCCGGCCTGGTGTGATGGGGTGAGGCCGGGCTGGTGTGATGGGGTGAGGCCGGCCTGGTGTGATGGGGTGAGCCGGCCTGGTGTGATGGGGTGAGGCCGGGCTGGTGTGATGGGGTGAGCCGGCCTGGTGTGATGGGTGGAGCCGGGCTGGTGTGAAGGGGGTGAGGCTGGGCTGGTGTGATGGGGTGAGGCCGGGCTGGTGGGATGGGTGGAGCCGGGCTGGTGTGATCGGGTGGAGCCGGGCTGGTGTGAAGGGGGTGAGGCCGGGCTGGTGTGATGGATGGAGCCGGGCTGGTGTGAAGGGGTGGAGCCGGGCTGGTGTGATGGGTGGAGCCGGGCTGGTGTGATCGGGTGGAGCCGGGCTGGTGTGAAGGGGGTGAGGCCGGGCTGGTGTGATGGGTGGAGCCGGGCTGGTGTGATCGGGTGGAGCCGGGCTGGTGTGAAGGGGGTGAGGCCGGCCTGGTGTGATGGGGTGGGGCCGGGCTGGTGTGATGGGGTAGAGCCAGCCTGGTGTGATGGGGTGGAGCCGGGCTGGTGTGATGGGGTGAGGCCGGGCTGGTGTGATGGGGTGAGGCCGGGCTGGTGTGATGGGGTGAGGCCGGGCTGGTGTGATGGGGTGAGGCTGGGCTGGTGTGATGGGGTGAGGCCGGGCTGGTGTGATGGGTGGAGCCGGGCTGGTGTGATGGGGTGGAGCCGGGCTGGTGTGATGGGGCTGGGCATGGGGGTCACTGTGGAAGTGCAGGGCCCGCGGCTGGATGCTGGGGGCTTCCATTTCCAGAAGCTTCCTGGCATCTGCTTCACTCCCGTCACCTGTGAACGCCTGAGGAGCTGCTGGGGGATGCAGTGGACCGGGGTCCCGAGGGCAGAGCCATTGGAGAGTGTGTGTGTGTGTCCCCGTGTCCCGTGAGTGCATGCCCCCGTGTGTCTGTGTTCCTCGCCAACCCCACGCCCTCCCGGCGGCTGCAGCTTGGTTCCAGAAGGTGGGGGCCGGCCACGCCAGCAGAAGGGGCTCCAGCCTCTGAGGGGAAGACGGTCTCCGTCCTCACAGTCCTTGTGCCTGCGGGGTGCACAGTGCCCTGGGGTCCTGCTGACCGTGACCCGCTTCTGCTGTCCACGGAGGGACGCGCTGTCCGCGGCTGGCCACGGAGCCCTGAAGCCACGGCCTGCCGTGCACGTGCCGTGTGTGTGTGCCACGTGGACGGGCGGCCCACCTGAGGCCTCTCTTGAGTTTACAAGGGGAGGCGGTTCGGTGGCTGTTCATGTTTCTGTGGCTCCTTTGATGTCCGACTGACGCCGGGGGCAGTGCCTGTGCCGCGTCCCCTCTAACGGGTCCCCGGGCACCGAGGCTCCCGCCCCGGCAGCCCTCCCGGAGAGAGCCCGCCACGGCCGCCGCCCACCTGTGCGTCTGCCGCCCCCCCCCCCCCCGCCCGTCTCCCCAATAAAGCGAGGAGAGCCAGCGCGGCCATGGCTTCTCCGGGTTCTTTCTGTCCCACCCCTTTCCCAGCGGCAGACAAGCTGTGGTTGTGGAAGGAAAATCATGTAAAACCCTTAAAATACCAACCAGCCCCTCTCACGGTCCCTGGCCTCCTAGACAGACCCCGGCACGAAGCAGACACGGCCCACGTGCTTCTGGGACGCTGGGGGTCCGTGTGCGCAGCAGGAGAAATGGGGGGGGCAAAGCCGGATTGTCCCACAGACACTCCCCCAGGAGGCTGCACCCCCAATCAAACAGCCTCCAACCTCCACTGTGGACGCTGCTGCCGACAGCAGCAGCCCTGGCCGGTCGGCCCGGCCCGGCCTCTCGGGGAAGTGGCCGCAGCCTCGGCCCGGCGCGAGCAGTTCTTCCCGGTTCCTCTCGGTCTGCCCGGACACGACCGGCCGAGCTCAGCCTCCGGTCGGCTCGGACGGCACACGTTAAAAACCGACGCCCGCGGGGAAAGCACGACCATCACACGCCCTTTCTGGGGGGTTATCTGAGGTTTTAAAGAATAAACTACACGTCACTGAGAACAAAGAGCCGCGCCAGCTTTCTCCGGACGAGGAGGCCCGCCCCCTCTGCCGCGGTGGGGACTCACCGGTATGAAACCGGGAGTAACTCCTAGTTAAGCAACACTGTTGTCAACATAATCAAGGCGCCATTTATTCTAGAACATCAGCTATTTTCCCTCTGATTACAGCAGTCATACTAGTTCATGCAGAACATGCAGCAAGCACAGGTCATACAGAGGAAATAAACCACTTAGGGCGCTATCCTCCCACAGAAACAAGTGTTAGCATCCTGTGTGTCACTCCTGGACTTCTCTGCCTGAGTGTGTGCCTGTGTGTGTGTGTGAGAGCATTCCAGTCTCTCGTGTATCATTTAATTGCTAATACGCACCAAGCTCTTCTCATGGCAGGCACAGCCCAGTCACATAATTTACATAAATCATCTCATATATTTTGAATGCTGTAAATCAGATTTCTTTTTGTATATATATCTATATAGATATAGATGATATAGATATAGATACATGCATATATTGAGATATATAGAATAGACATATATGTTGAAGAATATATATATTTTAAAATATATTTTTATTGATCTCAGAGAGGAAGGGAGAGGGGGAGACAGAGAAACATCAGTGATGAGAGAGAATCATGGATCAGCTGCCTCCTGCACGCCCCACACTGGGGATCCAGCCTGAAACCTGGGCCTGTGCCCTGACCGGGAATCGAACCCTGGCCTTCTGGTTTGTAGGTTGATTCTCAGCCATGAACCTCGCCGGTTGGACAGAAGAATATATATATATATAATTTGTATATGTAAGGACTGCATTGCATATACAAATTGCAATGGATGAGCATCGGGTCTGGATGAGTCCGAGTTTCCCTGAGTTATCAAAACAATCCTGAATGGGTGCGGCTTCAACATGTCGGCGTGGTGCCCAGGGCTGTGACGGGCGTCCTGGTCCAGACCTCGGGCTCATCGCCGTGGCCGTGGGGCGCTGTGTGCTCACTCCCCCTCGGCCCCTCCCCCCACCCCCACTCCATGGGCGGCAGCACCGGGGACTCCTGTGATTCTGAGGGATTTGGGGTAAGAGGCTCGAGCAGATGACTGACTGGTCCCCGGGGCCACCGCGGGTCTGGAGGCTGCGGGCTTGCGGGTTGGGGGGCAGCATGGGCCTCGCCTGTAGCCGGTGAGCCGGGCGGACAGGTGCGTGCGGGAGCCTGGCTGCTGGTCAGAAACAGGCTCAGCTGCCAGCACTTAGAGGGGAGCCCGCGGCCTTGCTTCTCCCTCCCGCCTCGCTCATGGCCGGCAGGCGCTCTGCCCTTGAACTCGCCCCGTCTCTCCCTGGGAGCACGGCTGCTGCAGCTCCACCGTCTCCCCTGCATCCAGCCCCTGGGTGGGCCGGGGACCGCGAGGAGCCGCGTTCCAGGCCACCCAGGGAGGCCACGCCCGCGCCCCGCTCTCCGCTCCCCTCCCCGCCCCTCCACCACCAGGTAAGGCCAGGAGGGTGGGTGCCCGATGCTCGCTGAGCGGGAGGGGGCGGAATTGGGGCCAAGCAGCACCCAGGGGACCCCGGCTCCCGGGAAGGTACCCAGAGGCCCCACCGTGGAGCAGGAGATTGTGTGGCTGGTGTGCGAGGGGGAAGCCAGGTGGCCGCGGTGACAGCAGGAGGCAATGTGGTGCCGGGTGGGGGCACGCTGGTCCCGCTGGGACGGCTCGGGGCCTGTGGACCTGAGAGCTCAGAGCTGCAGAGGCCGGCCATGCCCACTAGGGGGCTCTGCCGTCTACTGTTCACTGGAGGCCCGGGAGGGGCTGGGTGAGGGGTGAGGGGTGAGCGGTGGGTGGGGGCGTTTGGGCAGGTGGGAGAGGCCGGGACTGGCTTTGCCTGGCGGCCCCAGTGACGGCAGCTGAGGTGCCAGGTGTGGTCGGGACAGGGTGGCACCAGCTGACCCACCATCGGGGTGAGGCCGGGGTCCTGAGCCCCTCCCTCCCCCCAGGCCCACGTCTTCCTCGGCTGTGGAGGGGCTGAAGCGTGGGTGAGAGGTCCGAGGCTGCAGAGCACTCACGAGGGGGCACGCGGGCTGAGGGCGCTTTGGGGAGAGCCTCCTGGAGGCTGAGGCCCGGACGGCGAGGCTGAGATGAGACCCGGTGCGAGGTGTCCAGGTTCATCTGTCCACCCGGGCGCGGGGCCCGAGGGTGAGCGCGAGGCCTGCGTGAGCCTCTGGCGGTGGCGCCTCGCTCCGTGGCCCGGGGCCCGCTCCGGTCGGTGCTGAGTGGGAAGCAGCGTGTGCGGCCCGAGTCCCTGGCTTCACCCCACTGTCCGTCGGGAGCAGACCAGTCGCCCCACGTCCTGGGCCTCACGGGGCGTATGCCGCCGCTCTGACTTACGGAACTTTCTGGGCCGTGGCGTGCGGCCGGCTGGTGAGAGGGACCACGTCCGTGGAGTGAACGTTGTGGGGGCCCCTCTCGGGTCACCCCGCCGCGGTGAGCCCAGGGCACGGCCACCCGGCCGCTGTCTCTGCGGACAGGGTTTCCCGTGTTCGGATTGCTGTGCCCATGACAGGAAACACAGGTGTGACTTCGGTTCGTTCACACCGGACAGCTATTGCTGTGTTGCCGTTTCATTTTTTAAAAAACGACTGAGGGCACAGAAGTCGGTGCCCGACTGGCCAGGGAGTGGCGTCCTAAGAACTCCGGGCACTCGGCCGGACACCGCTGTTCTCAGGCCGTTCCAGGACAGAACGGTCACAGGAGCAGAAGGCCCACCTCCTTGTTTGGCTCCCAGCCTGCCATTGGCTGGAAGCCGTGACTGGCGGGCCCCCTGGAGCAGCGGCTGGTGGTCTCTGGGCTGGGCTGACCCTCAGGTCACAGGGGAGGGCTTCCTCTTGCTGAGGCAGCGTTGCCCCTGCCCACACAGCACTCTTCCCCTTGTAGACTCTGGAGTGCAGCCTGTTTGGCCAGAATCTGCCAGAGCCGACGGGATGTCTTTCCACTAAGACCCCCGGGCTCCGCCAGGTGGAAATGCAGGACAGCCCGCCCCTGGGGGTGTGTGTGTGTGTGTGTGTGTGTGAGCACCTGGCTGGTGTGGCTCCGTTGGTGAGCGTCACCCATACACGGAAAGGTTTGGGTTTAATTCCCGGTCAGCGCACATGCCGGGGTGCGTGCAGGAAGCTATCGATCGATGTTTCTCTCGATAAAACAGCCCTGGCCGATTTTGCTCAGTGGCTAGAGCGCTGGCCCATGAACTGAAGGGTCCCTGGTTTGATTCGGGTCAAGGGCACGGTACCTCATGGCAGGCTCAATCCCTGGCCTTAGGGTGTAAGAGGAAACCAATCGATGTGTCTCTCACATTACTTCTCTCTCTCTCCATCCCTTCTACTCTCAATGGAAAAAATATCCTTGAGTGAGGATTAACAACAAAATCACCACACACACACACACACACACACACACACACACACACGAATAACTGGGTGAGCACCACCCAGCGCGTCAGGAGACCCGACCATCAGGGCCAGTGAGGGGTGGATTCTGGCCTGGGAGGCAGCAGAGAGAGAGGGCTGCCATGTCCGTCCCAGAGGTGGACCTTGAGATGGACACTAAAAGCAGAAACTCCAAGGCCACCAGCAGCCTGGTTCAAGGGTACCCCACTACCCTACGCTCAGCCTCAGGCTGAGGCCAGGGAGACAGGGGTCTGGGAGCCAGGCATCAAATGGGGCTCAACAGGGGTAACCATTTTTCCTAATGGACATGAGTTTCCATAGAGTCCAAATAATCTACAGATACTAAGTTCTCTAGCCAAAGGGCCTCTAGTTTTCACACGAGGAGATACTGCAAGAATGATCCTATGTAGTAATATGCAAATTGACTGTCATACCCCCACAAGATGGCTGCCTATGACCAGGCCTGCAGGAGGATGTAGTTGGGGGCAACCAGGCCGGCAGGGGTGGGGGGCAATTGGGGGCGATTAGGCAGGCTGGGGGGGGGGAGGGGAGGGGGCAGTTAGGAGCAACCAGGCCAGCAGGGAGGGGGCAGTTGGGGGTCAACAGGCCAGCAGGTGGGGGGGAAGTTAGAGGCTATTAGGCCAGCATGCATAGGCAGTGAGGGGTGATCAGGCTGGCAGGGGTGGGGGGTGAGGCAGTTAGGAGTGACCAGGCAGGCAGGCGAGTGATTAGGAGCCAGCAGTCCCGGATTGTGAGGGGGATCCTGGGTTTGAGAGGGTGCAGGCTGGGCTAAGGGGACTTCCCCCCTCCCCTGTGCACGAATTTTGTGCACCAGGTCTCTAGTCCTATATAATAAAAGGGCTGCCATGTCCGTCCCAGAAATTGTCCCCTTGGGAGTTCCACTAGGAGACCAGGAGTTCAATTGCTTGCTATGACGTGCACTGACCACCAGGGGGCGGTGTGGACCATGGCAGGTGACCAGTGGTGGTGGCCAGGCGCTAAGGGAGTGAGGGAAGAGGAGGTGGGGAGGCGGGAACAGGATTGGCCTGATGGCCGGCCGGCCTAGGGACCCCACCTGTGCATGAATTTGCACACCGGGCCTCTAGTGTAAGAATAAGGCTCCCTGTGTTTCCACTTGAAGAGCAGTGAGCGGTATATTCAGGAAGCATTTTATTGTTGCTCCAAGCTTGACATTTTCACCGACAGAAACATCAGTGCGTTCAGAACACGTCCCGCATGGCCTTGCTCAGCTTCTGGATCTTGGTTTTCGCAGACATGTCCACGTACTTCTCTCCAATGCGCACAATCATCCCGCCCATGATGGACGGGTCCGTCTGGGAGAGGAAGTGGGGTGGATGAGAAACACACGGCCTTGCACCAAGCAGGTGGAACAACGTAAAGTGCCTCCCAGGCCACGTGTGCCACATGGACGTGAGCGCACCCAGGAGGGCCGTCAGCCGCGGAGCACTGGGCAGCGTTCCGACGGGAACGCCAGGTCCAGGACAGGCACCCCGCCCGCACAGCCCTGAGGTCAGTGTCCTGAGCGACAGCCGAGGAAACACCGTAACGGACCTACCTTCACCTCCAGCTTCAACACCTGGCCTTTCCTCAGGAAGCTGTTCAGGACGGTCTTCAGTTCCGACAGGGAGGCTTCATCCAAAGCCTGGAGAGGAACACGGCGGCCCTCTTTACGCCCAGAGGAAGCAGAACGGACGCTTCCCACAGCGCCCCCCGAGGCCCCATCACCCCTCCACTGCCCCCTTCACCCCCCACCGCCCCGGGAGGCCTCATCACCACCTCCCATCACCCCTCCCCATCCCCCCACCCAGGAGGCCCCACTGCCCTGGGAGGCCCCATCAACTCCCCCCGCCCCACCACCGCCCCGGGAGGCCCACCGCCCCCCATCACCCCCCCAGGAGGCCCCATCACCACCCCGGGAGGCCCCATCACCCTGGAAGGCCCACCGCCCCGGGAGGCCCCACCGCCCCGAGAGGAGAGCAGCCATTTCCCCACTTCTCATGTATGAGAACTGAGGCTCACGGTGGCTAAGAAACTCACACAAGGTTGCCCAGGGGGTGAGGACCTGCGCCAACATTTGAAATCAGTCTATTTCTAAAGTCACTGATCAAAGTGTATGTGTTTTTAAAGGGTAGAGAGACCTGCCCGGGCCTGGCCTGGGACAGTGTGGCCCTCGAGCCAGTAAATGTCCCCAAACCTGGGCCGGCCAGGATGGAGGGTCACCTGTTACGCGGTCCGGGCACACACAGGAGCTGACCGCTGGAGGCAGGAATCAGTGGAACCATAAACCCATGTCTCTCTCCCTGTCTCTAAATCAACTAATAAACCAAATGGACCAGAATGTCTGTGACACGGCTTGTTGGAGACGCAGAGCGCCGTACGGACTAGGAATGGCCGCCAGGAGGCCAGGCACACAGACCCGAGCGCACCTTGCGCCCTCGGGTGAAGTCCCGGTTTCCTACACTGAAGCGCAACAGGAAAAGACAGACCCAAGACAAGACGGTGAGCTCTGGGGGGGGCTAGCTGGAGGAGCAGGGGCTGAGAGAGGTCTGAGTTCTGTAACCAGACAAGCACCTTAACCTCCCTGGCTGCTTCCGCGCCGGTAAACTAGAATCACACTTCTCCTCCGCATGGACCCCGGGCGGTAAGTTACAGAAGTACCGCACACGGGAGGGTTCAGCAAGTGGTAGCTAGGGTGGCCCACGCCATCGTCAGCCAGAGCAATGGGCCTGTATGCCCCCCTCTCCCCTTCACCCAGACTGGAAGCCCCAGTCTCAGTAAACGACAAAGAACTCACACAAACCTACCGTCCTCAGCCGTCCCCCAGCCCCCTCCGTCCGGCTCCGGCCTCGGAGCAGCCACCGGTCAGGAGGCGTGAAGGTGCACGGGCCGCTCCAGAGCGCAAGCTCCCAGAAGCCGGGGACAGAGCACACGTGTCTCCAGGGCAGGCCACCTGTCCCCAGGCCTTGATTTTCGCCCTCTGCCTTTTTTGTTCTGCCCCACGCGAGGCACGCAATGCCAGGCGCACGCGGCGCCACAGCCCTCACTTACAGACGCAGTGGTCACGGTGCACGGGACTTCTCCCCGGTGGACGCTCATCATGGTGGAAAAGGCAGAGATGACGGCGGGCGTGCTGGTCAGGCGGCCGTTTTCAGCGAGCAAATCTGGGGGAGGAAAGGCGGTTCAGCCACTGCACACTCACTCATAATGGTCACTCATGGGTTTTATGGTCACCTCCAGAGCTTCATTTGTGGCCTGAAAATATTGTATTCAGCCCTCACTGGGTTGGCTCAGTGGATAGAGTTGGCTGCAGACTGAAAGGCCCGGGATCTGTTCTGATCAGGGCACATGCCTGGTTGCGGGCTCCATCCCCAGTAAGGGGTGTGCAGGAGGCAGCCGATCAATTTTTTTCTCATCTATGATGTTTCTATTTCTTTCTCTCTCCCTCTCTTTCTCCCTGAAATCAATAAAAATATACATTTAAAAATATTATTTTAACACTCTTTAAGAATGTGAATGGCAATGATGTAATTGTTATTCAATGTTAGTTTGTTTTCTTAAAGGAGACTGCACCAACCTGCATTTAAATTAGTAAGGGGTGTGCGCCTTACCCAGATTTGTAACAGAAACCCATTTGCTTAATCCCTTCACCTCTCAGCCAGCCCACAGCTTTAACTCGCATCTCTGGTTGGTGATGGTGAGCTTCGGTGTATTTGCCATGTGCATGCTCTCTTTGGAGAGGTGTCCACTCAGGTCTTTTGCCCATTTTTTAAATTGAATTAGTTTCTTGGTGTCGAGTTGCATCAGTCATTTATAAATCTTGGATATTAACCCGTCAGATGGATCACTGGTGAATATGTTCTCCTATTCAGTGGGGTTGTCTTTTAATTTTGTTGGTTTCTTTGCTGTGCAAAAACTTTTAAGTTTGATGCAATCCTATTTTTTATTTCCCTTTTCCCAAAAAACATATCGGAAAAAACAGTGCTATAAGAAATGTCTGAGACTTTACTGTCTATGTTTTCTTCTAAGATTTCATGGTTTTGAGTCTAACATTAAGTCTTTAATCCATTTTGAGTTTATTCTTGTGCATGGTGTAAGATGGTCTAGTGTCATTTTTTTTTTACAACATCATTCATTCAAGACTATCTTTGCCCCACTGTATGCTCTTGCCTCCTCTGTCAAATACTGATCATAAAGGATGGTGTATTTCTGGGCTCTATTCTGTCCCATTGATCTAATGTCTGACATATGCCCGTGCCAGGCCGTTTGGATTATTCAGGTATTCTGTGGTTCCATAGATTTTTGGAATATTTGTTCTAGCTCTGTGAAATCTACCACTGGCATCTCAGTAGGAATTGTGCTGAATCTATATGTTGCTTTGGCTAGTATGGACATTTTAATGACATTAATTCTTCCTATTCATGAGCATGGTATATGATCTACTTGTATCTTCCTCAATTTCTTTCTTCGGTGTCTTATAATTTTCTAAGTATAGGTGCTTTACATCCTTGGTTAAATTTATTCCTAGTTTTTTTGTTTTGTTTTGTTTTTTTTAAATGTGACTGTAAATGGGGTTGTTTTCTTAGTTTGCCTTTCTTAAAGTTCATTATTGGTATATAAATATGCAAATACTTTCTGGATATTTTGTATTCTGCTACTTTACTAAGCTATCAGTTCTAGTAGTTTTTTTGGTGGGATTTAGGGTTCTCTCTCTCTATAGTATCATGTCATCTACAAATAATATTTTTCCTTTCTAGTTTCCAATTGGATGCCTTTCTTTTTTTTTGTCTGACGTGGTGGCCAGGCCTTCCAGTGCTATGCTGGATCAGAGGTGACAGCAGACACCCATCTTGTTGCTGACTTTAAGGGCAATGCTTTTAGCCTCTGCCCGCTGAGTGTGATGTTGGCTGTAGGCGTGTCACATATAGCCCTCGTTACACTGAGGTATGTTCCCTCTGTTCCCACTTTGCTGCGTTTTAATCACACATGGCTGCTGGGTTTTAATCCTTCAATTGGTTTAGGTGCTGTATCACCTTGATTTATTGTGTATACTGTACCAGCCTGCATCCCTGGCCTAAACCCCCCTTGGCCATGGCGTATGACCTTTTAAATGTACGGCTGGAGATCTGACTTGCTAACACTTTACTGAGGATTTTAGCACCTGAGTTCATCAGGGATATTGGCCTGTAATTTTTTTCTCTGTGGTGTCTTTATCTGGATTTGGAGTTAGGATAATGCTGGCCTGGGAGTCTTCCCTCCTCTTGGATGTTTTGGAATAGTTAAAGGAGAGGCGTTAGCTCTAGTCTGAATGTTAGTTCTTTGAATGTTTTGGTCACAGCTTGCAATCTGATTTTCAAATGGAGGTCACAGAATTTAACATTCGGCTATAAATCCTCAAATTAACACGGTGTATATTAAAAATGGTGCACGAATACACAGCTTTGGAACTTGGGTTGAGCTGACCAGGGGGCTTGGAAGGACGCAAATTTCTCCCAGGACAGAGGGACAGCCGGGCTGCCACCCACTCTGGTGCTGTGACTCCACTGGTGGCCCATGGGTTGAGATACTGACATTAGACACGGTTACATCTCAGCATCTTTAGCCAGCGCCCCTCAAACCTGAGCCCACAGACGGTTCACTGGGGAGAGTCAAGGTCAGGCTGGGTGGGGCAGCTGGCGCCCACGTGCCTGCCCCCGGCCCGCACCCCACAGTGAACCTGCAGACCCGGGAGAAAGATCTGGTACTTACTGATCAGGTTGGCTGTGAGGGGAGAAAACTTCTCTTTGGCGGTCATGTCGTTCAGGCTTTTCACTTTAATGGAACGCTTTGTAAAGGGGTTCAAAATGGAAGCAGCCATTTTGGGTTCCTTCAGGATTTGCTAAAAGTGCCAAAGAAGAATTTCTTAAGTTCTTTAGAGCATCAACGGTCCCAGCTGCCATACACACTTCTTATGATCAGTATTTCATGAATTAAATGGGCACTCTCAGCACAAAGAACCATTTACAATCAAGTCATTTTCTCTGCCTTTAAGAATATACACCATGCTGAGGTCGGTTTGGCTCAGTGGTAGAGCGTGGGTCTGCGGACTGAAAGGTCCCGGGTTCGATTCCGGCCAAGGGCATGTACCTTGGTTGCGGGCACATCCCCGGTAGGGGGTGTGCAAGAGGCAGCTGGTCGATGTTTCTCTCATCGACGTTCTGGCTCTCTCTCTCTCTCCCTTCCTCTCTGTAAAATATCAATAAAAATATATTAAAAAAAAAAAAAGAATATACACCATGACTTCACACAGGAGACACTTTTTGAAATTTTTTAAAATTAACTTTTGCTTTTGGACAGACTATAAACGGTAAGCACCTAAAGATGGAGCTCACTGCGTGTTTACCGTATTAAATATGGGCTACCCTAGTTTTTCACGCACCGAGAGGACACCAGCTAAGCCAGCTCTCAGGTGCAGACCGCAACGGTGCCATCCCCGGAGGGGCCTGTGCGTCTCAGCCTGACCCTCTGTGCCACCTCTCAGGGCTCGAGAGCCAGCCCAGCCCGGGCGCATGGTGCTTCCGAACAGCCTCCCCGTCCGGGAGGGAGGGCAGGCGGGAAACAGGAGTGCAGGCACCGCAGAGAGCCCTCTGTCTCCCCTCTGAAACCACACGCCTGGACCCAGTGACCAACGCTGCTTCCATCCGTCACACCCTGCCTGCCCGCCCTCGGTTACTGCGTCAGCAGCTTGTCCCTGGCGCCCGCCTGGGGCCTCTCTGACCCGCTGCCATCTCAGGAGAAACTGCCAGGTAATGGCCCCAAGCACACATTCTTCCCGAGCCACGCTGGTTACACACATGAAAGTGTCCTGAGTCTGGGCTGCCCGGTGGACACTGGTGCTGCCCTTAGCGCCACCCTTCTCTCTCTCACAGTCTGAAGGGGCTCCTTTCTCATCTCCCCGGCTTCCGGTTTTAGCCAAACCCAGTCCACAACCCGGCTCGTTCACTAGAGGAAGAAAATACGGTTGGAATGTGGTTCCTAACAGGCAGGAAAGCTACTTACTGCTACTCTTGCCAACTCCTTTTCTACTTGTTCCAGTTTATTCTGCTTCGCTGCAGCGGAGTACAGAGCTGTGGCGTAGCGGCCTTCCACACCGTATATCTGGACAGGGGGCTTTAAAAGAAGGTGGGGCAGGGGACAGAGTAAAACCAGTTAATGTTCTAGTCAATGGCAGAATTAGATAGCTGTCACTTTAAGGAGACACCTTCTGTAGCATCTGAGGCTAACTGCTGTCATCTCTGAACCCCCGTTCCTCCCGCAGGAGGGGGGCCTTGGGAAAGACGGGCCGGCACCTCAGCCTCGCTCCCCAGAATCAGGTCTGTTAGCTGGGAGGTGGGCCGGCTTCCTCTGCATGCCATGCTATTCAGCTTCACGTAGGGGAGGTCTTGCCACCGACGGGAGGCAGTTCTGAACATGTGAGAGCCATGAACGCAGGTGTTTATGAAACACGCAAAGCACACTCCGTGCATGGCACAGGGAGGCTGTCTCTCAGAGCTTTCTCTTACCATGTGCCCGCGGCCTGACATGCTTCTCACAATACCTGCAGGCTTCCTCCGCCCCGGCCTCAGTACCCCCACCCCCACGCGGCGCTGCGGCTGAGAGCGCAGCTCAGGCTCTGGGTGAGGCCTGGTTCTCGGGCAAGCCGGGACCAAGCCGAGGGACACGGACAGGTCCTCCCGGGGTCTCCGTTTCCTCTGGAGAAGTGGGAAGGCAGCTACTCCCCATCCTCGTCCCGGGGTTCCGGGATCCTCCAGTTTAAAGGTTACGTGCATGCCTGCCGCACAGCAGGCTTTCGGCACGATTCGCTCCCCAGCTCCATGCTCACGGCCCGCTTTGGAACCACAACAGCGCCCGCGCCCAGGCCCTCAGTGTGGCTGCTTCAGTCACAGCGAGGAGGCTGACCTACCCGCACGAGCTTGGCGAACGGCCGGGCCACGGACGTGCTGAAGCATCGCACCTGGAACAAAGGACGGCAGGTGAGGCCGGGTACTCAGGGCTGTCGACACGGGGCCAGCCAGCCATTTAAGCAGGAGCCGGCGCGGCAGGTTCTCCTGCTTCCGGGGTCCTCAGACTCAGCGAGGGCGCTGCTTTGTCAGAGAGAATCCCCCGAGAGCCAGGCCCCGCTGATGGGAAACTGCCTTCCCGCGGACCAGCCGCCTGCTGGGTCAGGCTGAGGCCGGCTCCCCAGAACAAAGAGGGAACGCTAACTTCGATGAAACGGGGGTTTCGGGGAAAAAAAAGGAAAGGCGTTTGGGATTTATAGTACCACCCGCGAGCAGGATTTCACTGCAAAGTGGACGGATTCCGGTCGTCATCTGCAAGAGCTGGGCCTTCCCAGGATACAAGTGCCTCTGGGAACGGGGCTTGGCCCGGAGCTGGGAGCGGGGAGCAGGGTGTGTGTGTGTGTGTGTGTGTGTGTGTGTGTGTGTGAGAGAGAGAGAGAGAGAATCGGCTCCGGGTCTGCGGGCAGCTCGGCCGCGGAGGGACGGCCACCGCGGGGCACGGTCCCCTTCACACGACCCAGCTCCGCGGTGTTTACAAGGGAACCGCCATGAGGGCGGGAAGCCGGGGGACGCGGTGGGGAAGTGAGGTCAGAGGTCGGAGGTCAGAGGTCAGGCCGGGTACGGGGGCGCCTGGGCACAGGGCACAGGGCACAGAGCGGGGCGCGGGCTTCCTCTCATCTCCCGTGAGGCTCGGGGGCTCGCGCCTCGGCTCCGCCTGACCGGCGGGCAGGGCGGGCCCGGGACCGCGCCGCCTCACTTTCCTGGAAGACGGACGGCCTGGGCCGGGGCCACGTCCTGGGCTCGCAATCCGCGGAGCCGGGCGCCCAGCTCCGGGCCTCAGCCTGCCGCTGCCCGGGGCGCTCGGGGCGCCGAGGCCAGGCCCGCCCGCCGCCACGGGGTGCGGAGCGCGGCCGCCCCCTCCAGGCCCCCGGGACCCTGAGGGCGGCCGCGCGCCCCAGCGGTGGCTTCCGGGGCCCGGCGCGGCCGCCCCGGGAGGCATCCTCCCGCCGGCTTCCAGGGCTCCGCCGTCTCACCTGCCGGGAGAGCGCGGACGCGGCGGGCGAGGCCATCTTCTCCCCGGCGGCTGGAGGTCAAACCCGGGCTGGGCTGGGAGGGAGCTGGAGGGCGCATGCGTGCGTCCGCGTAGCCGCGCGGCCCGCTGGGAAATGTAGGCGCAGGGCGTCAAGCCGCATGCGCCGGGCGCTCCCTCGCGCTGGGAGTTGTAGTCCTTAGAGGCGGGAGGTCACCCACTGGGCTGGGGCTGGGGCTGGCGGGCTGAGAGCACCTGAAAACGGAGTCCTGGCTTAACGGGTGGCCCCGGCGGGTCTGATCTTACTTGGGAATGGCGCGGGGTCCCCAGCTTTGCATTTTCCACGCAGATAGACACCGGTGGCACTTGTGCCCCGTCACATGCATCTCTTGGCATCGTTAGCATCTTCCAAATAGATTTCCTGAACCGGCACAACTTGGGGACAGGGTGTGAGCATTTAAAAAACCTGTCATCAGCCGAGACCGGTGTGGCTCCGTGGATAGAGCGTTGGCTTGTGGACTGAAGGGTCCCGGGTTTGATTCCGGTCGAGGGCATGTACCTTGGCTGCGGGCACATCCCCAGTGGGGGGTGTGCAAGAGGCAGCTGATCGATGATTCTCTCTCATCGATGTTTCTAACTCTTTATCCCTCTCTCGTCCTCTCTGTAAAAAATCAATAAAATATATTTTAAAAATAAATAAATAAATAATCTGTCATCCACTCTGCTTTTCAAAAGTTTTAACACCTTTATGCTTTCACTAACAGTGCATGTGAGCCTTGTTTCACACACACACACACACACACACACACACACCTGCTGCAAGCTATCTTCCAGAGGCTGGTTTCAAATGAGCCTAACAGAAAGTAGAGGCAACACATTTTATTGAGCAGCTATTATGTGCAGGCAGCTGTTCTGGGCCCCGAAGGCCAGCAGGGCGCCAGACAACCCGCTTCCCTGATGGACCTTACGCTCTATGTGACACCAGGCTGCCATCCCCCGTGCTTCCCACTGTGGGGTGCCAATAGAGGCAGCACCCATGAAATGTTTGGGGGCTGGATACACCTAGAACTCTCCAGGCTCTTCCTGGCATCGGTAATCAATAAGGAAACTGCTCGTGTCGGAGCAGAAACTTCCTTCCTTTAATCTGACCGTTCCCCCTTCTTTCCTTTGGACTCAGACCGGCCCTGTCCAGCCCGGAGCACCCAGACTCGCCCTCCCTCTCCCTGCACGGCCCCTCCCTGAGTCATTAAGCCCTCAGGTCCTCGAGGCTCAGTCAGCAGCAGGTAATCTTGAAAGAAAGCCCCGGGCTGTGGGGGTTTTAGGGTTTGCTAGGTTTTATTCTGAGTCTCAGGACAGCCCCGTTTTCCAGGCGGCGAACCTTCTCAGCTCACCTAGGAAGCCCCGGCCTGGGTCAGACGATTTCTGGGCGGGGATTTCGCTGCTGCTTCCCTCTGGGTGATCCAGGCAATCGGAGGAACACGGGAGATGCCCGATGCCCCTGCAGCCAAACCTCTTTCCCACGGGCTCTGGGCCGGGCACCCAGGAAGCCCCACTGAGGCTCAGCCCACGGGGGCGGCTGGGGCTGCAGGCACAGCGGCAGGACAGAGAGTGTGGAGAGGCTTGGAAAGAAAAGAATTTTGTCCCAGAAGAAAAGACTTAGCACTGTGCTTCCCAGTACCTTCCCTCGCCCCAGCCCAAGCTGTCTAACCGTTAGCTGTTCTAGCAGCCCAGGCCCACGGAGCCTGAGGGCTTGCCGAGCCACGGGCCAGGGCCACCACGGCAGCAAAACCCGACGGCAGACCTGGACTTTGATCTTTTATGCTGACTTTGGACTCAAAACGACGATTTCTCGCTGTTTTATTTCCTCGTGCCACGTGTGTGTGTCACGAGCCCTCAATTGCCTATGTTTTAAGAAATGTTTTAAGAAATCTGGGGAAGGTTAACGTGCAAAATGTTCACGGCACTCACTTTACAACCACGGAGACAAGCGTCTGCGGGTAGGAAAATGGCCTTTTAAATTGTGCGGCCAGTGCCCTGGCCAGTGTGGCTCAGAGGACAGAGCGTCGGCCTGCGGACTGAAGGGTCCCAGGTTCGATCCCAGTCGAGGGCATGTACCTTGGTTGCGGGCACATACCCAGTAGGAGGTGTGGAGGAGGTGGCTGATCGATGTTTCTCTCTCATCGATGTTTCTAACTCTCTACCCCTCTCCCTTTCTCTCTGTGAAAAATCAATTATATATATATATATATATATATATATATATATATGTTTAAAATTGTGTGGCCATTACAGTGAGATTGGCCACGCATATTCAGGGACATAGGAAATACTTAATGACACTGAAGAAAAACTCACAAATCACTTCTGTGTTTTCCTGCAGCGCGCATGTGGCCCTGTCCCGTCAGGAGGAGAGAGAGGCTGCCACGGGGCAGCACCCGGCTCCTGGGTGGCACCTGCTTCAGGCAGACGAGGGCCATGCAGCCCACAGGCTCCTTCCACGGGTGACCACGGCTGGCATCGGTGCACAAGCCACCCCCGGAGGACAGTTCCTTTCTCTCACGCCTACCTTCAAAAAAATGGACTTTTACATGAGAGAGTGGGACATGGATCCGCTGCCTCCTGCACCCTTTCTTGAAACCTGGGGGGTCCCCTCTTGGGGATGGAGCCTCAGCCTGGGCACGTGTCCTGACCTGGGATTGAACCGGCAGCTTCGGGGTGCAGGGGACGATGCCCAACTGATGCAGGCCCACGGGCCAGGGCCCTTGGCTAGATAACTAAACTTGTTGGGGACAACATTGGTTAACAGCATCATATAAATCCCAGGGGGGCCACATTGTTATCCGACACCCACGTACTCGGTGGCGTGGCCCACACCCCGAGTCTAGTCTCCCTCTGTCGCCACGGACTGGACCCATTCACTGTCTTCCTCCTCCCCCACCCCTTCCCCTCGGGCAGCCTCCACATGCTGTCTGTGCCCATGATTTTGTTTCTTTCGTTCACTGCCTTCTGGTCTATGTCACACACGAGCAAGATTGGAGGGCCTTGCCTCGTCCTCTCTGGCTTACTTCACACGGCATGATGTCCTCAAGTATTTCTTTAAAAAAAAATTTTTTTTATTGATTTTTCACAGAGAGGAAAAGAGGAGGATAGAGAGTTAGAAACATCGATCCGCTGCCTCCTGCACATACTGGGGATGTGCTTGCAACCAAGGTACATGTCCTTGACCGGAATCGAACCCGGGACCTTTCAGTCCGCAGGCCGATGCTCTATTCACTGAGCCAAACCGGTTTCGGCTGTTCTCAAGTATTTCATCGTTCTCATGGCTGAGCACACCCCATTGTGCGCTGGTATCGGCGCCATGTCTGCACTACCCAGGCGTCCATCTGTCAGAGGACACCCAGGCTGCTTCCACGCCGTGGCGGCTGTGAACGGCGCTGTGAAGAACACGGACATACACACGTGTTATTCACCACATACTTATCTCGGAGGAAGTCTGCATCCATGTCTGTCCTTTTCCCTCCCGATCCTCCGGGAGGGAACAGAGCCACAGGCTGCAGCCGGATGTAACCTTCACACGGAGCTCCGGTTTCCATTTGACCTTCAGGACAGGGAAATGACCTTGTCAGCCTTCTGCCCGGTCTCCGTGGCCGCTCCGTGGCTTCTCTGTGGTAAGGGGGTGGGGCAGAGGCTTCTGAGCGGTGCCGATGGAGAGTGGAACAAGAAGTGTAGCCCGGCCGGTGGCTCCGTGGCTGAGCGCTGACCTATGCACCCGGAGGTCACGGTTCGATTCCAGGTGAGGACCCGGGCCGGGTTGCAGGCTCGGTCCCCCACAGGGCCGTGCAGGAGGCCGCTGGTCGATGGTTCTCATCATTGATGCTTCTCTGTCTCTCTCTCTCTCTCTCTCCCTCTCCCTCTCCTTTCCTCTCTCTGAAATAATAAAAACATTTTTTTAAAAAAAGGAAAAGTATTAAAGAAAACGGGCAGGGTGGTTCCTGAAGCCCACTGCCCATTCTCTTTAACACTTTTCCTTTTCCAAAAAATACGTTTTTAAAAACATATGTCCGTGGGCTTGACACTGTCTATCCTGAGGGTCTGGCCCAGGAGCTCACACATCGTGTCCACGGCTCCGTGTGTGTCTGGTCCCGGGGGGAGCGGCGGCTCCACGGCCAGGACGGGGGACGGCGGAGGGAGGACCCGGCCCGTGGGCAGCGGTCCCGGGGCGCTGGCCTCCTCGCCCCCTTCTCCTCCGGCCCGCGGCCGCTCACCTTGGGCGGTCACCTCCTGGTCACCTCCTCGCTCACCTCCTCACTCACCTCCTCACTCACCTCCTCGGTCACCTCCTCGGTGACCTCCAGGTCCCGCTCAAGGTCAGGCTGTGCTCCAGACGCGGTTCTGGGGGCGCGCGGCCGCCAGGGGGCGCCGCCTCCCCGCGCTGGAGGCCTGGCCTCCGAAAGCATCTCTTTCCGGAGCTCCCTCCCCGCAAACCGGGGAGGCGGGAGGCAAGTGTGAGTGACGGCCTCGGACTCCAATCAATGAGCCAACCAGGCTCCTTGTGGTCAGGCCCACACGGGGGTGGGGGTGGGGGTAATCGGGGGGTGGGGGTGAAGGGGGGTGGACGACGGGGGGGGGGTGTTCTAGGTCCTGCCAGGACCCGTGCCCTCCCCCCCCCCCCCAGCAGTCTTCTCTCCACCGCCTCGGGCACCGCACGGGCCCAGCCCGCACCTGCCCGCAGCCCCGGGGTGCCAGAAGGGGGGGGACGGAGCTCACAGTGGGGGCTGCAGAGGAGGGTGGTGCGAGAGGAGCTGAGGTGGTAATAAGAGAGGGAATGGTACGTCTTCCTCCTCACACAGTTCTGTGGCTTTAGCAAAGGCCAAGGCAGCCGGCAGGGCGGGTGCTCCGGAGCGTGGGGGGCACGGGAGCCATGGGCCCCGCGGGGGGGGGGGGGGGCGGCACCACCGAGATCGCCCAGAACGTCTGGGCCCAAGCTAGAAACATCGAGGAGAGAGAAACATCGACCAGCTGCCTCCTGCACATCCCCTTCTGGGGATGTGCCCGCAACCAAGGTCCATGCCCTTGACCGGAACCGAACCCGGGACCCCTCAGCCCGCAGGCGGGCGCAGCTGTACAGGAAGGGGTGGCCTCACGTGGATCTCATGCGAGCATTGGCATAAGAGTGACGCGGGTAATTGCACCCCGAAGGCATTCTGGGACATGCACACCCTCCCCCACGGAGAGTTTTCTGATGGGAAGTTAGGACTGACCTTCGACCTTCGAGCCGTGTCCTTCACGGTCCCCCCGCCCCGCCCAGGGCAGGTCCAAGCGGTTGGTGAAACGCGCCAAACGCAGCACAGCCGGGGCCCGGCCACGCTGCCAGCCCGGCCACGCTCTCCGGACACGCGCGTCCTGGGGCAACGCGGCAGGAGGCCTCCCGCAGCCGCCGGCCTGGGTGTCCGCTGACCCCGGCCGGGCGTTCGGGTCGGCCGGGCAGGGGGGACCTGGAGGCTTCCGGGAGCCGGGCGGGCGGCGATGCCGGGAACTTACTGCCTTTTTGCTCAGCAGCAACAGTCACGCCGGAAAGAAAACCCATCTTGTTTTTCCTACTCTTTCTTTTCTTTGCAATCCGATGATCTGCTAATATTATTATTTCCCTTTTAGAATGTTACATAGGTGTAGTTCAGATACCACGGAGTCCACGTCCCCCTCTGGAACACACATTCCCGTGGGTTTAGTGTAGCCTCATTGTCGGCGGGCCTCACGCGAGGTCACGCCCATCGGCCGGCCGCGTGGCTCCGTGGCTGAGCACCCGCTCACCGACCAGGAGGTCACAGTGCCACCCCCAGTCCGGGCCCAGGCCCAGGTGCGGGCTCGATCCCCGGGAGGGGGTGTGCAGGAGGCAGCCGACCAATAATTCTCTCTCATCACAGATGTTTCTGTCTCTCTCTCTCTCCCTCTCCCTTCCTTTCTGAGATCAATAAAAAGATATTTTTTAAAAAGGACGTTTTCATCAGACCAAAGAGAAACTCCACGCTCACTGGCAGCCACTCCTCACTCCCCCGCCCCCACCCTGGCAGGTGGCGATGTGTCCAATGGCCCGGTCTTCCCCACGATGAGGTTCCCGGAGCCTGTGGAACCCCTCTCACTCCCCGGCGGACAGTGGGTGCTCGGTGCACGGTTCGTTTGGTGGCAGCTCTCAAGCTGAAGAGGCCCCATTCCCTGCTGGTCAGCGTGATGGTTTAAATCCTATTCCAGGGCGGGAAGGAGGAAGCACCATCTGAGCCCCCCCCCTCCCGTCCCCCTCCCACTCAGGAAGACTGGATGCAGAGAGCCACCTCCATCAGATCAATGGGTTTTTTTAAATTTCAGTTTTCTTTCTTTTTTAAAAAAACATATATATTTTTATTGATTTCAGAGAGGAAGGGAGAGGGGAAAAGATATAGAAACACCAATAATGAGAACCATGGACTGGCTGCCTCCTGCACGCCCCCCACTGGGACGGAGCCTGAAACCCGGGCCTGTACCCTGACCGGGAATCGCACCCTGACCACAGGCTGATGCTCGGCCGGGCGAGATAAAATGTTGTTTTAACCTGGTATCTAATTCAGTTTGATTTAGGGCCGTGGTCGGCAAACGGTGGCTCGAGAGCGAGAGCCACATGCGGCTCTTTGGCCCCTTGAGTGTGGCTCTTCCACAGAATGCTACAGCCTGGGCGAGTCTGTGTTGAAGGAGTGGCGTTAGAAGAAGTTTAAGTTTAGAAGTTTGGCTCTCCAATGAAATGTCCATCGCTGTGCTGTTGCTATTTGGCTCTGCGGACTCATGAGCTTGCCGACCACGGGGCTAGGGGAAGAAGGGACAGCTTGGGTCTGACAGGGTGACCTGCACGTGGACAGCGCCGTGATCCCCCCCCCCCCCCCGCCTGCCCGTCTCAGGAGGAGACGGCGAGGAGACTGCCGGGGGGGGTTGAGGGGGGCCGGGGAAAGCAGGCGGGTGCTGAACCGACAGCGCGGTGGGTCCGAGTCCGCTCAGACAGGGGAGGGGCCCACAGCCCAGGCGGCTGCGGCGGGTGGAGCCTGGGGTCTGCAAAGCCCGCCCCGCCCTGGCGGCCAGGAAGCTCCGGTGATCCCGGTCCTTCCCCCACGGGACGGCTCTGCAGCCAGCGCTCCCCACGGGGCCACACGCCTGGGACACATGCACACGCCTGGGACACATGCACACGCCTGGGACACATGCACACGCCTTGTTCACTCTGGAGCGCCCACGGAAGAGCTTGTTGGGAGAATGCCCCGCGGCTGCTGCCCTCCATCCCCTTTTCTGAATTTAAAAAATATATGTTTTTATTGTGGATCTCAGAGAGGAAGGGCGAGGGAGAGAGAGGGACATCAGCGGTGAGAGAGAATCATGGATCGGCTGCCTCCTGCACAACCCTCCCCCCCTCACTGGGGATGGAGCCTGCAACCCGGGCCTGTGCCCTGACCGGGAATTAAGCTGTGACCTCCGGGTTCATAGGTCGACGCTCAGCCCCTGAGCCACCCCAGCCTGGCTTCAAAGCCACCTTCCAAACGAGGAGGTCGGTGGCCAGGCTGCTGAGATCGGGGACAAAAACTACACCGCACTACAGGCAGTGCGAAACGGCTCTCGGCATAGGCTCCGCCCAGGGCTCCGCGGAGGCCCCGGCGTCCACTGCGGGGCTGGGCAGAGTGGACCCGGCCCCCAAACCCAAGAGCCCGTGTGCACATGGAGCCCCCCAAGAATGTGGACCAGCTCAGCCCGAGGGGCCGGGGAGGGGGAGGGCAGCCTGGCCCGGCCCGGGACCCCCCGGGCGGACAGCGGACGTTCCCCGGGCAGCGAGGCCGCTCTGGCCACCTGCGGCCAGGGCTCCGGGCTCCTCGGCTGCCCGCTGTGGCTGGGGGGGGGGGGGGGGGGAGGAAATGCAGGGACTGTGCTTCAGACAAGCCCAGTGCCCACCGAGAGGCAAATCCGGAAAGAGGGCCCATCAGTGGCTGCCACGGGCTGGGCGGGAGGTGGGGGC
Source organism: Vespertilio murinus (assembly GCA_963924515.1). NCBI lineage: Eukaryota > Metazoa > Chordata > Mammalia > Chiroptera > Vespertilionidae > Vespertilio > Vespertilio murinus. The sequence goes on along the minus strand of OZ004706.1, from coordinate 199,750,294 downwards.
GTGGGGAGGGGTGTGGGGAGAGATGGGGAGAGACTGCTAATGGCGTGTGTGTGTGTGTGTGTGTGTGTGTGTGTGTGTGGTGAAACATTCAGGAGTTAGACGGTGTGCTTGTCGCACAATTTGAGGATACGCTAAGCCCCAGGGAACGGTGTGCTTTAAGAGAGCCGGTTTAATGGACACGAGCACTGTCTCAGGTAACACAAAGGTTTGCTGTCCAGCCTCCCAAGGGGTGAGAGTCAGCGCCAGGCGTCCAGCTGACAAGGGCGATGATGTCACGGCTCTGTCCCGAGTAAAACCATCCCTGTCCCCACCACGGCCACGGCCACGGCCACAGCCACTGCCACGGCCACGGCCACGGCCAGGGCCACAGCCATGTGCGGTTTCTGACCTTCATCCTTGCCTGGATCTGGCATAAGAGATGTTGGCAGCTGGAAGGGACCTTAAGGCCCAGCCCTCATTCGTCAGGTGGAGAGCGGAGGCCAGGGACAAGCCATGAGTTCAACGTGGCCTGGTGCGTGGCCAGGCCTGAAACCGAGTTTTCACCGGACGTTTTTGGCCAAAGCTCCCCTCCCTCTCCTCCTCTCCATCTCCTCATCTTCTCCATCTCCCATCCCTCCCTCTTCTCCTTCCCTCCCCCTCCTCCTTCCCTCCCTCTCCTCCTTCCCTCCCTCTCCTCCTTCTCTCCCATCCCTCCCTCTCCTCCTCTTCTCCATCTCCCATCCCTCCCTCTTCTCCTCCTTCCTCCTCTCCTCACCCTCTCCCTCTTCTCCTTCCTCCTCCTCACCCTCTCCCTCTCCTCCATCCCTCCCTCTCCTCCTTCCCTCCCTCGCCCATCCCTCCCTCTCCTCCTCCTCTGGAAGCCTCAGATCACGCTGTGCCGGAGCTTTGGCCTTGGGTGCCGCACAGGGCCCGTCCTTGAACGTGACGGGCTCCGTCTGCAGACCCGGCATTCCATTCAAGGCCATCACTGCCCAGAGGGGCCCAGGGGCCGAGGGGCATCTGCCCCTGCCCATTCCCAGCCCCGGAGCCCGTGAGCTTGCTGGAAGGCTCTGCCTGCCCCTCCCTTGTCCTTTGGGGCCGCCGGTGCCGGCGGGGGCAGGGCTGGGCGGCCTTGCACGGTACCCAGCCGGGACCTGACCTCCACCCGCCGGCCTGGCTCAGGGGCTGAGCTAGGAGGTCCGGGTTCCATTCCCGGTCGGGGCACAGGCCCCCGTGCGGGCTCGATCCCGAGGGTGGTGGGTGCAGGAGGCGGCTGGTCCATGATTCTCCCTCATCACCGATGTTTCTTTCTCCCTCTCTCCCTTCCTCTCTGAAATTAAAAAAAGCAAACGAACGTTTTTAAGAAGAGTTGGCATCTAATAAGAGTTTGCCAATGAATGAATGGGGAGACGCAGGCATGGTGTCCTTTGTGGCAGACGCCGGTCAGCCCGCGGACGTGGGAGGCGGCGGAGAGGGATTCTGACGCGCGGTGGACCTGGGAGAGCACAGGTCACGCCGAGGTGCCCGGCGGGTTCTGGAGCGTCCCCACCTCAGGCTCCCTCTCCGCCCGGGGCTCTCTGTGGCCCTGAGGGGGGCCTCCCAGCTGGTCCCCCTCGGCCTGGCTCCGGCCGTCCCTCTGCCGAGGCTCCCGCCGTCCCTGACTTCAGACACGGAAGCGGCGTGGCTCTCTGGTTCTCTTTGGCCCGGCCAGCCGGCAGCCGCTCCGGGCCCGGCGTGCCTCAGACGGCCCGGCTGCTGGCGGCCCCCGAGGCGTCGTCCATCGTCCGGGCGGTCGGGCGCCGGCGTCTGGGGAGCACGCGTGGAGGAACGCTCCTTTAGACCAGGGGTGGGCAAACTTTTTGACTCAAGGGCCACAGTGGGTTCTTAAACCGGACCGGAGGGCCGGAACAAAAGCAGCCTGACCATGCTGGCACTCTCCTCTTGGGCTGCTGGTGAAGGCGCGGAGGGGAGAGCAAGAGAGCCCTCCGCTCTTCCGGCTCCGCGGGCCGTAGTTTGCCCACGGCTGGTTCAGATGTTTCAGGTTTCGAGTTTTGTGAAGCAGAGGCGGTGGCCCCGAGGCCGCCGGATCCTCCCGAGCGTCAGCGCGCCGGGCTGCGGTTTCCATGGAGACGGGGACTAACATCGCGGGCCATGCTCACCCCGGTTCCTGCGGAGGGCTCCCAGGCGTTTTCTTCTCTTTAAAAGGATTTCTAACTCAGAGAGGCCGGAGCGGGAGGGGCAGAAGCACGGGTGCTGAGGGAGGCTCCTGGGCCGGCTGCCTCCTGCGCGCCCCACGCTGGGACGGAGCCCCGACTGGGAATCGAACCCTGACTTCGGGAACACTTTTTGTTTTTTTTTAAACAAGCAGCCTAATTTTTTTAAAAAAAGATATTTTTTAAAAATAGACCTATATTGATATCAGAGAGGAAGGGAGAGGGAGAGATGGAAATATCAATGATGAGAGAGAATCATGGATCGGCTGCCTCCTGCACGCCCCACCCTGGGGATGGAGCTTGAAACCCAGGCCTGTGCCCCTGACTGGAATCCAACCTGGGACCCTTCAGTCCGTGGGCCTACGCTCTCTCCACTGAGCCACACCGGCCAGGGCGCTATAGGGACACTTTTGGCCGTCGCTGCCTTTTGGGGAGTAATGCTGAACCATCTAACCCCAAAGCAAAAGGCTTCCGGGGACCGGTGAGAATAGCTGTGGGGGCTGGACTCAGGCCCGGGGGCTGGACGGGAGAGGGCGGGGCAGCGGCATCGGAGAAGGCGGGCGCCTACGGCAGATAAGGGACCGCGGTGACGTGCGTTCTCAGCCATGTTTATGCTTCTCAGTCCCTCGTTCAGAGCAGGCCCCACAGCCACCGCCTCCGCTATCTCTGCAACCCCCCCCCCCCCGACCGTCCCCCAAGGCTGCCTGGGCCCGAGCGGGGTTAGTCTGCCCCGCTCTCCGCCCCGAGGCCTGAGGAGGCCGTGCGGGCGGCTCCGGACAGCCGCTCGGCTCCGGGGGAAGGCGGCTCCCTCGCTCACCCGCCCGTTCACACAGCATCCCCTCCGCCCCCAGCGCCCGCCCTCGCTCCTGCTCCTGTCCGGGAGGGGACAGGGCCCGGTGCTGGGTGTGGGCGCCTGAGGGTCCCGGGGGGTTAACTGCCAAAACCAACCACTGTCTCACCGATAGAGAGACGTGGACAGGAAGCCGGTCAACAACCTTAACTGCTCCAACCGCAGGGGTGGGCAAACTTTTTGACTCGAGGGCCACCATGGGTTCTTAAACTGGACAGGAGGGCCGGAACAAAAGCAACCTGACCATGCTGGCACTCTCATCTTGGGCTGCTGGTGAAGGAGCGGAGGGGAGAGCAAGAGAACCCTCCGCTCTTCCGGCTCTGAGGGCCGATAGAACAGCCGAACGGGCCGGATCCGGCCCGAGGGCTGTAGTTTGCCCAGGCCTGGTAACCACTCGCTGTTTAGTTGAAACCTCGGTGGTTAGAGCAGCCTCCACCGGCTAGTCATGTGCACATTCTTGCTGGCAGTCTGTTATTGGGATCTCCTGCCTGAAGGAGATGGGTGTATCTCCTCACCTTGATAAAAGGGGCGCCAAGGCCGGAGCGGGGTGCAGTCCTCCCCCTGGAGGTGCCTGGCCCCCCACATCACCAAATTAATATTTTCCTGGTCTCTTTTCATCTGTGTGCGGCCTCCTCCAGAACCCGAACCCTGAACCGGAACCCTGAGCCACGCGGGGCGTGAAAGGGGCTCCCACACCACACACTGGGCCCAGTGATCGGGCCCGTGAGGAGTCCTCTCCTGGCCTCCTCTCCGACCGCTGGGCAGCCCGCACTGGGCACCCACTGGACCCCGGAGGAGGCGCCGGCTGACCCGCACGAGAGGCCTGCCCGGCGCCCACTCTGTAGGCGGAAGCCCGGGCCCCAGGCACGAAGGACCCGGCGTGAGGCCCTCCCCCCCCCCCCCCCCCCCACGCGCACGCACATGCTGCCCTGCGGGAAGAAGCGGATTTTAAGCTGTTTATTAAGAAACAAAGGACGCAGAGCCTCTGGCCCGAGCGGGTCGGACAGAGAAAGCCGCCGGAGGGGGTGGAGCCGGAGCCTCGGCCTCGCTGGAGAGCGGCCACCAGAGGCCTCGGGCAGGGCCGGGGCTGGGTGCCTGTGCCCCGGGGAGGTGTCCCGGGGTCACTGCTCCCTCTGCGGCTCCCTGGAGCTGCCCCTCACTCCTGGGCTCAGGCCCCGTCCCCACCTTCGCCTTTGTCCCAGAAGTCCCCCCCCCCATGCCGCCTCGGTCGTTGGCGTTTGGGGGCCGATGTGAATTCCGGGCACTTGCCTCTGAACTTCCATCTCCGCCTGCCGACCTGGGGGTGGCGAGCAGCCGCAGGAGAGCGCGGCGGGGGGGCAGGGGATGGGAGAAGGACAGAGACACCTCAGCCCCGCGGAGAACATGGGGAGGGGCGGGCTTTGGGGGGAGGGAGACTCGTGCGGGGTCACGCAGGACAAGGGAGGGTTATCACCCCCCCTATCCCTCCCGCCCCCCGTGAATGTCAGTATCAGGACCAGGCCTGGATATCTGCGGTTCTGCCCCGGTCGGGCCGGCCCAATGTCTGTGTTGCAGCTGCACTTCTCTGTGTTTTAAAAGATTATCTATTTTAAAAAAATTTATTTCGGAGAGGGAGGGAGGGAGAGAGAGAAAGAGAGAGAGAGAGAGAGAGAGAGAGAAACATCCTTGATGAGAGAGAATAATGAATCGCCAGCCTCCTGCGTGGCCCACACTGGGGCTCCAGCCCACACCCCGGGCCTGAGCCCTGACCGGGGATCGAACTGTGACCTCCTGGTTCCTAGGTCGGTGCCTAACCACTGAGCCACACGGCCGGGCTCCATTTGGGTCTAAATCTTGGTTTTCTTTGTTCCTCCTGATGCGGCGGGTTTTTCTGACAGCCCCTCGGGGACGGGGCAGCTGGGAAATCGGGGGTGGGGGGGGGGTGGGAGGGGCAGAATGGGGACCAGGCTCCGTCCTTCCAGGGTGCAGCAGGGAGCGCGTCCCTTCCTTTGGGCCCCGGGGGAGCCCCTCCCCCTCCCCTGCTGGGGTGGCTGCCCGCAGCCCTGACTCAGCGCCCACACCCCCGCACTCCTCACAAAGCCGCACAAAGCCGCAGCCAGGCCGCCGTGTGCTTAGGCACCTGCCCCCTCCCGGTTCTGAAATGCCAGGCGCCTCAGCGTGGAGAGGAGGGAGACGCGTGACTCAGGGCGCTGACAAACAGCTGGGGGGGGGGGGGGGAGGCCGCCTCGCCTCCTGGAGGGAAGGGGCCGTGAAGGAAAATTCCACTGCTCCCCCCCCCCCCGGAGGGAGGCTGCTGGCCCCCCCAGCCCGGCGGGCAGGGCTCCGGTCCCCCCCACGGGTGCCGCTCTCCACAGGAAGCCGGAGAGAATGGAGATTGATGACTGGAATGAAACCATCATCTCCCCGTGCCCAGTGCCACACGCGCAGCCAGCCGGCCTGCTGCTGCCAGCCAGCCAGACTGCCGGGTTCTGGAAGGGTGTTGGGTTGCTAAGCAACAGGGCTGGCAGCATCCATCAGGCCGGCAATGTCAGCCCAGAGTGTGGCCTGTGAGCACGCGGCTTCCCGCCCCCCGGCCCCCCTCCCCGCGGCCGCCTCCCCCACGGAGCAAGGTGATCGGCATCCTGGGGACCAGGAGCCGGTCAGGTGACTCTGTGTGAGACACCAGCCAGCAGCCCACGGGACGACGCAAACACTGTCTCTGCTGATCGCAGAGCGGCTGTGACGTCGCCAAAACAGCGCCTACCCCTCTCCCCCCCACCCCAGCTGCCATCTTTCAAATCCAGAAATCCAGCGTGCCAGGCCCCGCCATCCGCCTCTGCGTCCTGCTCCCTCCTGCTCACAGCGCCCTGCTGGTCCCCTGTCTGCCGCGGCCAGCCGCCCCGGCCTGTGGTCCCGGGGGATGGGGCTCTGGTCTGCACGGGGACAGAGGGAGCCTGTTCTCGGCGGGGGCCGGCTGGGGGGGGACAGCTGGAGGCCGCTGTTTGCAGGCCTGTCCCGGAGGCAGGTTGCCCCTGGAAGCGCCATGTTCTGGGCAGGGCTCGCCGGGGGCACCGTGGTCTGTGCCCGCACGTCCTCGGAGGGCCCGCAGGCCGAGCCCGCTGAGCAGGGGCCGAGGCGGCGTGGACGCAGGGGAGGACCTCAGCTTTGGGCACAGACAGACCAGATCCACGTCCTTTCTCTGCCCCAGCCAGCGCCGGCGTCTGGCACATCCCTCCCATCTCTGAGAAGGACGCGCACGGGGAAACTACCTCCCGGGTTATCAGGTGACTGCGCTCATGGCGGGCCCAGGATGCTCAGTAAGAGCAGGCATTTCCCATGATGCTCAGTAAGGGCCAGGCATTTCCCATGATGCTCAGTAAGGGCAGGTATTTCCCATGATGCTCAGTAAGGACCAGGCATTTCCCATGATGCTCAGTAAGGGCCAGGCATTTCCCATGATGCTCAGTAAGGGCCAGGCATTTCAAGACTGAGTGAGCCACAGCTGACCCCCAGTTGGAAGAGTACGTAAGAGGTCGCCTGGCCCTGATAGTTTGGCTCAGTGGATGGAGTGCCTGCCTGTGGACTGAAGGGTCCTGGGTTCGATTCCAGTCAGGAGCACATGCCCGGGTTGTGGGTTCAGTCCCCAGTGGAGGGCATGCAAGAGGCAGCCGGTCAATAATTCTCTCTCATCATTGATATTTCCCCCTCTCCCCTCTTCTCTGAAATCAAGACAAACATATACATATTTTAAAAAAGATGTCACTGGCTCAGCCAGCACCCAGGGGCGGGGGAGCGGGAGCAGAGCCAGAGGTCACGCCGCGTGGCCCTCGGGTCTGGGAGGGCCATGACTCTCAGACTCCACCCAGGGGGCTTCCTTCCTGGCCCCATGTAGCGGCTGCCTTCCTTACAGCGACCCTTGGCCTCAGGGCTCCGCAGGGGACGCGTGTCCCTCGCTGCAGAGCTATGCCGCGGGGTGAGAAAGGACGCTCGTTCCCCCGTTGTCACCTCTGCCCGAGCCAAGTGACCGTGGGCGGACCGGCCACTCCGGACCCCCCATCCTGTGTCAGTATTACCCGGCGCGGTTCCCCGGCTTCACAGGGGGCTTGTTCTCAGGCCGAGAACGTCCTCCAGCGTCTCCGGGGGGTCTTGGTCCTTCCCGGGGGGTTCGGTCAGGGCTCCATGGGGCTCTAGACAGGCCGCCGTGGATTCACACGGTAGAATCGTCTCCTGGGTGACGGCAGAGCCTGGTCCACAGTTCCCATGCCCAGTCCCCGGCTTCTCATGGCTGTTATGCTCCTGTAGGTGGTGTGGCCGGAGGGGCCACGTGCCGACCTGACCGCTCAGGGAGGCCTGCGTGGCGGTCTGCAGACTCAGACCTACAGCCGCCACAACTAAACCTTAGCTAAACGCCGTGACGGTGGGCAGTCACGTCCTCGGCCGGCATCTTCCCCGAGAAGGTCAGCCTTTACCTTGAGGGAGCCTGTTGTCTCTCTGCCTCCGTGATAAGATGCCCCGAAATGTCAGCGTAACCGTCAGGGCACAGCCACACGCCCTGGGCGCCAGGACAGACCGGATTCCTTCACGGTTATGGTTCTCGTGTTACCGGTGGACTGTGACCTGCTCTGCACCCGCCTCGGCAAAAGAAGCTGTGCCCATCACTTTACTCTTCATCCCAGAGGGCCCCACCTCTCTAAGCTGTCACCGGTGGATTTCATGAAACCCATCTCCGTCCCTTCCTTTGATGGCAACGTATAAAAACGTGAAAAACCGCCATCCTCTGGAGCATTATCCCGAGTCGGTTGAGATTCTGCTTCCTGGAAGTTGTCAACAGTTTGGCTCAAATGAACTCACAAACATTTGTTACAGGTTTGAGTGTTTTTACGTTAACAGTTCAAGGTTCAAATGCACATTACCCATTCGAATTGGGAATTCCCACGCTGAGAAATGAATATAAAAGTGGGTCTAAGTCAGCCGTGGGCAAACTACGGCCCGAGGGCCGGATCCGGCCCGTTCGGCTGTTCTATCCGGCCCGCGGAGCCGAAAGAGCGGAGGGTTCTCTTGCTCTCCCTCCACTCCTTCACCAGCAGCCCAAGATGAGAGTGCCAGCATGGTCAGGTTGCTTTTGTTCTGGCCCTCAAGTCAAAAAGTTTGCCCACCCCTGGTCTAAGCAGTGATACTCTCCCCGCGACATCTACCAGAAGCCAATAAGAATCCAGGCAGCTTGAGATTGCTACAGAGGCACGCGAAATGAGTTCACAACGCGAAATTACAAATCAGACCATGACCCCGCTCCCACGAGCAGGAGTTCAGCAAGTGACACAAATGCCGGAGCCGGTCCCGGCCACTTCCGCTAAGCGAACCGTCCAATAAATGTAAAGTAGATATATTTAAAAGAGTAAGGACTGAAAAGGAGGCATGGAAAGTACAAAGAGGACAAGGCATTATTTAAAAGAATGGAGTGGGTTTAGAAAGAACCCTAATACTAACAAAATAAAGACCGAGTTATGAAATCAAACGCCCCTCGGGGAGACCGGTCCACGCCGGAGAGGAACCGGGGACCGGAGGCAGGGACGCGGACACTTCGCAGAAAGCAGCCCAGGAAGAGTGCGCTGGGAGATCCGCGGAGGGACGAGCAGGGCGGGGCGAGGAGTCCCCACGTGCCCACGGTGGGCTTCCAGGGGCGAGCAGGTAAGTCATGGGTGCGGCAGTCCCCCGGGCAGTGCTCAGCGTGAGCGCGGCTAAGACGCGTTTAGAATCGATTGCAGGCTGGAATCCTAAAGACCAAGACGCCCCCAGGAAGAGCTGAGCAGAATCAAACAAAACATCTGTCGTGTGGAGGGGAAGGGAGGATCAATAAAACCCAAAGACTCCAACAGAGAAGAAGAGAAAAGAAACAAAGCAGGCAGGAAAGGACAGAGTAGGTCAATATGACGGGAGAAAGAAACAATGCGGACAAACGGGAGACGTTATTCAGTTTGAAGACAGAGATGTTGGAACAGGCTGCACACGCAACCCAGCGTGCTGCTTAGTCACAAGACGGAAAGGGAAGGAGGAAAACAAAGTGATGTGAAAACACACCCCCAGAGATGCCAATCAAAAGAAAGCCAGTGCAGCTGCAACAGCATCAGGCAACGTAGTCTTCAAGGGAGAAAGCTAGTGGCTGCATCTGACAAAAGGAACCGGCCATTAAGATGCAGCCGTCGGGGGGGGGGGGGGGGGGACACACACACACACACACGACACGGGACACCTAGCAAGGGCACCTTAAAAAAAGTCTACAAAGCACAAATGTAAATGATGACAGGGACAGAGTGAGGAGCCCTCAGTCATCATGGGAGATTTCCTCGTGCCTCTCAGAGCCATGAAAAACCGGGAGACAGCAAAGGAGAAGACTGTCTTATGGAAGACTTGAGCAACACAGCGAACGGGCTTGAGCGATAATCATATGGTTTATGCTCAGGAACAGGGGATACACACGTTCTTTCCAAACCAACGGGAACAACACAGAGGAGTTGGTTGTGTGCTAGATGCTATGAGGCCATGTGATGGAAAGTTTGAAAACTGACAGAGCCACCCTGCACTACATTTGTGGAGCCACTGGGCCCACATTCAGGCTGTGGGCTTGTCTGCGGTGGATGGAGGGAAAGGGGAGGGGAGGGGGGCGGGTCAAGATTCTCGGGCGCTTCTCAGGACGTGCCGTGCGTGAGAAAAAGAACGTAAGTGAACGGGAAGACCAGCTTCCTGGCCGGGGCCAGAGGGAGGACACATTCCAGGAGAGCCTCACAGAGGGCGCGTTTCTGCGGAGCCTGCTCAGGCCTCGACGTGGAGACGTGGAGAGAGATCCACTCAGGGGCGGGTGACTAATCTCCCCTCCTCTCTGCCCCGACTTTGAGTGGAGAGCAGGCTGCTCGTGGAGCTAAAGTTCTGAGGGAAACCCTCTATTTTGGCCAGAAGACCGAGAAGAGGGGTCCCTGGGAGCCCCTGGGTCTGAGACCCGGAGGGGAGACGTGGAGAAAGGGGGTCCCAAGCGCTGTGTGTGAACCAACTCACACCCTGGGCTCGGCTGGCGCTGCCTTCGCCCGGGCCAGGCCAGTCTGTGGCCCTGGAAGCACCGACAGAAGAGAAGGCAGAGCCAATGGCTTGAACCCAACGGGCTGATTGCCTGCAGGACCGAACCGGACAAAATCAGCGCCTTCTAGAGCAGCGGTCTCCAGCCGGAGGCCCGTGAGGTCTGAGAGGTTAACGACGATTGTATCAGAACTTGCTTTTTTAAAAATATGGGATCTAGCCCTCGCCAGTGTGGCCCAGTGAATAGAGCATTGGCCAGTCGACTGAAGGGTTCCGGGTTCAATTCCGGTCAAGGGCACATGCCCAGGTTTCGGGCTCCATCCCCAGTAAGAGGCATGCAGGAGGCAGCAGATCCATGATTCTCTCTCCTTGTGGATATTTCTATCTCTCCCTCTACCTTCCTCTCTGAAATCAATCAAAATATATATATGAAAAAGGGGATCTAAAGTCTTACAATATAATATTTAAAATATGCAAGAAATACTCAAACTTACTTGACATGGGCAAACCAGGAGGATGGGACCAATTCTTAGGAAAAGGGAATCAATGATGGTGGTCCTGAGCTAGCCCAGGTGTCGGAATTATCCAACAAATACTTTACGGCAGTGATGAGAATCATGCCCACGGGCAAAGGAAACACCCTCAGATGGAAAGAAAGAAGTGGTCAGGAGGAAAATAGAAACAATTTAAAAAAACCAACAACAACACAAAAAACAAAAACAAAAAACCAACCACACACAATGGAAATTTTAGAAATAAAGATGATAATATCCTAATAAATTCTTTGAACAGATTCAATAGCAGAAGGGAGATGACAGAGGAGTCAGCAAATTTCACGACATTTAAAAATTCCAACCTGAAGGACAGAGAGAAAGATAATTGAAGGAAAAACAAAGCAGAGCCGAAACCGGTTTGGCTCAGTGGATAGTGCGTCGGTCTGCGGACTGAAAGGTCCCAGGTTCGATTCCGGTCAAGGGCATGTACCTTGGTTGCGGGCACATCCCCGTGGGGGCTGTGCAAGAGGCAGCTGGTCGATGTTTCTCTCTCATTGACGTTTCTAGCTCTCTATCTCTCTCCCTTCCTCTCTGTAAAATATCAATAAAATATATTTAAAAAAGAAAAGAAAAGAAAAACAAAGCAGAGCAGTCTCAGGAGCGTGCTGGACAAGATCAAAGGTGTAACTCTTGTCCTTGGAGCAGCCGTGGGGGGAGGAAGGAGATCGGAACAGAAAATGTATTTGAGGAAAAGATCACTGAAAATGTCCCAGCCGAAACCGGTGTGGCTCAGTGGATAGAGCGTCGGCCTGCAGACTGAAGGGTCCCGGGTTCGATTCCGGTCAAGGGCATGTACCTTGGTTGTGGGCACATCTCCAGTAGGGGGTGTGCAAGAGGCAGCTGATCTATGATTCTCTCTCATGGATATTTCTAACTCTCTATCCCTCTCTCTTTCTCTCTGTAAAAAATCAATAAAATATATATTTAAAAAAAAGAAGAAAATGTCCCAAATTTGAGGAAAAACTTGTATTTGCAGATTCAAGAAACTCAGCAAACCTCACACGGGATGACCGGGAAGTGTAGCCTGCCCAGACACATCATGAACGTTCTCTGCCGAAAACAAGATGTAACGGAAAGATCTGGAAAGCACCCAAGATGAGCAGCATTATATCCGGGGAACAATGACTCACACGACTGAAGATCACAAAGCGGGGAGCCCAGAAGACAGGGGAAGGACATCTTCCCAGAGCGGAAAGAAAAGAGCGGCCGATCCACATCCTACATCCAGAGAGAAGAAGGCTCAGAAATGCAGGTGAAACACAGACGTGCTCGGGTGGAGGAAAAGCAAGAGAATTGGATGCCAGCAGAGCTGTCCTCTATAATAAAAGAGTAACGTGCAGAACGACCCTGATGGCGGAACGGCCAGACGACCCCTGGACCAGTCACCATGAGGCGCACTGACCACCTCTCGGTCCCTTTCCCCGGCCGGCAGGCTCCGATCACAGGATGGCAAATGGGGAACTGGGGTGGGTGTTGGCGGGGGGCGGGGCCGGCTGTGGGCAGCTGGGGAAGGTGGCCCTGATTGCAGGTCAGGCCTAGGGACCGTACCCACTTGGCGGATTTTGTGCACCAGGCCTCTAGTTTTAAAATAAATGCTCAAGGAAGCCCTATGAGCTGAAGGTAATTGATACCAGGGGAAACTCGGAACTGGAAGGAAGGAAGGAAGGAAGGAAGGAAGGAAGGAAGGAAGGGAGGAAGGGCAACAGAAATGGTAAATAACTTAGTAAACCTAATAGACGATTTTCGTTCTCCTCTTAAGTTTTTAAAATAATGTCTGAAGCAAAGATGGTGACATTAAAAGAGTCCTCAATAGATTTGGGAATTATACAGTTATGACAAAACAGAAATAGGAGAGGACAAAGGATTTGTATGGTCACAAGGCTTCGATGTTTTACTATAAAGTGGTAAAAGGGTGACTGGACTGTGAAAGGTTGAGATCGTATATTGTAATCTCTAGAGCATCCACTCAAAATATAATACAAAGAAATATAACCAAAAAGCCAGCAGACACATTAAGATGAATACTTAAAAAAATTCAAACAACTCAAAGAAGACAGAACAGAGTGAATATAAGCAAAAAACAGAGGGGATAAACAGGAAAAAAACACTAAAATGATAGTCCTAAATCCAGGTCAACTCTCTGTCCTCAAAATGTTTTACATCTCTGTGCTCAAGGACACGGTCCAGTTCTCCTCCTCTCCTTCCAAGCGGAAAGGGGGAAGGAGATTGGGGGTGGGCAGAGGATTACACACTAACTAGAGGCCCAGTGCATGAATTTGTGCACAGGTGGGGTCCAGCCAGTGGACCCAAATAAGGGCCGATCAGGCTGGGCTGGTGGGGGGAGGAGCTTCGGGTGGTTGGCTGGCTGGCCCTGCCCCTGATTGTGGTGGGGGTGTGGCTGATAGGAGGTGGAGCTGTCCAGGGGGAGGGGCCACAGGCAATTGGCCGGCCAGCCCCACCCTCTGGTAGAACTTCTGGTTGAACTTCTGGTCAAATTCCCAGTTGAGGGGACAAGTGTGCATATTGGCCCTTTATCATATAGGATTCTTTGAGGGCAAGATCAAGATGGAACCCCATCACTTCTGCAAACATTACCTGGTCGCATGACCACACCCACTGCAAGGCAGGCTGGGAAATGTCGTCTTAGCAGATGGCCACGTTGAATGCTAAAATGTTGCTCTGTGGAAGAACAGAAGTTGGGGGGCGACCAGCAGCCTCCTGTCACTACCAAGGACCTCGTAAGAGTGACTTCTCCCAGGGCTCTCTGCCAGGTTCCCACAGCACAGAGCGCTGGCAGAGCCCAGCTCCCCGCCGGCCCGCCCGCGGGCATGAGGAAATGATTCAGGCTGCCTGGCAGACCGGGCGGGCGCTGGGCGTCCCGGGGAGATAAGTGGCCACACAGCCTCCGGGGCTCGGGCCCCGCGAACAATGGCGGTGGTGGCGCTGGCCAGAGGGCTTCCTGAGGCCGGTGAATGGCTGGCGCGGTTACCGGCCTGCATCTCCGCCGCCCCCCAGCTTCCCACCCACCCTCAGGAAGGCCCTGCCCACCCACCCGTGACTGCCCGAGTCTCACAAAATGGAAAAGAGTGGGAGCTGCCCTGGGACGTGGAGAAGAGCGTGGTGACCATTGTGTGCGGCCGCCGGGCCGTCGTGGTTTTTTCCAGGCACGTTCCCGGCCTTTGCCTGGCTTCTCGCTCTGGCTTCCCTCTGCGCACGGCGGAGCGGGCAGCGCAGCTGGCCCTGGAGACCGGCTCTCACCCGCCGGCTCTTTACAGCCGCTCGGTCGCATGCGTGTGGTTCCCTGTTCACTGTGTCCTCCCCGCCGGCCGGCGTGGCTCCGTGGCTGAGCGTCAGCCCGAGAACCGGGAGGTCGTGGTTCGATTCCCGGTCAGGGCCCAGGCCCGGGGTGCAGGCTTTCTCCCCGGCGGGCGTGCGGGCGCTGCCCACCAGGGCGGCGTGGGGGAGGGGTGTGGGGGGGGGGAGAAGGGCAGCCAGGCCGGGGGCAGGCACAGGAGCGGGAGCAGGACTTAGAATCCGCTGGCTTCCGCCTGTTGTGCCCGGAGCGCTGATAAGGGCCGCCCAGGCCGCCGGGAAAGAATGAGGACCTGAATCACCGGTGCCGTTCCGGCCTCCGCTTCCCGAGGCCCGCACGCACGCCTGTTCGCCTGCGCGGTACGAGGGCCCGGGAGCGGCGCCGTGACCCCTCTCCGGCCGGGCCGCCTGCTGCCCGCTTTGCCCAGCCCCGGGCAGCACACGGAGCCGCCCCGGCCCGGTGGCCCCGAGGGGTCATGTCCCAGCAGCATGCTTTCCCCACATGTGTGTGCACACACAACAGAGGTCAGTAAAACCAGGCCAAGTTTTCACACGTAAAGCCAGTGCCCAGCCGAGCACACGCAGACCTTCCCGCCAAGAGCTTCCTCGGGAGACGGTGCAGGGAGCGTGACCTCGTGGGCTCTGAGTGCCCGGCCGCTTCCCTCCGCCTGGGCCTCCCTGGGCCCGGCTCCCCGGCAGGTCCCCGAGGACCCTCCCAGCCTACGCTCCCCGAGGCGCTGGGACCCCGGGCCTCCCTGGGCCCGGCTCCCCGGCAGGTCCCCGAGGACCCTCCCAGCCTACGCTCCCCGAGGCGCTGGGACTGAGAGAAAGGGCCACCTGTGCGGGGAGCGGGGTCTGGGGTGGAGGGTCCCCCAGCGCACAGGGGACCAGCGTGCACAGGGACGGGGCACCCACCGCTCTTAGGAGGCGCCTGCTGGGCCCGGGCCCTCAGAACCACGTGCAGGGCCTAGTCTGTCTGTCTGTCTGTCTGTCTGTCCGTCTCTGCTTGCACAGCTACCTGGCGGGGTGCACCGGCGGTACCTCTGCTTTTCCGAACCTTCCGTGAGTCCGCTGCCTCCGGTGGGCACGTGGGCGCAAGGAGGTGCTTCCGTGGCGACAGGAGGGCCGCAATGTGGCCAGAGGACACGGGGCCCCCACTGAGCTTGCTGACGGCTTTGAAACGACGGCCTGTCCGATCCGATTTGCGTCTCCTCGGTTTCTCACGGGCAGTCTGGGAGCGAGTACAATTCAGTGACATTCTCTCCTCTCTCCTCCTGCTAACAACACACATGTGCGCACACATGCACACCCCCCCCACAGGCACACACGGATACACACGAACACATGGATACACACATGAGACACATGTGTGCACACACCAAGATTCACAGTCCCCTCTGCCTAACCTGTTTCTGGGGATTTGGCCCCTCACTGCGCCCCGGAGCGCGGCGTGGCCCGCAGAAGGAATGGGGGCCGGAAGCCAGGGGCCCGTGGGTCCCAGTCCGCCCCCGCAGGAAGCTCTGGGCCCATTCCTTCCTTTCCCATCGGCTCTGCTGTCCCCACACCGCCGCCCGGGGCAGCCTGGGTGCTGGCGTCCTTTGCTGTGTGTCCATGAGGGGCGTCTGCGCAGCGGGCGTGCCCCGGCCGCCGGCCGGGCCTCCTCAGAACCGCACGTGAGGAGCTGGTGTGTCCATGCTCCCGCCGGGTGAGTGTGGGCGTGGTGAGTGGCCCTGAGTGGGGAGTGCGGCCTGTCCGGGGGTCCCCCCGGCACCCCGAGTCCCTGGGGCCAGCTCCTGCCACCTGAGCTCTGCAGTGGGATAAGTGGCTGAGAATCCTCTCTTCCGTGCTTCTGTTCATCTTCCTCGGGTGTCTGTGCGGCTCCCACCGGCTGCCCGGGGTGTGGGATCGATCCCAGTGGGGGGCGTGCAGGAGGCAGCTGACCCATGATTCTCTCTCATCACGGATGTTTCTCTCTGTCTCTCTCCCCCTTCCTCTCTGAAATCAATAAATATATTTAAAATAAATCTATACTAATAAAAGGGTAATATGCTAATTAGCCCAGGCGTCTTCCAGACATCTGGAGCCGGGCCGGAGGGAAGCCAGCCGGGTCCCGGTGGCTGCCGGCATCCGGCGGAGGGAGGCCTGGGCCTGGGTGCAGGCAGCCGGGGGAAGGGAGGCCTACTCTGGCACGGATTTTCGTGCATCGGGCCTCTACTAAGTAAATAAAATGAAACTGGACACATGCTGGCAAACGGACAAGCGGGCCACCGTGGCCCCACCTGTGCCGAGGGGACGTGGGAGCGGCCATGGGGGGCCTGCGTCTCCAGCAGCCACGTGGCCCTCGTCCACGTGGGAAAACGCAAGGCCCTCCAAGCACTCGAACACAATGCAGGCGCGGGTGGGAGAACTCAGGGGCCAAATCACGGACAGACTCCCCGAGACGAACAACAGCAGATGCCGTGGCCACCCCACGGCCCCTGGCTGAGTCACCTACCTGCCCTCGGGTCGCCTACGCTTGTCCTGGAGATCCTCGGGCAGCGGCGTGATCTCGGGGTGACCTTGGGCCCAGGCGCCGCGTCCTTTCCGCGGACGTGGGGGTCACTGCAGGTCCGTGGGAGCACATACCAGATGCCGCCGCCCGTGGCAGCACTTCCCGCTGTGGTCGCCGGGGTGACCTCACCGCCCACTGCCCTTCACTCCGTGTGGGCCGACCCGAGCGCCCTGGGGTGGGGGTGCCCCTCGGGAGGGGGAGGGGAGCAGGGGTCGGCCGGGGTCACGGACGGAGGAGTGGGCAGAGGGCCCGTTGCCAGCCCCATTCCACCTTCGGGGCTTAGCCAGCTCCTCGGAGCTGTTCCAGGAAGTGGTGTTTTCACAAACAGGGGTGCCCCTGCCCGCGGCCCCCGGCAGTCCCCGCGCTCGCACGTCCCCACGGCCGGGAAGACCCAACATATGCGGGCGCAGGAGCCCGGCCGTGCGGCCGCATAACTTTCACGGCCAGGAGCCGGCGGGGCCGGGAGCCGGTCCCTCCAGGAGCCGGGGGCGGGCGCTGGGCCTCGGCTCCCGTGGGCTCCGGGCGGGGCTCAGAGAGAGTCACCGACCCGCGGCCTCCTGCCCGCCCCCCCCCGGGGACGGAGCCTGCAGCCGTGGCCTGTGCCCTGCCCGGGCATCGAACTGGGACCTCCCGGTGGACGCTCAGCCACGGAGCCACGCCGGTGGGCGGGTCAGCCTTGGGAGCAGTCGGCCCGGCCCCCCAGGGCTGTGCCCGCCCTCTGTTTTAATAGCTCGAGTGGCCGTTAGGGTGGTGTCACTCACTGCTTGTCTGCCGTCCCGTCCCTTCCCCTGTCCCCGCCGCCACGGACTGGACCCCTCCAGAGAGCCCCTGGCTTCGGGGCCGAGCCTCGTGCCCAGGGCGGGTGGCGGGGGGATTGCCTGAGGGGTCCCGGGCCCCGCAGCCACGGGCCCCCGATGTCAGAGGTTTACACAGGGTCCTTCTCCCCGCAGTGTGGGCGTGGCTCTGGTGTCCTCCGGGAAAACAGGTCCACGAGGACGTCTTACCGGACGTCTCATCCTGCCCTGGGTGCCTCTTTGGAGCCCAGCGGGACGATGGCAGGCAGCGGCCGATGAGGGCACGGGCGGAGAGCGGGGCCGGGCCCCGGTCCTGTCCTACATGCCAGCACCTCCGGGAGAGAGAGCGCACTCTCGGCACCTGGCCCGGCTCTCCCCAGCCCTGGCACCATGCCCACTGCCCGGGGCACCAAGGCCGGCTGCCACCCGGGAGCATGCGGGGCGGATGGTGCAGAGGGTGCCCGGAGCCGGCCCGGCTGGAGGGGGCTGCGTCTCCACCAGGTCCCCGCGCCTTCGGACCTCCCTTGTGAGGGACTTTGCAGCTCACAACCCGACGCGGCTGGCCCACTGAGGGCAAGAGACGCTTCCTCCTGCTGAGTGCCAGCAGCCTCCTGGGTGGCTTGGGTGCCTGGGTACCTGGGAGGTGGGGGTGGTCTGGGTGGTCTGGGTGTCTGGGTGGCCTGGGTGTCTGGGTGATTGGGTGTCTGGGTGTCTGGGTGGCCTGTGTGGCCTGTGTGGCCTGGGTGTCTGGGTGGCCTGGGTGGTCTGGGTGTCTGGGTGTCTGGGTGGCCTGGGTGTCTGGGTGGCCTGGGTGTCTGGGTGTCTGGGTGGTCCGGGAGGTCTGGGTGTCTGGGTGATTGGGTGTCTGGGTGTCCGGGTGGTCCAGTGATCTGGGTGTCTGGGTGTCTGTGTGGTCTGGGTGTCTGGGTGTCCGGGTGGTCCAGGTGGTCTGGGTGGCCTGGATAACCTGGGTGGTCTGGGTGGTGGGGGTGGTCTGGGTGTCTGGGTGTCTGGGTGGTGGGGTAGTCTGGGTGGTGGGGGGTGTCTGGGTGTCTGGGTGTCTGGGTGTCTGGGTGGCCTAGGTGTCTGGGTGATTGGCTGCCTGGGTGTCTGGGTGGTGGGGATTGGCATGCAAACCCAGTTGGGAGGGAACCACTCCCAGGTGCGCCATGCCCTGCAGATGGGACTGGCAGTCAGAGTGTGGGGAGGGCGTCTGTCCAGAGACCCCCGGCGGGTGTCTCGGCGGCTGGGAAGTGCGGGGGAGTCGGGCTCGGCACAGGCCGCTCGGTGTGGAGGCGTTTGTGGTTTTGGCTGCCCCAGGAGGCCCCAGAGACAGCGTGATCCGGGCCATGGCGAGGAGGCGTGTGGAGTGGGCCACCTTTGGATGGAGCGGAACTTAATGTCATCTTGTCGGAACCGTGTGCCAGCTCCGGCCGGGCTCCGAGTTTGGTGCTGGGACGGAGGCTTAGGTCCCCGTCACGGCAGCGCGGCGATGGGGGTGATGGGGTGGTGGGCGCTGCCCGTTCTTAGCTGAACACGAGGAATTGGAGTCCCAGATCCAGGTCAAGTTCCAACCCCCAGCCCCCAGCCATTGGCTTTGGGCCAATTAATATTTTAACAATATTTTTATTGATTTCAGAGAGAGAGAGAGAAAGAGAGAGATCAACAATGAGAGAGAGCCATGGATCCGCTGCCTCCCGCACGCCCCACACTGGGGATGGGGCCCGAAACCCCGGCCTGTGCCCTGACCGGGAATCGAGTCATGACTCCTGGTTCATGGGTCGATGCTCAGCCACGGAGCCACGCGGGCCGGGCCAGTGTTTTAAGCCCTGGTTGTCTGAGCTGTAGCAAGAGGAGATGACATCCGTTTATCGGGAAGCCGTGGGCGCAGACGGAGGCTGGGAGGTGCTGCTGGACATGCAGACCTTGGTGTGAGCTTTCGATGGAAACCTCCTCTGTTCACGGCGACCCTAGCTGTCCGTGGGCTGTGACAGTGCAAAAGGCTGTGGACACGCCATGTCCCGCATGGGCGCCACGGGCCACGGGCGCCCGGACTGGGCTGAGTCTGCACGGAGACGGACACGAGGATGACAATTCAGTAGAAGAAAAGCCAGCACGTGAGGCGCCCCCTGACCATTTCGCACTGAGGAGACGGTGACGTTCTCTCACGATATGTTCAAATGGCAGAATCTGGGGACATTTTGGATTAAGCAGAATGCTTTGTCAGCGTGGTTCCTGGAGAGTTCTAAGCTACGCACGTGGCTCACGTGGCGTTTTCCGTGGGAGGGCCGCAGAGGCTGCCTCTGGAGCGTGTGCTCTGTGCGCAGCTCGCACGATCGTCCCCGCGATCTCAGGAGCGTGGCAGCCCCTAACGCCCCGGACTCGGAGCCCCAAGAGCGATGGTTTCAAGGCTGCGTCCCATCTGCGTTCAAAACGCGTGCAAAGCCCGTCCCGTGAGAGAGAGACACCAGGGAAACGCCACCGATGGAGGAAATGGGAATCGAACCCTGACCTGGTTCAAAGGTTGACGCTCGGCCACTGAGCCACGCCGGCCTCTTTCCATTGCAAATTGTGGGCTCCTAATCACCTTCCACACACGTGGGAGCCAGAGCCAGGAATCTGCATGGCGCCAGCCTCCCGGGCAACCCTGAGCCACCCCAGAGCGTGGGCCACGTGCCGAGAGAGGTGCCCCCTCCCCCCCCACGATGTTCCCAGGCCTCCCAGCGCCTGCGGAGGGGGGAGGGAGACACTCCTGGTCTAGCTGCCAATCTATTTTGGGGGAAGTCTGGCCACTGAAGGGGGGGCTCCTCCAGGGTCCGAGGCTGCTCCGGGGTCGGTGTGTCTTGTCCTCCGCACTCCCGGCCCCTCGTCGGCCCGAGAACAGCTTGGAGCTGCCGCTGCGTGTTCTGGGAAGAACTTGACCTTCGGTCTGCGATTGCGGCGCGCTGATAAAGCTGAAGAAAACCCACGAGACTATCTGGTTGAACTTCTCGTTCGTTTCTCTGGAGCGAGCAGCGCCTCAGTGATAAAAGGCGCCCGGCGGGCTTCCTGGTCGGGCTCTGACGCGGCAGGGCACGCGTGGCCTTGCGTGGCCGCGCCCTGACCCAGGCGCCCGCACCCGCCGACCGGGGCGCCTGGCCCCCCGAGAACACCGCTCTGGGGTGTGGCTGTCCCGGGACCCACCCCGGCATGAGTCCATGCCGCAGGAGCGCAGGGGAACTCAGGGCCCTTTCAAAGGCGCTAGGCGGGTCTAGGTGGCGTATTTTAGGACAAAGTGAGCTTTTTAAACTCTTACGTTTTGTTTTAAAAAAGAAATATATTTTATTGATTTTTTACAGAGAGGAAGGGAGAGTAATAGAGAGTTAGAAACATCGATGAGAAGCACCGCGCCTGGCACTGGATAGGGACTGGATAGAAGGGGTGCCCACCCGGAGCGCCCCCACACTGCCATGCACCAGACCTTTGAGAACAGAGCGGCACCGAGCGAGTGGTACAGAACGTCCGGCTCGTTGTCCTGTGGAAAGCCACGGCCACCGGATGCAGTGGGTCTTCCCATCGCTGAGGGACGCAGGGCCACCCACAGCTTCCAGCCCGGACCCTGCAGGAGCTGTGGTCTCCACGCTCTCAGGAGCCGGCTCTCTCGTGTGCGACTTCAGCGACGCCCTGGGGAGGGAACGAAAGGGCGCTGAAGCAGGTGCTGGAGTTCTGACCGGACGGCAGCACGTGCTGGCAGGGATGCGGGCCACAGGCGCCTGCGGGTGACTGGGGTGTGCGAACCGGAGCTGCCTCCTGGAGGTCACGGCCGGGAAGTCTCCCGTCCCCCTGTGGGTCGGTCGGTCGGTCGGGCTGCCGCACTCCGTGGGGGCTGCCCAAAGGCGTGGAAACACGTCCACACAGAAACCTGCCCAGGTCCACAGCGCTGTCCGCATCGCTGCTCCACACGGCTGCATGCCGTCGGCAGCACGTGAGGGTCCCTCCAGAGCAGACTACTCCGCGGGAAAAGACACGAGCATCACCCTAACTGCTGTGGCTCAGTGGATAGAGCGCTGGCCTGGGGACTGAAGGGCATCGATTCCGGTCAAGGGCATGCGCCTTGGTTGCGGGCACATCCCCAGCAGGAGGCGTGCAGGAGGCGGCAGATTGATGTCTCTCTCTCAATGATGTTTCTAACTCTCTGTCCCTCTCCCTGCCTCTCAGTAAAAAGTCAATAAAATGTATTAAAAAAAAGAGAAAAAGAAATGAGTATCAGGCCCGAACCAGGCATGGAGGAGCCGCATACGGCGTGATCTGGCTGTGTGGCTTCGGGAAAAGGTAAGCCCTACGGAGACAGTAAGGAGATCAGTGGTTGTCAGTGTGCGGAGGGCCAGGGGATGTTCTGGGGCCAAACATCCTGTTTCTTAGGGTGGCAATTCTCTCCTTTTAGCTAGAGGCCCCCCTCCCCCCCTGTAGGCAGTGTCAGCCAATGAGGGGGCCTTGTGGGCAGTGTCAGCCAATGAGGGGCTCCATGGCAGTGTCAGCCAATGAGGGCGCCCCATGGCAGTGTCAGCCAATGAGGGGGCCCCATGGCAGTGTCAGCCAATGAGGGGGCCCCATGGCAGTGTCAGCCAATGAGGAGGATCCCATGGCAGTGTCAGCCAATGAAGAGGCCCTATGGTAGGGTCAGCCAATGAGGAGGCCCCCTGGCAGTGTCAGCCAACGAGAAGGATCCCATGGCAGTGTCAGCCAATGAGAAAGACCCCATGGCAGTGTCAGCCAATGAGGGTTAAGAAGGTGGGTGTGGGCGGGGCTTTCAGCAAAGCTCTGGGTAAGGGGGCAGAGAAACAAGATGGAGCGGAAGGAATACGCGGCACTGTCCGCCCTCTGTCCTCTGTCTTCTGTCCTCTGTCCTCTGTCCTCTGTCCTCTGTCCTCTGTCCTCTGCCGGGAACACTGGCTCCTGCTGGAGGCAGAGCTGCCATGGGTGACGGTGCGGGGACCAGGAGAGCGAAGGCCCCGTGTCCGGTCTGGATGCGGAAAGCCAGAGGGAACGCCGTTCTAGAGAGAGTTGTGGGGCTGCGATCGATCCTGGGCAACTCACTGCTGAACTTTTTTATACTACATATCTATATTTTTCTTGATTTCAGAGAGGAAGGGGGAGGGGGAGGGAGAGAGAGAGAGAGACATTCATGATGAGAGAGAATCATGATTGGCTGCCTCCTGCCCGTCCCACACTGGGGATGGAGCCTGCAGCCCGGCATGTGCCCTGACCGGGAGTGGAACCCTGACCTCCTGGTTCCTAGGTCGACACCCAACCACTGAGCCACACCAGCCTTTTCGATGGGGGGAAAGAACACCCTCACGGCTGGAGCGGACGTGTTGGGAGCTCTGTGACCTGCCCTCTGACCGGATCTGAGGGGCTTCGGCCTCGGAGGAGCGGGCCCAGAGGCCGCACGGGGCCCGGGCCGTGTTGCCCAGGCCGCCGGACAGGGCCGTGGTCTCGGGCTGGAGATGTCACCGCCGGTGATAAACGCCATGTGAGGGCTGCCAGCACCGCGCCTGGCACTGGATAGGGACTGGATAGAAGGGGTGCCCACTTGGAGGGCCCCCACCCTGCCATGCACGAGACCTTTGAGAACAGAGCGGCACCGAGTGGTACAGAACGTCCGGCTCGTTGTCCCGTGGGAAGCCACGGCCACCGGATGCAGTGGGTCGTCCCGGGCTGACCTCGGACCGCCATTCACCCGTTCGCTCCCTCCCTCCCTCCCCCGTCGGGGGCTGGCCGGCCGTGGGCCCCGTGTGTGGCCCTGCAAGGCGTTGGGGTGAGACAGTGAGATGCCTGACCAAAGCTGGCGGCCTCATTTGTACGGCCACTACCGACACTACAAATATCCAAATGGCCCTGGGCAGCAAGCAGGGTCCCCACCCCGGTGTAGGGGACCCGCCCCCCGGCAGTCAGTTCCACAGAGACCAGGCCCTGAGACACCCCTTGGGCTCAGCTGACTGCTGAGGAGACCCCAACCTGAAGTGACACTCGTGGCCGGCCAGAGGCAGCGGGGTCTCCGGAGGCTCTTCCCACAGGGCAGAGCCGGGAGGAGCAGCTCTGTGGCTGGTCCCCCCACCGGGCTCTGAGCTGCCCGGGAGCGAATCCACGTCACTGACCCCCCCATCTCCCCCCCCCCCAGCTGTGCTGACGTCCTCTCTCTGCAGAACTTCCTCCCTCCTCCCCCTCATCTGACCGCCCTGCGGCTGCGTGTGATGACGCAATAGAAACCGTCCTCCTCCTCCTAGCGCCTTATGGATCAAGCCCCTTCCTATTTCGTGATTGATGAGTATTCTAGAACTCAGGGTTTATGGTAAACACAATGAAAGGGTGAATGTGCTGCCGGAAAATCATGGCAAGCACTTGCAAATTCTTTTTAGTTTCTTCCTTCCTTCCTTCCTTTCTTTTCTCCTCCTCCTCGTCCTCCTCTTCCTCCTCCTCCTCCTCCTCCTCCTCTTCTTCTTCTTCTTGGTTGATCCTCATCTGAGATTTTTATCCATTGATTTTTGGAGAGAGTGAGAGGGAAGGAGGGAGAGAGCGAGAGGGAAGCATCAATGTGAGAAAGACACATGGATTGGTGCCTCCCTCATGCATCCTGTCCTGGGCCGGGGTAGAACCTGCAACTCAGGCACATGCCCTTGACCGGGAATCGAACCCGAGACCCTCCAATGCCTGGGCTGGCGCTCTAACCACTGTGCACACTGGCTGGGACCATTTGTTTCTGTTTTGCCTGGTCTATGTTAGGGTTCCTGCAGGTAGGATAGTTAACTGAGGACCAACGACGTCCGCTTTAACAGCCACGCACTCGGAGCATCTCCCAGTCTCACGGTCGGCAATCTCATCCGTCCGCAGAGCCAAACACCAACAGCACAACGACTGACATTTCTCTGGAGAGCCACATTTTTTAAACTTAAACTTCTTCTAACGCCACTTCTTCAACACAGACTCGCCCAGGCCGTGGAATTTTGTGGAAGAGCCACACTCAAGGGGCCAGAGCGCCGCATGTGGCTCGAGAGCCACAGTTTGCCGACCACTGGGTTAGCTCGTTCCTTCTCAGGAATGATGGCACAGGTGCTCCGGGTTCTGGTCCGGCCTCTTTCTCTCACTCACTGTTTTTAAGATTCACGTGTGTGTGTGTGTGTGTGTGTATGTGTGGGTGTGTGTGGTATGTGTGGTATGTATGTGTGTGTGCATGTGGTGTGTGTGTGTGTGTGTGTGTGTGTGTGTGTATGTGTGGGTGTGTGTGGTGTGTGTGGTATGTATGTGTGTGTATGTGGTATGTGTGTGTGTGTATTGGCAGTTCACTCTCATCCGTCCCGGGTAGGACGTGCCTGTGGGAGACTGAGTCACGGCCTCCGGAATATCGGGTTCTAACCTCTGGGCCCTCGGAAGCGCCTGTCGCCAAAAGCCCCCCGACACCCCCCCTTCCCAGCGACACCCAGCTCCGGCCTCTGACCTCAGGAGGTAAGAGAGGCAGTTACTGTGGTTTCAAGCCTCTGAGCTGGTGGTACTCGTGCCAGTGGCAGGGGACCGAATGCAGTCCTCTGTGAGGCTCACGCCATGGGTACCCGCGTGCTTCGCCGCTTTCTGTTTGCCGTTGGGCTGAAGGCAGCTGCGAAGGCCCGGCCGGCGCGCTCAGGGCTGAGCATCGGCCCAGGAACCAGGAGGTCCCGGTTCGGTCCCCGGTCAGGGCCCAGGCCCAGGGTGTGGGCTCCATCCCCAGTGGGGGGCCTGCAGGAGGCAGCCGGTCCATGGTTCTCTCTCCTCACGGATGTTTCTGTCTCCCTCCCTTCCTCTCTGACATCACGTGGTTTTTGTTTGTTTGTTTGTTTGTTTGTTTGTATTTTTTGGGGGGGAGGGAGCCTGTCTTCGTTTCTCCGGAGTGGTGTTCCGGCGGACGGAACCGCTGGGCCTGGCGTGGGTGCGGCTAGCGCTCTGAGCCACCTCCTCCTCCTGCCCTTGGACCCTCTCACACGTCTGTCCTCCCCACGTCCAGCGAGCGAGCGAGGAGCCTGGCGGCCCCCACAGGCTGAGGGGTGGGCGGCCGTCTTTCCGGACCCTGATCACTGCCAGAGCCTCCGCCTGAGTCCGGGACAGAGTGGTGCCCGGATGTTTTTCCTCTCTTTCCTTTTCTTGGAAAAGAAGTGATTCACCTGCCTGATTGCCCGTCTTCCTCCTCCCCCGCCCGGCTGTGTTCCCCATCAGCACCCCCTCTTCCTCCCGTGGGCGGGAGGCAGCCCCAGGGCCGATGGACGGCGGGCGGACGCAGGTCCCGGGAGGCGCCGCAGGCCGCAGGCGAGGGGGCAGCGCCTGGGGCCTTTCCGGTGGCGGCAGCCGCCGTGCTCCTCCCTTAATGGAATCTCCTGCTCCTCTGGTTAGAAAAACACCCTCAGCCCTGCTGCCCCCGCAGCCGCGACACCCCGAGAAAAGGGATTGGGGGGGGGGCAGGGGGGACTGGGTGGTTGCTTTGCTTTGTTTTTTCACCTAAAAGAAATTCGCCAGAGCCACACCCACCCGGACCCCCCAGCTTCCAGAGCCTCTGAGCTTAAGGTCAGGGACAAAGCAGTGATTGTTTTCCAGACGTGATCTTGGGGAGCAAAGTTTGTTGTTTTTTATTTAACATATTTCTTTTCATTGACTTCAGAGAGGAAGGGAGAGGGAGAGAGAGAGAGAAACATCAGTGATGAGAGAGGATTATTGATCAGCTGCCTCCTGCACGTCCTCCACTGGGGATTAAGCCTGCAACCCGGGCCCATGCCCTGACCAGAATCGAACTTGGGACCCTGCAGTCCGCAGGCCGAGCTCTGCCCGCTGAGCCACACGGGCTCCAGAGCATCTTCTGTGCTGAACTCTCACCACCTGCCATTTGTTGTTCCCACGGCCTCCATCCCCTCTTTGTCTTCTCCGCACCCTGGAAGGCCAGGGGGAGAGATAGGGGGCTCCCTCCAGAGGCCACTGCTCCCCATCTCCTGCCACGCCTGGGCTCTGGATGTGGGCACTGCCATCCTTTCTCTCCGGGGGAGCCCTGGCAGGTGCAGGCTGGGGTCGGCCTGTGGGGGAGGGTGTGGGGGTGAGCAGGACCAGGATGGGGGTGCAGATGGGGGGTCCTTGTCTTTCATTCTGGGAAGGAAACATCTCACAATGGAAACCGAATGGGCGACTAGCCCCGTGGTCGGCAAACTGCGGCTCTTGAGCCACAGGCGGCTCTCTGGCCCCTTGAGTGTGGCTCTTCCACAAAATACCACGGCCTGGGCGAGTCTGTGTTGAAGAAGTGGCGTCAGAAGAAGTTTAAGTTTAAAAAATGTGGCTCTCCAAAGAAATTCCAGGCACTACGCTACTGGTATTTGGCTCTGTGGACGGAGGAGTTTGCCGACCACAGGGCTAGGGAACCACGCTGCGTGGAGTGGGGAGCTGACGGGGTGGCAGCTCCCTGACACGCTGCAGAGCGTGTGCTCCGGGCGTCGGTGTGAGGGCGCGGCGGGGAGAGAGCGAGGCTGACCGAGTCCCACGGCGAGGTGTGCGTTTATGGATCCGGAGGCACGTCTGTGGTTTCCTCTCAGGTAGAAAAGCGAACTTCAGAGCAACTCGAATAGCGTGCTGCAGTATTCATGCCTTGACAACGACGAGAAAGGACAGAGTCATGAGTATGTGCATGGACTGGCATGTGTATGTTCACACTGAGAAAGGACAGAGTCACGAGTATGTGCATGGACTGGCATGTGTATGTTCACACACGCTTAAAGGATGGTACATGTGACCCTGGCCTGGTTAGTTACAGCCGCATCCTCATACACCAAGGTTGTGGGTTAGATCCTGGTCAGGACACATACCGGAAGCAGTCGGTGCATACATAGGTGGAGTAAAACATTGATGTTTCTCTCTCTCTCTCTCTCTCTCTCTCTCTCTCTCTCTCTCTCTCTCTCTCTCTCCTCTCTCTCAATAAACCAATATAGAAATTTTAAAAAAAGAATGTGTTCAGATTCACACTAACGCTTAAGCGGTACTGTTCCAGGGGGTAAATAGGGGAGAAGGGAGAGAGAATTATCATGGCATTTGTGTCCTGTGCATTTCTCTACTTGCTATTAGGACTACAAATTCCTTTTGTAATAAAACATTAAAAGTGACCCCTTCTGCCCTGGCCGGTTTAGCTCAGTGGTTAGAGCGTTCCCCCTTGGACCAAAGGGTCTTAGGTTTGATTCCCAGCTAAGGGCACACACCTGGGTTGCAGGTTTGATCCCCGGGCACTGGGTTGGGGGGGGGGTGGTTGGGGTGCATGCAGGAGGCAGCCAATCAATGTGTCTCTCTCACATCGATGTTTCTCTACCCCCTTCTCTCTTTTTTTCTTCCACTCGCTCTAAAAGAATCAATGGTCTCTTCTTTGCAACTTGACAATGGGGTTCTAAATGCCTTTGGTTTTCTGGACCCATGGGACCATTTAAGAAAATAATTTGAGAAATCGGTGTCAAAATGAAGTACTTTTCCATCAGATACGAAAGTGCTTTCTAAATTAAAACAAAACAACCAGAGAACAGGGGACCACAGTCAGAGGCCGAGGCCGTGAATGGAGCCCTTGACTCCCGCCAGGCCCCCCTCCCCTGTCTGGGGGGCGGAGGCGGCTCTGGCTTTCTGGGGGTGGGGTGGGAGTGGGGGCTCGTGGGGAGCCCACGGCCGCGGGGCCATAGACCTGGTGATGATTGTTCTCGTGGGGAGGTGACACTCCGTGGGGCAGACTGAGTCAGCGCTCGTCTTTGGCAGGAAATGCCAGCCGGTGGGGAGAGAGCACCCAGGAGGGAGGGGTGCCCAGGGTGGGGGTGGTGCCCTGAGGGGACAGAGCGGAAGCCAGGCGGGGGGAGGGGGACCCTGGAGACACTTGTCACCTGATTTGACCCGGGAAAGACCTCCTGGCGGAAGGATGTCCCGGACCCGCGGGGCTCGGCCACGGCGGGCGTTCTAGAACAGCCCCTCGCCCACGGCGGTGTCAGCTTTCTGCCCCAGGAACACGGGTTACAGTGAAAGCCCACACCGCGGGGTCAGGCTGCTCTCGTGTTTCTCTGCCGGGAAATACCTACAATTCCTGAGAACAATGGTCCCTTCACCCAGGCCAGTGGCATTTTCAAGTGAACCCCCTCCTGCCCCCACCTTCCTGCCTCCCCCTCCTGTGAGCTGGAGACGCAGCCACACGGACTTTCCATGGGGGGGGGGTGCGCTCTCCGAGGCACCGGGCACTCGCCGCCCTCACCTCACCTGCTGCGGCTCAGGGCGGACCCCGGGAGGAAGTGGGCGGGTCACAGTGGCTTTGTGGCGGGTCTTCTATTTTTTTAAAAAAATATATATTTTATTGATTTTTTTTTATAATATTTTTATTGATTTTTTACAGAGAGGAAGAGAGAGGGATAGTTAGTTAGAAACATCGATGAGAGAGAATCATCGACCAGCTGCCTCTTGCACGCCCCCTGCTGGGGATGTGCCCGCAACCAAGGTACATGCCCTTGACCAGAATCGAACCCGGGACCTTTCAGTCCGCAGGCCGACGCTCTATCCACTGAGCCAAACCGGTCTCGGCATTTTTTATTGATTTTTTTTACAGAGAGGAAGAGAGAGGGATGAGAGAGCTAGAAACATCGATGAGAGAGAATCATCGATCAGCTGCTTCTTGCACATCCCCGCTGGGGTTGTGCCCGCAACCAAGGTACGTGCCTTTGACTGGAATGGAACCTGGGACCTTCCAGTCCGTAGGCCGAAGCTCTATCCACTGAGCCAAACCGGTTTCGGCATGGGTCTTCTATTTTATTTCTTTAATGCTTTGCTGTCGAAGGTATCACCTATGTCTTCTTTCTCCCCAGTGACCTCTCCCCGGCCCCTCCCACCTCAGCACAGGCCCTTCCCCCCCCCCCCCCCCCCAGTGCCTGGGCCCATGGCTATGCTCACAGGCGGGCCCCCAGGGCCTGTGGTTGACCCCTGACCACCTCCTCTGCCCACTGCCCGCCTTCCCTCGGGGGGGGGGTGGTCTGTCGGAGGCCTCCATGTCTCCGCTCTGTCTCCCTTTGTCAGCGGACGCTGTTCCTTAGAGTCCGCACTCGAGTGGGAGCGTGTGCTGCTCACCCTCCTCTCACGGCTCGTTCTGCTTAGGCCGTGCTCCGGGCCCAGGCCTGCGGCTGTGAGCGGGCGCGTTCTCTCTGTGTCACAGCCGCGTGGCGTCCGTGGTGTCGGGGAACCTCAGGTTCTAAATTATAAGGTGTCTCCATACCCACCCGACCTGTCCTTGCGTTGGGAGGGCCATCCGGCCACTTGGACGTGGGGCCGGCCCTGTGGCCCGTGGGCGCCCACGCTCGTCCCCGTGGCCAGGGCCGTGGTCGGCAGGCACGTCTGTCTGGTAAACACCGAACCACTCCCACGCTGGTTGCCAGATCACCACGGTCTGGGTGCCTCCGAACCTCGCCATGGGCCGGTGTCCGTCCGTGCCGGCTGACACCTGTGATTACCCAGACTGGGAAATAGCGTCCACCATTGGTGGGGCCGTGGAGGCCACCCCAGCCCACCCGTGGGCCGGAGGCGCAGGTCCTCCCTCGGCGGAGAGGCTCGGTGGTTCTCCTCGGGGGAGGGGGACCCTGACAGGGTCTGGGCTCAGGGGGCGGAGGAAAGGGGGTGGGAGCAGACTCTCGGTCGACAAGGGCCCGGGTCAGCGTCTGCGGCCTGGCTGGCGTGGGGATCGGAGATGACGTCAGCAGACGCTGGCCTTGAGAGAGAAGAGGGAGGAGGTTTGCCTGGCAGATGTGGCTCCGTGGTTGAGCGTCAACCCATGAACCAAGAGGTCACCGGACCAAGTCCCGGTCAGGGCACAGGCCGGGGTTATGGGCTCCATCCCCAGCAGGGGGCGTGCAGGAGACAGCCGATCAATGGTTCTCATCAGGGATGTTCCTATCTCTCTTTCCCTGTCCCTTTCTTTCTCTTTAAAAAAAAAATCAATAAGATCTCATAGCAGTCAAACAGCATAGTCCCTGGGGATTATCTTAGATTCTGATTACCACACTCGTGGGGAAAAAAAGTTCAAAAAGGTGAAATTAATTTTAATTTTGTAATTGAATCCAATACGGTCAAAATATTGTCATGACAACATGTAGTCGAGGTAAAAGCTGTGACCATACCTCGACTCCCTTTTGGTTGTGTTCCTTGAACTCCAGCGTGCTTTTTGCATCCACATCTGAATCCCCAGGAGCCTGGTTTCGAGGACGTGGCGGTGACAGCCACACGTGGCGAGTGGACACGGACGACAGGGCCTCCCGAAGGGCCGGGAGTCTCCACCAGACCTCTATTCCCAGGCGCCACCCTCCCAGCTTCCAAGCCTCCAAAAATTTCCTCTTCCACACAGGCCACGGGAACCCTGGCAAAAAAAATGTCAGAATCAACGTTTCCGGAACTGGAGATGACCCAAAGGTGGCAATCGGGGAGCTTTTCTCCAAGAAAAGCAGCTGAGCGAGCGTCGGTGCGAACAATGAGCTTTGTGTCATGTCCACGCCGGGTCGGCCCCTCCTCCAGCAGCGCGGTCAGCGGCCTTGGAGTTCAGCAGCCGCTGCGGCTCCGCTCGGGGCGGGAGGGTGGGGGTGGGGGTGGGGGAGCAGAGCGGGCGGGAGCTCCAGAGCCTGTTCCCGGGCCCTGCCCTCGCTCCATCTGCCTCCTGAGCGGCGCAGAGCCCACCTAGTTCGGGGAGCGTTGCCCCAGGCGCGCTCGGAAATCACCGGGAGCAACGCAATTACAGAACGTCGCCGCTGCCCACGTGGCGGGGACCCGCTGGGACAAACAACCGGCTAAGGGGCTTTAAAAAGAAATGCCAGGACGAGGTGTCCACCTGTCCATCGAGGCTCTGACCCTCTGACACGTTCCTGGGAGTTTGGAAGGCAGGCCGTGTGCACAGGGAGGGGCTGTGTGTGTGTGTGTGTGTGTGTGTGTGTTCAGGGGAGACCCGAACAGGCCCCAGCTCCCACGACCGGATGAGATGAGCTTGTCACGTGCATGGCTGAATGGGAGGGTGTCTGTCAACACAGAGACATTCTCGCCCTAACTGGCTTGGCTCAGTGGATAGAGCGTCCGCCTGCAGACAGAAGGGTCTCAGATTCGATTCTGGTCGGGGGCACATGCCTGGGTTGCGGGCTCAATCCCCAGCGTGGGGGCATGCAAGAGGTGGCCGATCAGTGATTCTCATCATTGATGTTTCTGTCTCTCTCCCTTCCTCTCTGAAATGAATACAAATATATTTAAAAAACAAAGACAGAGACATTTTCGGCGAAGGCTGGGAGCCTCTGTCACGTCCCTGATGGGTCAGAGACTTCCGTGGCCTCGCGCAGCAAAGAACACAGCTTTGCAGAATGAGCTCAGAAAAGTCAATGCCCAGACCAACAAGCACACAGCAACAGCAATGACAGCCAGCCTGGGCTGAGATCCGTTCTCCAGTTGCTGTGTGATTTTATTTTAGATGCCGGTCTTCAGCAAACACTTCTGAGACACGCAAAGGAACATGTCCCACAGAGGGGAGGGGCAGTCCGCAGAAGCAGTCTCTGAGGAAGCAGCCGCTGAATCCACCAGAGTTGATGAGTTATGTTAAATTTGTTGCAAAAACAGGGACAAGAAAACCATGGCTCAAGGACCAAAGGAGGAAGAAAGCCTTGCATATAGAAAATCCCAAGGAATCCACAACTATGCAAGATCAGTCTATGGAAAATCAGCAGTGAGCAATCCGACAATGAGGTACAAGACTTGTACGCTGAGAACCATGAGACACCGGAGAAAGAAACCAAGGAAGGCCTACGTAAGTGGAAAGACACCGGTGTTCGTGGTTTGGAAGGCGGCCATGCTTCCCAAATTGATTTCCAGGTCGTGCGCATCCTTACCAAAACCCCCGCTGCTGCTCTTTCCCGCCTACCTACACCGACCCTAAAACTCGAACGGAAATGCGAGAGCCACAACGGCTAAAGCAATCTGGAGAAGAAGAGAGAAGTTGGAGGACTCCCATTTTCCAACTTCAAAACTTGGGATCGGGTGACCCTCAGGTAGACTGGGGACGATGGAACAGAACCGAGAATCCAGAAATAAACCCATGCGTTTGTGGCCGATTGGTTCTCAGTAAGACGGTAAAAAACAATCCAAGGGGAAAAGAATTTTCCACAGGTGGCGCTGGGACCACCGGATATCCACACGTACAGGAACGAAGTTGGAACCCTACCTCCCACCAGGGTCAAAATGTCACTCACAGCGATCAAAGACCTGAATGTACCTGCTCAGTTTGTAAGTCTCTTAGAAGAAAACATGGGTGTGAATCTTTATAACCTCGGATCAGGCAATAGTTTCTTAGACGTGACAACAAAACCACAAGCAACTAAAGAAAATAAATAGGTAAATTGGATTTCATTAAAATTTTAAGAATTTGTGCTTCCAAGTACATGATCAAAAAAGTAGGAAGACAAGCCTCAGAATGGGAGAAACTATTTGGGAATCAGATATCTGATAAAAGTCTAGTATCCAGAATACATAGAGAACTATTACAGGCGAAACCGGTTTGGCTCAGTGGATAGAGCGTCGGCCTGCGGACTGAGGGGTCCCAGGTTCGATTCTGGTCAGGGGCATGTGCCTTGGTTGTGGGTACATCCCCAGTAGGGGGCGTGCAGAGGGCAGCTGATCAATGATTCTCTCTCATTGATGTTTCTAACTCTCTATCCCTCTCCCTCTCTGTAAAAAATCAATTATATATATATATATATATATATATATATATATATATATATATGAACTATTACAACTCAACAACAAAAGACAAATAACCCAACTTAAACATGGACTGAGAATTGAATAGACATTTTTTTTCCAGTGAAGATATACAATTAGCTAATGAGCACATGGAAAAATGCTCAGTATAATTAGTCATTAGGGAAAGGCAAATCAAAGCCACATGAGATACTGCCTCACACCCACCAGGACGGCTAGACTCACAGGCAGCCAACATGGCTGACAAGTTCGCGGAGAAACTGAATCCCGCATACGTTACCAGGAGAAATATAAAAGTGTGCAGTTGCCTTGAAAAAAAGCTGAAAAGTTCCTCAAAAAGTAAGTATGGAGGCCCTAGCTGGTTTGGCTCAGTGGACAGAGCGTCAGCCTGGGGACTGAAGGGTCCAGGGTCCAATTCCAGTCAAAAGCATATGCCCCGTTGTGGGCTCCATCCCCAGTAGGGGGTGTGCAGGCGGCAGCCGATCCATGATTCTCTCTCATCATGTTTCTCTCTCTCCCTCTTCCTTCCTCTTTCTCTAAAAATCAATTTAAAAAAATGAAAAAAAAAAGTAAATATGGAGTTTCCACATGACCCAGAAACCCAACTCCCAGGCGCACACTCCAGAGAGATGGTCCCGGGGGCCTGCCCGGAAACGCCCGTGGCAGCGTGGTGGCGGCGGCGTCCGGAAGCTGAGAACATGCCCAGGCCCCTCCCTCGCCTGCTGAAGGGATAGGCACAGTGTGGCGTGTGCGTACGGTATTATTCCGATGTTAAAGGAAGGAAGTACTTATTCACACCACAATATGGATGACCCTTAAAAACAGGCTAAGAGAAGGAAGCCAGACATCGAAGACCTCACTCAGATCGTGTGATCCCAACCCTATGAGATATCCGGAACAGACAAACCCATAGAGACAGAAAGCACATTCGTGGCCGACAGGGCCGGCGGGGGAGGAAAAGGTGGGGCGTGGTTGCTAATGGGTGTGGGGTTTCTTTGCGTGGCGATTCAGTGAGATAGTGGTAATGGTTGCACAACTTTGTGACTATGCTAAAACACACTACCCCCCACACTTTGTGTTTGTTTTTTTTTAATCTGAGGATATCTTCCTGTTGGTTTCAGAGAGAGTGGCAGAGAGAGGGAGAGACAGAGAGAAACATGGATGTGAGAGAAACAGACGGGTCGGTTGCCTCCGGCACGCGCCCCGACCAGGGCCCGGGCCATGGCCTTGATGGAAACTGAACCCGGGACCCTTTGGTGTACAGGCGATGCTCTATCCACTGAGCCAAACCGGCCAGGGCTACACTGTACACTTTTAAAATATATATATTTTTTATTGATTTTTCCCAGAAAGGAAGGGATAGAGAGCTAGAAACATCGATGAGAGAGTCATCGACCAGCTGCCTCCTGCACACCCCCCACCGGGGATGTGCCCGCAACCAATGTACATGCCCTTGACCGGAATCGAACCTGGGACCTTTCGGTCTAAGGACTGATGCTCTATCCACTGAGCCAAACCGGTTTCGACTAAACTGTACACTTTAAAAAGACAAATTTAATGGTATGTGAATTATACCTCAATTTAAAAAATAAAAATAATTTTTAAAAACATGGGAAATAAATTTTATTCTATGCTTTTCAATTTTTCTCTGTTTTTGCTCAATTCCCCCAACAACCAGCCCCCAACCCAGCCCCGCCCCACACCCCGCACAGCTGTCAGCCTGCTCTCCCTGAGTCTGTCTCTGCTTTGATTGTCAGTTTATTTTGTTCGTTAGATTAATAATGAACATAGGAATGAAGTCATATGGCGCTGTCTTCCTCCGACTGGCTTGTTTCACGTGGCACAATGCTCTCGGGGGCCAGCCCCGTTGTTGCAAAGGGGAGATTTTCTTCCTGTTTATGGCCGCGTAGTGTGCCGCTGTGCAAACGCACCTCAGCTGTTCACCCACGCCCCTGCCGACGGGCACGTGGCTGCCTCCAGACCGTGACTACGGTGAACGGTGCTGCCGTGGACTTCGGAGGGCGTGTGTTCTTTCAGACTTCTCCGAGTCGATTCTCACAAGTGGAATCGCTGGGTCATAAGGCAGTTCCGTTTTTAATTTTTTGAGTTAATTCCCTACTGCTTCCCACAGCGGCCGCACCCGTCTGCATTCCCACCAGCAGCGCACGCGGCTTTCCTCTTCTCCACACGCTCGCCATATATCCCTGACATTTTAACAAACCTGTCTGAGCCCACACTCCCCTATCCACGTCAAGAATTCAACAGCCACCTCGGAGCCTCCTCCTGCCCTGACCCCGTTTCACCCCCCGGTAAGAGCTCCGTGGATGGGGGCTGCTGTAGTCAGTGCAGACGAACCTTTCCCTCCCCTGGTCTCCTTGTTCTGACCCATCTCGACTGGATGACAGAGCTCCAAGTGACTTCTCCAGAAAGAGCACGGGGTGGTGTGTAATTTGCATCTTGGCACGCCCAAACCTGACTTCCTCTTACGGGCACCCACCAGTCATCCTTTGGTGGAGAGCAGAGTTCTAGATTCCCTCAGAAGCTGGTCCATCGAGCATGTGGAAACCGCAGAGGAGGGCCGTTCTGTGAGTCCTTGGTGCAGTCTTCTAGGGTTTTGGTTTGGAATTGTGTAGGGTTTTTCCTTCGTCTTTGTGAGGACAGGGAGGGGCCCGGAGGGCATTACGCTAAGTGAAATAAGCCGGACACAGAAAGACAACCACCATGTGAGCTCACTTATATGTGGGGTTTTCAAAAAGTTGAATTCACAGAAGCAGAGAGTAGGACGGTGGTTGGCAGGGGCTGGCAGGTGCAGGGAAGGGGAGGTGCTGGCCACAGGGAACAAACCCACGGACATAAGAGGAGTGAGTTCTGTGCATCTGGTGTGGTTAATGACGCCGTGGTGCATGCTGACATTTGCTAGGAGAGTGGATTGAGTGTTCTCGCCGAGGCGATGGATGTGTCAGCCAGTAGGTTGTGGTGTCATCTCACAAAATATACAGCTGTCACACCATCACGTCATATACCTCAGATAAATACCCTTTTTATTGAGGTGTTAATTACACCTCAACGAAGCTGGGGGAAGAGAAGGAATTCACCAGGGCAGGGTTAGTTGACCTGGGTTAGTCTTCTTTATAAGTATTCCTGCCCAGTATTTGGAGGGTGGTTTAGATGTAAAGATTCAAGTCTTTCTTTAGCAAAGGAACATTTTCTGTTATTATGTATTGGATTGGATCATGGGTTCTCGCCAAGTGAACTATTGTCTCCTGGGACTCTTAGGTCTCTCCTCAGACTGTGTATCTTATGAGCGTTGGAGACATGCATGCGTTGTGACCCTACAATCCCACTCCCGTTTCTATGCCCAATAGGAACGCATACGGAAGAATGTCGAAGGAAAATTCCCAGCAGTCTCAAACCTTAAACAGCCCAGATGCCAGCCAGAACCAGTGTGGATAAATAAACCGTGTGCATTCATGGCACACGATAAGGTAACAATGAAAATGAATGAACTGCATGGAACAAGACGGGTTAAGGTCGCAAACGTAACGCTGATGGAACGAACCAAACGCAGAAGAATGCAGAGGGCAAGATTCCACCAGGATTCCCTGGAATTCAGAAAGCAAGGAAAACCCGACGGTAGCGTAGTGTTTAGGGTTACAAGCTTTAGTGATAAAACTAAAAAAAAAAAAAAAAAGAAATCAGGGAAGTGACTTGCATAAAAATAAAAACCAGGAAGTGGCTGCTTTATCAAAGAGGGATGGTGACAGAGATACAGGAGGCCTCTGGGCACTGGTAATATTCCACGTCGGAACTGGGTATGTGGGTGTGCACTTTGGCATCAACCACCGAGCTGTACATTTCTGTCTTTCCCCTGTCTGTAGCTGGACTCTCTCCTCTCTCTGCGTCTCTCTCTCTCTCTCTCTCTCTCTCTCTCTCTCTCTCTCTCTCACACACACACACACACACACACACATACACACACACACAGAAAAAGGGGATGATTAGATGTAGGGCATGTGAGGTGCCGAGCAGAGGAGCAGTTTTTAAGAAGGAAGTGGATTGATGTGTAGTGACACAGAGTTTGTGAAGACTTTGGCCGCTGAGGGGCCAGCATTTGAAGACAGTATGGAAATCCCACCCTAAAAACATTCAGAAACTTTACCAGTCACAGGTAGATGACGTTTATAAGAATATGTCCATCCCTAATTGGTGTGGCTCAGTGGATAGAGCGTCAGCCTGGGGACTGAAGGGTCCCGGGTTCGATTCAGTTCAAGGGCACGTACCTGGTTGTGGGCTTGTGCAGGAGGCAGCACAAGCTGTGTTTCTCTCACATTTGTTACTTCTCTCTGTCTTTCCCTCTCTCTCCCACTCTCTCTAAATATCAATGGGAAGTATCCTCGGGTAAGTTTATTTTTATTTTTTAAAGAACTGTGTCCATTCCTGAGTGTTCAGTTACCTGATCTAAGAATTGTATGTGCTCTTATTTATTTGGCTCATCAAGTCTTTAAGACTTAAAAGCAGCCGAAACTGGTTAGGCTCAGTGGATAGAGTGTCGGCTTGCGGACTAACAGGTCCCAGGTTCGATTCCAGTCAAGGGCATGTCCCCAGTAGGGGGTGTGCAAGAGGCAGCTGATCCATGTTTTTCTCTCATCAATGTTTCTAACTCTCTATCCCTCTCTCTTCCTCTCTGTAAAAAAGCAATAAAATATATATTTTTAAAAAAAGATTTTAAAAAAAGACTTAAAAGCATGGCAATGGCAGAGCAGCTGCTAGGAACTCTGGGAAGTGGCGGGGAAATGCTGCTGAGTCTTGGGGAATGAAACAGATGCGGGGATGGAGAGGAAACCCCGGATGGCAGCGAGGGACCGCAGGAAGGGAGGGCACAGTCACCAGAAGACCCGGATGTGAGTGACCGCCCGGGTGTGACATCATGGGGGCGTGGTTTGTCCTTACACCTCGCCGTGCTTCCTGCCACGAAGCTTGCCTTGAACGCGGTGTCGGGAAGTCACAGGGACACGGGACGGAATGACAGGAAGCCAGCCCGTCGCCCATCGCGCTGAGTTCCGAGCCATCCACCCCGCCCGCAGGAATGCGGTCCCCCGCCCTGGACAATTGTGATGGGACGCCCGCTCCGTCCACATCTCCTCAAGTAATCCTCCCCTCGGCCCGGCAGCAGCTGCCCCAGGACCCCCAGCTCACAGGGAGGAAGGCGAAGTCGGACCAGCCTTCCCTCCGCCCACGTCTGTGTGTTTCCCCGTTGGCCTTTGTGTCACGGTCACCCTCCCGCTAGAACACAAGCTCCGTGAGCAGGGGGACTTGAACTGTTCGCTGTCACATCCTGAGCCAAACCCGTGCCTGCACGCAGTAGGCACTCAACTAAAGTGTGTGCAGTAGGCACCACACAGACGAACTTAACGCTGCTCTCTCGCAAGTTTATTTAGTGACACACCCAGAGGGGCCAACGTAGTTACTTGCATTTATAATGAATTACGTAAATAAATGTATTAAATGGGACATTAACCCCCAGAACGATGTTCGTTATCTTTATATAGTTTATCACGTGCTGACTGTGTACCAGGAATTGCTAAGCACAAGTGATAAAAATTACTCTTATCTTTAGGAGTGTGTGTGTGTGTGTGTGTGTGTGTGTGTGTGTGTAAGAGAGCACAGGCAAGTACACAGTGTCACCATCTGTGTGACAAGTGGAGTGGTGCAGTAACGCAGGTGCTGGCGGCCTGGAGGAGGGCAGGCAGTTGGAGGGGCGCGGGGCGGGGGGGGGGGCTGGGGAAGGCTTTCAGGAGGAACCGAATTAGGAAGGACGTAACTACAAAGAGAAGGGGAACAACTCATCCAAGGCAGGGAAGTGGGGTGCTCTGAGGGAACTTCAGAGCTGTGGGTGTGTCTGCATGGTGCGCGCTGGGTGCACTGAGAGGCTAGCAGGATCTGTCCAGGAAAGAGCCATTTTCGGATGACCTTGACTTTCACGGAGTGTCACGTCACCGCGTCTGCTCTAGTCCCCAGCGTGTACTCCCTCCCACACAGTGGCCTCCAGAAGCATTGGCTGAGCGAGCGAGCGAGTGAGCGAGTGATTGAGTGAGCGGATGGATGGACGGGTGTCACCCTGCGACAGTTCTGCTGGGGAGCCTGTGGGAGTTCTAGTGGGGAAGGAGCTGGTGGGCTGGCGCTGGAGGAGCCCTGCAGTGAGGTGGTCGGAGGAGGGGATGAGTTTGGGAGCTGCCCGGTGGCTGACTGTGTGGGGCGGAGAGGTGGATGGAGCAGGGGGGGGGGGTGGCTGCCAGTTTCTGGCGTTCCGCCCGGGGGCCGCTGCGTCACTCAGGCCGGGCTGGGCGGGCGTGATGCACGGGAGGCCGGCGCTGCGTGCCAGGACCTGAGCCGCCGGGGGCCTGGGGGAGCTGCTGGCTGAGGGCCGGAGCCGGGAGGGGGGCCTGGGCTGCAGATGTGGGCGCCGCAGGGCCTGGGGTGTGAGGAGCCGCGGTCGGGAGCTGGGAGCCACGGTCCGGGAGCTGGGAGCTCAGGGAGGGAGCCTTCAGGCTGGACCTGGAGGGCAGAGCGAGGGAGAAGCAGAGGCGACCCCGCGCTGCCGGCCGGTGGTGGGGCCAGGACTAATGGCAGAAGGCCGAGAGACCACTCGGTGTGGCCTGCCAAGGCGTTAGGGAGGAGTTAGACGTCGGACCAAATACGTCAGGGGCATTTTAAGTGTGGAGAGCGGCCACAGCGTCTGGACAGGCTCAGGCCTCAGACTGACGAGAGGGCACAGTCCTCACGGCCACGCGCTGGTCCCGGCGTGGAGGGCAGAGCCTCCGGCACCGTGACAGCCCACAGCTGTGGTTGTCAGCCTGAACCCATGGTCCGAACATGTGGCCCACGTGCCTGAGTGACGTGGGCTTGCTAGGGTTCAGGTGCCTGTAGCTGAGTGGGATCCAAGGCCATGAGAATGCCGTAAACATCTCAGCCATGCCCTTCGTGTGCCGCGTGGCATCGGCTGTAAAATAAAGACACAGCATGTGGTCCGTGGCGCTGTCTCTCCATCAGAGATGCAGCGTCCCACCCAGACAAGCTTCATCCTCTCGTCTGTCTTTTCTAAGCCTTCACCGCCCCTCAGTGTCACCCTTGGCCGTGCTGGTGGCACAGGAGGCCCCTGGGGCTGAGGATGCTGTGGCCCAGCCAGCCGCCACATTTAAGTTAAGGTGACCAGACGTCCCGCTTTTGGCGGGACAGTCCTGATTTTTAACAACTTGTCCCACATCCTGCAGCGTTTTAAAAAAGTCCGGACAAATTATTACCGTGTTTCCCCGAAAATAAGACATACTTACAGGTTTCCTTCTGAGTGAAATATAAGGCACCCCCCCCCCGAAAATAAGGCCCCCAGGCTCTGTCTCAGAATGAACATTAATTTACCCTAAACTGGTCGCTAGGGCCGCCCTGTCTGGCATCTAGCAACCAGTGACGTTACTCGGAGTCCTGACATCACTGCTGTGTGAATGGAGAGAAATCAGTGTGGAAACTGTGAAACCTAAACTGCAACAAGCTGTGACTTGGGTGAAGAATTCATGGGAGAAAATCACTGACAGTTGCATTGCAAATGCACTGCGAGCAGGCTACCTTGACAAGAAGTCCCCCCACTCAGCCCTCCTGACCCAGCCCCTCACCCAGTCCCTCAGCCCCTACCAAGCCTCCCCACCCAGCTCTCCTGACTCAGCCCCTCACCCAACCCCTCATCTCCCCAGTCCCCCCCACCCAGCCCTCCTGACCCAGCCCCTCACCCAGTCCCTCGGCCCCCACCCAGCCCCCCCACCCAGCCCTCCTGACTCAGCCCCTCACCCAGCCCCACCCGCCAGGGGACGATCTGCGGTGTCTCAGGTGCCCCTGCCTCCGGCCAGTTCTGTGACCCCCGGTGCCATCCTGGTCGCTCACGTGGTCTGCAGCATCAGGCCTGCTCCTGTCGCGTGGAGGCAGAACCCGACTCCTGATCCTGGTGCTCCGGTCGGTTTCCCTGGACACCTCGGCTCACTCAGCCCTGGGCCCTCGGCGGCATCTCTGCCCTCGCCCATGGCTCCTCCTGTCTGGTCAGCCCCCTGCCACTTTGCTCCCCTCGGCCGGGTGCCCCGTCTGTGGGCACGTCTCCCCTCCCGGGGCCGGGGGCTGCGCAGCCTGGACGCCGTTCCCCCAGACCCCAGAGGGCGGGGTTCCATCAACGGACCGCCAGCGCCGCGGTGGCCGGTGCTCTCAGGGCCCTCGCAACCGAGGCCGGAGCTCTGAAGGTCGCCCTTCTCCACCCCACCCGACAGCTTGTGTTTATTCCGGGCCTCCTTCCTCTTCCCTGAATGTCACCCACTTTTCACACTCCGCCAGCTCAAACCGCCCCCCACGTGAAGCATCCCGAACCGCCCCCCACGGAGGCTCTCTGTGGGGCCTGCTCTCTGAGCTCTTTACTAGGCGTTTAGTCGCTGTCATTCTACACGTTTTCTATTCTTTAGAATTGAGACTGAAATCTTGTTCGTCAATAAAAAAAGCATTTAAAAAATACGATGGTGGGGGCGCGGTGGGTGACTAGGAGTAGCCTAGGACAAGGAAGGGGAGTGTGCTCCCGGCAGAGGGCAAAGGGCAAAGGGCAAAGGGCAGGAGGGAAATGCCTGCAGAGCTCGGGCCTGCAGGCAGGCTGGCGTGTGCGGAGGAGTGGCTGGTGGAGGAGACAGGGGCCCCTGTGGAGCAAGGGCCTTGCTCCCACACTCCTGGCGGGGTCTGGCCTGACCCTGAGGGGGTGGGAGGGGGGGAGCACCGGGCTGTGGAGAGGGGGGTTTGCATTTGCATTTGCATTGTCCTGGCGTGTTCCCCGGAGGCTCTGACCATCTCTGGCTCTAACCAAGGCCCCGCTGCCCTCCAGGCCCACAGCTCTCTCTCCAAGCCCAGAGCCGTCTTCTCAGCCGCAGACAAACCTCG
Organism: Vespertilio murinus; assembly: GCA_963924515.1. NCBI lineage: Eukaryota > Metazoa > Chordata > Mammalia > Chiroptera > Vespertilionidae > Vespertilio > Vespertilio murinus. Next base: position 199,708,262 of record OZ004706.1, on the reverse strand, counting down.
GTGGCTGCACCGGCTCGTCCTTCCCGGCCGCGGGGCGTCGGTAACGGAGCGGTTCTCCCGGCGGTGCTCTCTGAGGTCACCGGGCGCTTCGCCGGTGATGGTGGCCGAGGAGCGGGCGTCCTGCTCGAAGGCCGTGTCCGGAGACTCTGAGCCGCCGGCGCGGAGGGAAAAGGAAAAACAACGACCAGCTTTGTAAGTGGCCCGTGGCTGCCCACGCCAGCCCCCGTGGGCGCAGGCCACCGCAGCATCGTGTGAGGGTGGCACGGCTCTCCAGAGGCGCGTGGCCGCTGGTCGGTGACGGCTCCTCCCGGTGCACGTGAAGGTCCGGAGCTGACCCCCGAGGCACCCCCGCGGCCTCCCGGGTCTCAGCCAACACGGGCCGACGGAGCACAAGGCTCACTGCGGAGGCCTCGCCTAACTGTCCCCCCGACTGTAACTGCACGTGAGGGTCTTCACTCTTTTCTTCTTAAAAAATATGTTTTTATTGATTTCAGAGGGGATGGGAGAAGGCGAGAGAGGTAGAGACATCAGTCATGGACCGGCCGCCTCCTGCACGCCCCTCCCTGGGGATGGAGCCCGCCACCTGGGCCTGGGCCCCGACCAGGAATGGAACCGGGACCCTTCAGTCCGCAGGCCGACACGCGATCCGCTGAGCTAACCTGGCTAGGGCCGGAAACTTTTTAAATCTTTTGCAGCACAGATAGGTGCTGCTATTGTTGCCCTTATGTTTATTTAAAAAAACGATGGACCGATTGAAAAAATAGATGTCCGAGGACCTAGTAGGACATCCTGATCGAACCCACCGCTCCCGAGGGCTTTGGCCTCACTGTCTCAACCGCGCACCCCCTGCGTGTTCCCGGCTGGAGGCCCCTCGGCCTCCTGCACGCTGACCTCCCTGCGTCCTCTTCCCCGGGGGAGGTCAGACCCACAGAGGCCGCAGCTCCGGCTGCTCCAGGCGGACTTGCTGGCGGCGGCTGCGTCACGGTTGGGCGTGATCCTCGCCGACGGGCTTCGCTCCGGTCACCAAATGCCGGTCCCACCCTGCCTGGTGTGCGGAGGGAGGGCATGTCCCCGGGGGGCCCACGGCCGGCCACGCGGGATGGAGGACCGCACGGAGCCGGGCTTGACGTGCTGCTGGTATGTGGACCTTCCCCAGAAGGCCAGACCTTCCCCTCGGCATCCCTCCCGGAGGAGGCAGGTCGCCCGGCCGGTGGGTGCCACGCAGACCCAGGACTCCCGCCTGCCTCTTTCTGGTTAAAGCTGGTGGGGAGGTTATTTAGAGCAGCCTTCCTCGGGAGGTTATAACCTTGCTATGAAAACCTAGGCAGAAAAGACATCGGGAGAAAAGAGAGGAATGGGCTGGATCGCCACGCAGCTCGGTGGACAGCAGCCAAGGAGATGCCAGCGAGGGGGTGGCCAGGTCCCCGGAGGAGAGCCTTCCTGGCCGGCTCGGCGGTGCTCCCACCGCCTGGGTCAGGGCCCGGGAGCCGGCCCCCGGCAGCCCCTGCAGATGCTGCTCCCTCCTCCGGCCAGCCCACGGCCTTTGTTCCCTTCCGAGCGGACGCAGAACGTGGCTCACTGCCTCCCACGTGCCGGACGTCGGACACCGAGAACTCTGGTGAGCCCACAGGGGCGGCCGGGGACACGATGATAACGTGAAGAGAAAAACAACTCCTCCCGCGGGGAGGTGCGGGAGGAATTTTGTCTTTGTAAAGTGATGAGGTTACAAAACACACGAGGCATGCCTGTCCTTAAAGTGATACAGCGGTAAGGAGGACATCCCCGACAAACATCCCATAATTGTTTTTGCAAGGGAGGGTGGACGAGGGTGAGGGCACGGAATGTCCCATTTAGGCAAATCTGCTTTACCTTTAAAAAAAATTTTTTTCCTTATGAGTAGAGCCCAAATTGGAGCCCTCCACCCCCCAAAACATTTAATTGATCGCAATTAGATTTCTGAGTAATCAAATCTTAAACATAACCATGTTAAGTGTTTTGGAGACCCTAAGTTACAGTCATTGTTTTTCATGTGTAACTGAAACTTCATACTCTTTGAGCAATCTGTCCCCACTTTTTCCCCCCAGCTCCTGCCAACCACCATCCCACCCTCTGCTTCTGTGAGTCTGGCTCTTCTAGGTGCCTCATGTAAGTGGATACACACACACACACACACACACACACACACACACACGTCATGTATAAGCATTACATGCATGTTATATGCAGGCTTCCTCTGTGTCAGGGTTAGTTCACTTACACAAAGTCCTCCAGGTTTATCCACGTTGTCACAAATGGTGAGATTTTCTTCTTTTTAAAGGTTGCATGGTATTCCATTGTGCCACATTTTGGAAATAGGTTTTCTTTCCGTGTCCATGAACCTCGATGGCCTCAGGTCTTGGCTACTGTGGACAATGCTTCCTGACCATGGCTGTGCAGATACCACTTTAGGACCCTGGCTTCACGTCTTTTAGATAGACAGCCCGAAGGGGAATTTCGGGGCCATGAGGTAGTTGGATTTTTAACTTTTTTCTTTTTAAAGCACAGGCCCGGACATCTGTTTTGCAGGGCAGCCAAACCGATTTCCATCCCCGGCAGCAATGCCCTGGGGCTCCTTCTCTCCACATCTTCACCAATGCTTGCCGTTCCTGGCTTTTTGATAATGCCGATCCTAACAGGTGTGAGAGGACACATGATTGTGGTTTTGATGTGCATTTTCCAGATGATTAGTGGCGTTAAGCATTTTTGCCTTCTTGGGAGAAATTCTGTTCCTTTGCCCGTTTTTAAATCGGGCTCTTTATTTACTTAGCTAGCAAATTGTCTGAGTTGCTTATATGTTTTGGATATTATCCCTTCTCAGGTATATGGTTTACAAATATTTTCTCTGATCTTGTAGGCTGCCTTTTCTAGTGCTGATCATGTCCATTGTGGTGCAGAAGCTTTTTAGTTTGATGCAAGCCTACTTCTCCTTGTTGCTTTTGTTGTCGGTGAAGAAGTTTTTCCCATTTTTTTCCCTGGGAGTTTTATGGTTTCAGATCTTATGTGAAAGTCTTTAATGCATTTTGAGATGTTTTGGTTTTGGTTGTGTGTGTGTGTGTGTGTGTGTGTGTGTGTGTTTTGCCTATGGTTTATAATAAAGTGTAATTCTTTTGCATGTGGAGATCCCGTTTCCCTGACACCATTTATTGAAGAGACTAACATGTCTTCATTGTGTATTCTTAGCAACCTTGTCAAAGAACAGCTGACTGTCTATGCTTGAGTTCATTTCTGGGCCCTCTGTTCTGTCCCATTGGTCCGCAGGCCTGCCTGTTTTTTGTGCCATTGCTATACTCGTTTGATTACTATAGCTTTGTAGTACAGTTTGAAATCAGGAGGTGTGATGCCTCCAGCCTTGCTCTTCTCAAAATTTCGTTGGCTATTCCGGGTCTTTTGTGATCCCATGTGAGTTTTATGACTTTGCCCCACTTGTGTAAAATATACCATTGGGATTTTGATAGGAATTGCATCGGATAGATTGCTTTGAGTACTACGGGCATTTTAATAATATTCATTCTTCCTATCCATGAACATGGGATATCTTTCCATTTATTTGTGTCTGCTTTAATTTCTTTCATCAATGTTTTGTAGTTTTCACTGTACAGATTTTTCACTGCCTCGGTTAATGTATTCCTAAGTATCAGAATTACCGTATTTCTTTAAAATTAATACATTAAATTCGGCACCAATGTCTTATATTTCTGAGTGCTGAGTATGCACAGTATAAAATTTAAAAATCTTTTTGGCGAAGTTTGTGGTTCCAGTAGGAAGATACTAAATTTGCAGCAGCGTTCCTTGTGATCTGATTACCGATTTTTAAACGGCCCCACCAGCTTTCTGGGGCTGAGCTTTAAAAAGAAATGTCAAAGGCAGCAAATCAGGGTAGATGCCTTCTCTCTCCCTTCAGGAGAAATGGAAGGAGCCAGTGGGTACATACGATTGGGAGGGTCAGAGGTGCCGAGGTGTTATGCAATCAGGCTAATTTCCTTATGCCACCTGTCAGGTTAGAGGGAGAGGAGGAAGGTCAGATCCTCACTCATGGATGGGGATTAGGGATCAGGCTGGGCAGGCATATTACTTCCGGGTCCGTGTTTTCTAATTCCTAAACCGGGACGTGGTTGGTAACACGAGGGACCACCCTGGGGAACCTGTAACTCACTTTTCAAGGTCCAGGAATGCCTTGCTCCCTTCTGTTACTTATAGTATTCTACTCTTAACCGAGGGTGAAAGTGGTCCATTCCAACAGGTAACTCGTATGAACGCTGTACTGCTTCCCTTTGGAAGAACGGGTTATGGAGAAGTCCAACAATGCCAAATATTTAGAAGCCAGAGATCACAGAGAAGGTGACCGTCCTTGCCTCCTGTGCGGGACGGGGAGGAGATGAGAAATGGTGAGTGCTGGATGAGGTGACAAGCGGACCCTATCCTTGTCGTACTTGGAAGTCCACAGAATAACGTCAACGCCGTTAAACTGTGCGGTGGGAGAAGTGGAGGCTGGACTAAGCCGTCAGACAGTCTGGGTCCGCATTCTGTTCCTATTCATGTTTGACCTGGGGCAGTTACTTCACCTCAAGTGGGGTTACTAATGGTACATCCAAAGGATGCGGGGCCACAGGCACATACCCACGCTGTGGGTTCTGTCCCTGGCCCAGGTGCTACGGGAGGCCACTGATGGATGTTTCTCTCTCTCCCTCTCTGGCCTCCTCCCTTTTCAAATCAATAAAACCCTATGCTTGGGAAAGGATTAAAAAATAATAATAGGTACTTGCTTCATACCGCTGCTGAGACTTTTATGACAGGCAGGTACAAGCCTTAGCGTGGTGCCTGCCACACAGTGAGCGCGGAGAGAGTTGTACCCCTTGTCATCGCTGCACTGTCAAGTTGAGGGACATTCCCCTGGAGGCCCTTTGGGTGGGGAGCACCCGCAGGGGCCTCCCTATGCAGGGAAGGGCGCCAGGGAAAGTGCCTGCGGGGCGGCCAGGCCTGCAGGGGGCGGGCGGGGGCGGGCACGTGCCGGGCTGCGGGGCTTGCAGCACCCCGCGGGCCCTCCGCGGGCGGCGGCGCCGGGAACGGAGGTTTGGGCCAAGGCGTCAGCCCGCCCTGACGGCACGTGGGTCCCGCCGGCTCACCGGCCCGCGCCGGGTCGCTCCAGCGGGTGCAGGCACGGCTCCCGGCGGCCGTGCCCGGCTCCCGGCTTCCTCCGAGGCATCGCTGCCCTGTCCCCGTCCCCGGACCCCGGCAAGGTCAGGCGGCGGCGGGGGCGGGCCCGGAGGCCGCGTGCAGCCGCGGGGACCGGGGCGGGGACGGCGGACCGGGACGCGGCGGGAGGGCAGGCCGCCCGACACCCGCCCTCCGCCCGCGGGCGCCCGGCGGGGGGCGCGCGGGGCCCGCGGGAACGTTCCGGAACCTCCGAGCGCTTCCGGGGGCGGGGCCGGCCGGCCGGAGGAGGGAGCGCGGCCGCGGGGACGGCTCCCGCGGGCGGGAGTCGGGGGCGAGGGGCGCGCGGAGGAGCCCGCGGCGCACGCGCACTCGGGCCGCCCGCCCGCCGCCGCCGCCGCCGCCGCCCGGGATGGGACGGAGGGCATGGAAATTTCCAGCGGCTTCCCGAGCCCGACGTAGCGGGCGCGGCGGCGGCGGCGGCGGCGGCGGCGGCGACAAGACCTGAGGGACGCGGGGCCTCCGGGGGCCCCGCCGGCCGAGCCCGCCGCGCCGTCCCAGCGCTACGGCGCCGGACCGCGGTCCCCGCGGGGCCGCTCGCCCCCGCGGGGAGTGGGGCTTCCGAGGGGCCGCGGCCCCTTTAAGAAGGGGCGTGGCCCGCGCGGGGCGTGGCCTGCGCCGGGAAGAGGCGCGCGGCGTGCGCAGCTGCCGAGCCTTTAAACCCGGGCTCGCGCGGCCGCAGCGTGCCTTCGCCGCCGCCGCCTCCGCCCGCCGCCGACCCGCGGCCGCCCGCCCGCCGCCCCCCTCAGCGCCGGAGCCGCGCGTCCGACATGCCCCGCTACGAGCTGGCCTTGATCCTAAAAGTCATGCAGCGGGTGAGTGACCTCCCCCGAGAGCCCCTTCCCGTGCGGCGCCTCACGGCCGCCGCCCCTCGCCCTTCCCGCGGGGCCGGAGGAGGCCGGGCCGGGCGGGGGGCGGGCGGGCGTCCGCCGCGGGCGCTCGTGGGCCGCCGGCCGCGGGGCCGCGTGCGCGCGGGGGGCGGGGGTGTGCCCGCGGGCGCGGCGCGGAGGGTGTCCGCGCTCCCGGGGGGCGGGGGGCGGGGGCCGGGCCGGGGCCGGCGGGCCGCGGGTCCAGTGGAAGGTCCGCGGGAGGACACGCGCTCCCGCCCGGCCCGCTCCCGCCGTCGGTCGCGAAGCCGCCTTGTGCCCGCCGCCGCCCCCGCTCCGCCTCCGCCGCCGGAACCGTCCGCGCTCCGTAAGCCGGTCCACAGCGTGTGCGCAGCCCGGACCTCGGCGCCCGCCGCCGCCCGCCGCGCGCCCGGTCACCGGCCCCCCGGTCACCGGCCCCCCGGTCACCGGCCCCCGGTCACCGGCCCGCCTCTCCCCGACGGCGGCCCCGGCGCCCGAGCCCCGGCCCAGGCCTCCGGCCGGTCGCGACCTTCGTGCGCCTCCCGGAGGAACGGTGCGCGCTCCGGGCCGAGCGGGAGGGGGCTCAGGTGTGCGGCCCCGGCAGCGCTGCGGCCCCTCCTCCGCTCCCTCCGCGAAGGCGGTGACGGTGTGGGTGCTGTGGTGTGTGCGTGTGCGTGTGTGTGTGTGCGTGTGTGTGTGTGTGTGCGTGTGTGTGTGTGTGTGCGTGTGTGTGTGTGCGTGTGCATGTGTGTGCATGCGCGTGCTCTTCTTCCAGGTGTAATAAAACTCCTTCCTGCGTCCGAGCTGCGGACCTGGGCGCCGTGGTGGAGTTCTGCCTCTGAGGAGTGGCGTTGGGAAGTTTGGGGTGGAATGCAGCCTGGATCCCCGTCCCGGCGTTAGCTCCGAGCCCCGGAGGCTGCACGCCGTCGGGGGAGGAAGGGGGGGGGGAGGACACCTCTGCCTCCTGGTCAGGTGTGGAGCTAGTCAGGGTGCCCTGGTGTCCCCAGGCTTGCCGCCCCAGGATTAGGGGAAAAGACGATGGTGGCGATGAACCCCTGGAGCAGTCTCCCTTCTGTCCCCCAGCCCCCCCAAATACCGCATAGGGGCAGAGAAAAGCAAGCGTGTTATTGAAAAGGAGTCATTTGTAGATCCATGGAAATTGTTCAAGCCCCCTCCTATTTGCCTGTGCTTTTTAGGGGACACCGTAGGTCCCGGAAACGCAGTAACTGAAGTTCCTGGTGCTGCCGGGTTCGGGGAGGAAAGGCGGGCGCTGGGGAGCCAGGGTGTAGGCAGGCGCACGGTCCTCGGCCTCAGTCTCAGCAGTGAGAACCTCGGTCCTCCTCAGCCCGCGGCGCCTGCAGGGGAGATACAGGAGCTCCTTCACCGGCCACATGTGCTGTGTGCTCTGTGCTGGGGCATGCGCTGCTTTACCCACTTTAGGGCAGCCCCCTGGTACAGTTGGTCTGAAGTAGTAATTCCTCCTTTCCTTAACCCTCAGGAGGCAGGGTGAGGAGCTCCCGCTGGAGGAGGAGGAGGAGGAGGAGGCCGGGACCACAGATAGGACATTGTAACAGGGCGAGCTGTGCCCAGAGTCCCTTGGCCTAAATAAAGATTAAACAGCAACAAAACTCATGTTTTCTTCACAAAACTTATTTTTAAGTAGGTGGTAAATGTTTGACAAACACGACTCGCTGCTTTTGAACAATTTTTCTTTTCAGTGTAGGGAAATAGAATTCTAAAACGGGCTCAGTCCTTGGAAGGGAAAGGATGGGAAGTTAACACTGGTGCATTCAGAGCCGGTGCGCTGGGAGCCCGCGCCCGGGGAGGTGGGAGCTCCGGGCTGGTCCGCAGCGCTGGGCGGCCCCTCCATTCCAAGTTGGTGTTTTTCATATTTTTAGAGTCTGAAATCTTAACAGTATCCCCCTTTGAAGCGATGGCGAATCCCCAGCATTTCTGCCTGGGAACTGAGGAAACATGCCATGTCCGACAACTCGGCAGGCCTGGCAGTGAGTCTGGTTCTTTTCTGGGTGCCCCGGGAGCATGCCAGTCTCTTCGGGGTGTACACGCCTCTCCCCATTTTCTCACCTCCTTTGGCCTGTACTGGACTCGGCACCGAGCACGTGCTAGAGGCTTACACGTAAGCTGGTTGCTGTGCTGAAGCGAAGCGCATCTCTGGACTGAAGACCCATGTGCAGGCCGTGGGGGTGCAGCCTTCAGGGGAGCACAGCCGGATCCAGCCCACCACCGGGAGCCGGCAGCCTCCCCTCCGCCTCTGCTGCCGCCCCCCGCCCCACCCGGCGCTTACGGGTGGAGACCCGTCCTCCAGGGAGAGCTGCATTCCAGGTGCCATTCAGCTTAACCTTTATTGCAACCTTCATTGTGGCTGTAAACACGTCCTTTCCGCTTCCCCCAGCTTCCAGTTCTGCCTGAAGAGCAAGTAAGGGGTTAAATGCCGGAATTGCGCACAGTGAAGGGACATGCTGGCAGAGGCCTTTCGGGTAGACCGGGTCCATTTGGAAGGGGTGCGTAGGCCGTGTGTATGAGGGTCTCGGGGAAAACACACTTTGAAAGTGTTGTGAGGCTGTCAGAGAGCACTGCCAGAGCCTAGTGACTGCCGGCGCCTTCACGGGGGGTGACACACGACACACACACACACACACACACACACACACACACACGAGAGCAGTGGTCGGCAAACTCTTTAGTCAACAGCCAAGATCAACAGAACGATTGACATTTCTGTGGAGAGCCAAAATTTTTAAACTTCAACTTCTTCTAAATAGACTCGCCCAGGCCGAGGCATTTTGTGGAAGAGCCACACTCAAGGGGCCAAAGAGTCACAGTTTGCCGACCACGGATCGAGAGGACAAGCTCAGGCCGTGTGCCCAGGGAGCCCAGCCAGCGCGTGGCAGGCCCTGTCTAACCACAGGAAGGGGGCGCCTGCGAGGTGCCGGTCCCTCCACCCTGTCCTGGCCCGGCCCTCCCTAGACGGAGGGTCACCAGTGATTGGGCCGCTGCGGTTGAGGGAAGGACTGAAGTCCTGTTTCACTGTGGAATTAGATTTTAAAGGTTGGGACTTAATTTCAGTGTGTGACAGACTGAGTGTGGAGAGCTTAGGAGGAGCTGGGTAAACCAGACGTTTTCAGGTGGGCTGGGCTGGTCAGGAGGAGGGCTGGTGAGGGGCAGACCCTTCCCGCCGAGCACTCGTCTCTGGCGCCTTAATCGTTCTTGTGCCGTTTGCCCAGCGCTGGCATTCCTAGGGTTGTGGAAACCCGGGAAGAGACCGCCCCTGGTCTCGGCGCTCCGGAGTTTTCCCGGAGGAGGTAGCGGTTGATGCATGTGTACAGGACGGCAGCTTTATGTCCCCTCAGCATGTTTTTCTAGTAGGAAAAAAAAAGCAGCCTCCTACTTTGGAAATTTTAAGTTCTTTTTTGTTAAACATTTCACAAGTTATATGTAATATCCCTCATTTACTTTTAATTTTATGGGAAAGCAGGTTATGTTTTAAGTTTTAAGATAACTCACTGAAATGGTTCTTTGTGGGCAGAGACTTTTATGATATAATCTGAGTTTAACTCACCGCCTGGGTTGTGTTTCCACATTGAAGAGTAGTGATGCTCCAGTTCCAACCTGTAGCGAGCAGCACCTCTGGGGGAAGAGCCCCTTTACCCCCCTTCCGATGAGAAGGCCGGCCCAGGTTGTGCTGGTTCTGGAGTTCCCTCCGCTGGGCCTCCGGAGGCAGTGGCTACATGTTGGCACTGGAGGCACTTTGGAGGGCTCGTTGCTAATGAACCAACCAAACGCCGGACTGCCCGGCTCAGTTAGCTTGGCTGCTTGGCAACATTTGGTAACGAGGAAATGGAGACAAATTCAAGTGGCAACACCTTTGTTCTGTCTGTCAAGGCCGAGCTGGTTTTTTCCCCTCTTTCGGGTGCCCCCCCCCCCCAATAGCTTAGCTTGTATCTTTACTAATTACCCTTTGTGTGTTGTCTGCTTGAAACTGGACAACCTAGAACACTTACCGGTAATGAGAGAGGGAGGTGGCGGATTAAGTGCTGCGGGGATTACAGTGCTCTCCGGTTACAGCTCAGCTCACCGGCCAGGACTACAGAACTGCCCCCGCGCTCCGGCTCCTCCGGCTCCGGCTCCTGCCCGCGGAGTGGCGTGGGTGAGGAGCCTTCCTCCCCAGGCGCCGTTTGTATTTCTGAAGAAAGCCTGTCAGGAGGGACTGCACTGCCTTGTCCTCTTGTGCACGCATCACATTCACACCGATGGTCATAGGTGTTACATCTAGTGTTTACATGCAGGCGCTATTGAGTCTTCTCCCTGAGGTTATAGGATCACTTTCAAGAAAACTCAGAGTTTGAAAGAAATGAGGGACAGGTTCTTTTTTTAAAAAAATTATTTTTATTGATTTCAGAGAAGGGAGAGACATCAGTGATCAGCTACCTTCTGCACGCCCCCTACTGGGGATTGAGCGTTGACGCTTCAGTCCGCAGGCTGATGCTCTATCCACTGAGCCAAGCCGGATAGGACAGAGGGATAAGTTCTAAAGTAGCATTTCCATCTGGTGCCTGCTCTGTAATGCACAGGTGACTGTCCGTTCCCGATAAGGAACCCCTCCTTTTAGTGGAAGGCAGTATTCTTAAGCACCAGGGATTGTTATCAGCACATAATTAGCTCCTAGGGGAATAAAAATTAAGGAATTAGTAACAAAATTTTTTGTTTTAATCCTCATCCAGGGTATGTTTTCAATAGATTTTATAGAGGGGTGTGGAGGAGGAACATGGATGTGAGAAACATCCATGGAGCCCTGACCGGAATTGAACTGCAGCCTTCTGGTGTAAGGGACAACGCTACAACCAGTGGGGGAATTAGGCAGGAATTAGTCAGATGTAAGAAAATCACTCACGTTTAATGAATGAATGGCCAGTTGTTAACTTACCTGAAGGAAAAACACCTCAGGCATTTGGAAAGGTGCTCTCTAATCCTTGTGGCTTTAATTTAGAGTAGGAGTTGGCAAACTATGGCTCACACGCCAAGTCTCACTGGCTACCTGTATTTGTATGGCCTGTGCGCCGAGAAAGGATTTTGCATTTTCAAGTAGTTGCGGGGCGGGGGTGGGGGGGTGGGGGGTGGGAATAAAAAATGACATGAAAACGATGTGAAGTTCACATGTCATGAGTTCATGAATACAGGTGTCTCGGGATATCACCCAGTTCACTTATATTTACTCTCTGGTCCTTTATGGACATTTGCTGGCCCTGATTCAGAGTGTAAGGCCCAATTTCTCAGGCCAGCATGCCTCTCAGCTTTTAGGGGACTGTGTTTGACATTTCTGCCTTCCCTCCTTTCCCTCCTCTGTACGCACTATGCCTTTGACCTCCATACGGACGGCTTGCCTTTTTTGGTAACAAGCTAAGAATTTTGGCATTTTGTACTTGAACTGTGCTGGTCAGAGCCTCCTGCGTGTCCTGTTGGCACTGCAAACTCAGCGTGGTTAGGGTTAATGAGTGGTCTGTCTACCTGAGCTTGTCTCTCTCTGTTCTTGGGCTCTGTCTCTGTCCCCTGGAGCGGAACGGTCTTGGCGTCCTGCACCTCATCCCACCCCGTCTCTGCCCTGGCTGACCGCTCCTCCTCCTCGCTTGGCTCCTGCAGGGTCCGCCTCAGCTGTCTGACTGCTCAGGGCTTCCTGGTGCTTATACTCCTGGAGTGCAGAGGTGTGTTGGTGAGCTTCTTCCAGAGAACCCAGGAACTGCCTCTGACAGGAGAGAGACAGAGCACTGATGGCGCTGCCTTCCTGACGGTGTCATTGCTCTCATCCTCACCGACTGCCCTGACGCTAAGTCACAGCACACCTCTCTAAAAAAGAGGCCTCAGGCAGATTCCGGCATGCCAGGCTGGCTGATAGGACTCCAACCCTTTTTCTTTTTTTAAACTCCCACTCCTCTCCTGAAGTTCTGTCATCTCTACCCCGAGTTAACCAGGCTGCCGCACATCGGTCACACCCTTCGCTCTCGTTTCCTTGGGTGCTTGTGTCTGGTTTTCTGGGAATGCCCTCCCTTTCCACGTCCCGTCTTCCGTGAACACCTGCCTCGGTCCATTGTAAACAGCTGCCGGGGACGGCGTGGCTCTGCGGAGTCCACGCCGGCATCATTCTTTGGTTTGCATGTGCCCTTCTGTCCCCGGCATCGCCTCTCACTCGGTGCTTCTGACTCTTTCGATTGGGGACACGATGCTGAGGGTCACGTCTGTTCACCCCGTCCCCGCCCTGCCCGCAGGTGGGCCGCACTGGCTGCCTCGCAGGCACCCTCCTCCGGCCTCCGGGGTGCTGACCTCCCGGGCGAGACGGCTGCTTTCAGGTCAGTCAGTGCCTTGGCTTGCACTGGGTGAGGTGTCTCTTGGCTTCTAATACTACTTCCTGGCAGGTACCCCTGTTTTTACAATAATAACTTAAATATGTCATTTGTTAAAATGAGGGCAAATTACCCTCCCCCGGAGTTGGATTCTTTGGGAAGGTTGATAAAGGGGAGTCAGTAAGAATGGCTGTAGAATTTAGATGTGGCTGCACATAAGTGAACGTTGGAGAGGAAAATAAGAGTCCAAGACTGCATGTGGACTGCTTCCTAAGGACTTCTTTCTGAGACGGAATGGCCGTGCTGAGAGAGAGAAGTGGTGTAGACCAGAGGAAGGCACGCTCCTGTGGCCACGTGCTCTGGCTCCTAGTAAGATGGGCAAATGAGTGTACTCTGTGTGTAAAATGCCCAAGGTACGTATGTGCAGTTTTTTTTATTTTGCACTTCAGCTTTACTCTCTCTTCCTGTTCCTTTGGATATGATTGTTTGGCTGTGGACTGCAGTGAGTGCTCCGAATTCGCTTTCTAATGAACGGAGGGAGGGGCTGGGTGTGTCACTGGGAGGGAGAGAACTGGCCACCCCAGAAGGAGCTTCCGAGGAGGATCACACCTGCTTTTGGATCCTGGCGCCTGCCTCCGAGGATGCCACCTGTTGGTAACATGGCATCGGAGGTAGCGGGTGTTCAGTACGTCGTTAGAGTTAGCTCTGGGCTCTCAGGCAGGTTTTTTAACTTTATTGCTTAGTTTTCCATTTACAGTTGATTTGACTCCTGAAGGTAAATTTCTTTTATGTAAGTTATTTTACTAGAATCTGAGACTGGGTCAAACCGGAAGATAGCACTTCCTCAATACATATTTGAATTCGGGGCATACGCCGCTCTGTAAAAGAGCTTGCGTGCTAAGGAAGCAGGGCAAGCTTTGCATATTTGATAGAGAGGGATCCTGTGAGCTCGACCAGCTCGGAGCAAGGTCTTTGCCAGACAGACAGGAGGCGTTGGCTCAGCAGCCCCTGGCCTTGGTCAGCACTGTGCGCCGGGCCTCCTCTTCGGGCTTTTGTTCGCCTCCTGTCCCGCTTTGTTTTTTCAAAACATATTTTTATTGATTTCAAAGAGGAAGGGAGAGGGAGAAACATCAATGATGAGAGAGAATCATTGATTGGCTGCCTCCTGCTCGCCCCCTACTGGGGATGGAGCCGACAACCTGGCCATTTGCCCTTGACCAGAATCAAACCAGGGACCCTTCAGTCCACAGGCCGGTGCTCTATCCACCGAGCCACAACAGCCAGGGCACCAGTCCTGCTTTATATAATCAGTACCTAGAGGGCTAAAATGTGTGTTTTAGACGAGAAGATTGGGGAAACTGAGGATAGAGGAAATCTAAAGAACTGAGTTCTGCACTTTAGATAGGCTAAGTGCTAAGTGACCAGAGGCAGAAAACCAGTGTTTTAAGCAGTATTGGGTAAATGTTTGATTGCCACTTGTCCACCTACTAACGCTGTAAGGATGGCCGCTCTTCACACATCAACAGATGGAGCAGTGATAGAACCTGGCCGATTGCTGTTGCTACGTGGTATTTTCAGTTAATATTTTACTTTTCATTTTTGCTACAGTATTATAAAACTACATTTTTCCTTTTAATTGGTGATTTTAAGAGGTTTGTTTTATTCCTATTGATTCATATTTTATTTTTATAAAGGAATTAAAAGTATTTTACATTATAACACATGTTGCTGGAATGTATACATTTCATTAATGTATTTAATTGATTTTTAAAGTAATTATCTTATAAGCCAGGAGTACCTGTGATCCAACAACTCTCAAATAAGACTTTTTCCAAGAAAATAAGCATTTTTGATACATACTTCACTGTCATTCTTTTAAATCCAGTTTTATTTCCGATGTAACTTGTGACTTTTTTTACACCTGATTATTTTATGCTGAAGCTGTGTGATGGGGTATTGGGTGGCAGAGGGCACGGGCCCATGCGAAGCAGATTGAGAAGTGTGTGTGTGTGTGTGTGTGTGTGTGTGTGTAAAGATGAAGACACAAGAGTGTGGCCGAGGAGAATAGTAATGCTTTAACTTCTAAACCATTTCATTCTTTTTGGGAGCTGGCAAGGTGCGGTGTGAATGTGTTCGTGAGTTAATAAAAGCTGTTCACAAAGCTGCCTGAGGAATAGATTGTGCTAATTCTTCTTAACTATTGTGTTTTAAGCTGGTAAGTATGAGTGACTGTCACCGGCCGTAGGTCCCTTTTCCTGGTTTGCGGCGTTTAATTCCAGGCGGGAATGGCGGTGGGCAGCGGCCGGGAACGGTGTGGGCTAGTGCTTACCTCCCGTCGGTCCCTCCATGGGACTGCTCCTGCGGGTGCCGCTCCCCTCTGTCCTGTTCCCGACTAGGCCTCCAGGTTTTACAGGAAGCTGATTTTAAGATGTTGGCAACTAATCAAAAGACATGTAAGCACCATGGACCAGGTGAAATGTAAGTTCTGACTTAGGTAACAGGCCTTCGGTGCCCTCTGGCAGTGTGACTTGGTGCCAGCTGTCGGACTGCCACTTCTCTGGGCAAAGACGCTTTGTCCAGCAAGCGGCATTTATTTTGCTTGGGTGTATCTGCGAAGTTCACATTAGGGTATATGACCCATGGTCTTGGAAAAGGATCACCATGGAAAAAAGTTAGGTGCTCTTCTACACATACTATAGAACAAAGGGATGACAAAATGCTTTTATTTAAAAAATATTTTTATTGATTTCAGAGAGGGAGAGAGAGAAACATCAATGATGACAGAGAATCGTTGATCGCACGCCTCCCACTGGGGATGGAGCCCGCAACCCCCGGCATGTGCCCTGATTGGAATAGAACCCAGGACCTTTCAGTCAGCAGGCTGATGCTCCATCCACTGAACACCACCAGCAGGGCCCGTGTTTGACCAGGCTGCGCGTCTTCACAGAATGGAAGTCAAAGCATCGCCTTGACTGACGTCCCCCTCACTCTAGATGCCTAACAGCAGCCCACTGTTCTCCACCTTCAGTTCCAGGGAGAATAGTCACCTAGTCCCCTACCATTTTCTGAGGTTACAGGCCCCTAGTTCTACCCACTTTGGGCAAACTTCGTAGAGGTTGGGGTGGATGAGAGCTTAAAAATGAAATTGCAAGAGAAAGCATGCCCCCAACAACAAAATCTTGACCTGGAACCCTCAAAGCTCATGAACTGGCATTTGTCTGTTTCTACTCCAGAATGAACCCCTGATTTCGTCCTTGTTTGGAGCTAAGTTTCTAAAGCACTCTTCTTGACCCCTCCCCTGGCTATTAAAACACTGTAAATGTGTCAGGTGAGGAATACCAAGCACAGCTGTAACCGCCCGGGGGAGGGGAGGGGAGAGGGTGCGAGGGTGCGGCCTGGAACCAGACATCTGCCTGCTTTCAGTTTGTGTGCCGATGCCCTATGTACTGGTTTAGGTTCATGTGAGTTCCAGTTGAGTGAAAAGCTAAATTGGGGGGTAGGATTTTTGCCAGGAAAATGGTACAGGAAAGATGTACTTAAGTGTCCCTTTTAAAAAATTACTTGAACCCATTAAGGAAATTTATGATCCAGTAGTAGACTGTTTTTCTGTTGCTGGTGCACTGTTTGCCTTCTGTTTTGTTAGCATTTACATGTGAAAGCAGTGTGAAGTATGCTGTCTTGATAACCTTTGGTACCAAGTTTCCATCAGGGACAGCCTTTAGTCTGCAGACTCTGGTGGCGCTGTTGGTCTCAGGAATGTGTTCTTACCTGTGAACTGACAGCCAGGAGCTTTTGCAAATTCAGGTTAAGATTTGCATGAAGGAAAGAAATTCCTCTTAATACCATTTTCTTTATTAAATACTAGAGGCCCATTGCACAAAATTCGTGAATGGGGCAGGGGGCGGGGGTGTTCCCTCAGCCCGGCCTGCACCCTCCACAATCCGGGACCTCTTGGGATGTCTGACTGCTGGTTTAGGCCCGATCCTTGCAGTTGTAGGACCGCTGGCTCCTAACTGCTCACCTGCCTGCCTGCCTGCTTGATTGCCTCTAACTACTCTGCCTGCCTGCCTGCCTGCCTGATCGCCCCTAATCTCTCTGCCTACCTGCCTGATTGCCCCTAACTTCTCAACCTGCCTGCCTGATTGTCCCTAATTGCTCTCCCCTGCTGACCTGATTGCTCCTAACTGCTCCCCTGCCAGCCTTATTGCCCCTAACTGTTCTCCCTGGCTGGCCTGATTACCCCTAACCACCTCTGCCTCAGCCCCTGCCACTGTGGCTTTGTCCAGAAGGACGTCTGGAAGACATCCAGTCTAATTAGCATATTACCCTTTTATTAGTATAGATTTTATCTGATTAGGATAGAATCATTGGAAGCTGTAATTTCAAGGTCTTCTACCTTTGACATCCAATGAAAGCAGTTCTGATCCTTGGGAAAATTCTAAAGTTTAAAAATACTGCAACCAAAAATATTTGCCCGAGGAAATACCCCAATTCTAGGACCTTTTATTGTGACCTGGCCTCCTTGGGGAGTTAGAGTGCTCCACCAGGAAAACTTGTGTTTACATTTTCTGGCCTCAGCCACATGGAGAAGCCAATTGGTTTCTGGTTTGGGGATGGCTTTTCCAGGAATGGGGCATCGGACCCCAGCAGGATGAGAACCACAAATCAGCCTGGGGGGGTGTCCCCTCTGGAGCCTGATGGTCTAAACCTGATCCTCAGTCTCCCTTTTATAAAAGAAAAAACAGGGTGTCACGGCAGCCCGGAGGCGCTCGGCGGGTTCTCGAGGCCGGCTCCCCGCAGCTGTCCTCTGGCCGCAGCCCCTGCGGCGGGCATTCCGCTCCCTCAGCGGGCAGGAGAGGCTCCCCGGTGCCCGCACCAGCATGTGTGGGGGATGTGGGGTAACCCACAGTTCCAGCTGGGGGGGTTACATTCTAGGGAGGGAGAGACCAGCGCGTGCTGTGAAGAGAAGCAGCAAGGGAAAGGGGCAGATTTCATCCTCTGGGCTGCTGGGCAAGGCAGAGGCTGGGCGGAGGGAGGGCAGGTGCTGTTCACTGGGCTGAGGCTGAGTGGACCGGCGCGGGCTGGCACCCCATCGGAGCTGTGCCGGCCATGCGGGTCGGCGGGCCAGCCTTCCGGGAAGAGCCCACAGCGCGGGGCTCAGTGCGTTTCCCAGGGCTGTTTGGGTGAGCCTCACCTGAGCATGTTTTCCCCATTGCTTTTCAGAGAGGGAGCGGCGGGGATGGGGAGAGAGACAGCCACTGGTTGCCTCCTGCACACCCTAACCTGGGCGGGGAGCAAACCTGAGACCCAGGTAAGTGCCCTTGACCGGGAATTGATCCCGAGACCCTTCTCCGGTGTCAACAGTTAATCAACATTGACCAATCTGGCTTCACCTCCACTCTCCCCATTTTTTGCTGGATTATTTTAAATATTTTTAACTTAACCTATTATTTATTTTTAGTGTCCAGTCTCTTCTAGTACAGAAAGGGAGCAGTGAAACGTAGCCATGTGCCCAGGCCCTTGGGTGGCCTGGGCAGTCAGTCCCTCCGCAGGTTCTTAGCCGTTCCTCCAGGTCTGCGAGGGCATCCGGGGCGGAGGCCGCCTCTGCTTCCTCCTGCTGGCATCCACACTGCGGGAGCCGGGGTGGGGGCGGGGGCAGAGAGGTTAGCTCACCTGTCAGGCTCTGTCCCAGCACATCTTGGACCTGGGACACAACGGTACCACTCCCCTGGTCGTCCTCCTTAGCTTTGCTTTTTAAATGTAACCCTTTGGAAGACGGTAGGATGGCTCAGGAATACCCGTAGCTTTCTGCCTGGTCGCTGTTTGTTCGAGTGGCCCATCTTTTAGCTGAACCATTGGAGAAGTGTAGGCACCTTGACATGCCTTTCTTAGGAATAAGAGCTTTCTTTTTCTTTTCTTTTAAATACATTTTATTGATTTTTCACAGAGAGGAAGAGAGAGGGATAGAGAGTTAGAAACATGGACGAGAGAGAGACATCGATCAGCTGCCTCTTGCATACCCCCCACCGGGGATGTGCCCACAACCAAGGTACATGCCCTTGACCGGAATTGAACCTGGGACCCTTCAGTCCGCAGGCCGACCCTCTATCGACTGAGCCAAACCGGTTTCGGCAGAATAAAGGCTTTCTTAACCACAACCACTGCACAGAAATTTGACATTGCTCTGCTATTTAAATGGTCAGTGTGCGGTCAGGTTCACCGTTATTTCAGTGATAAAAGCGGTATTCAGCGAAGGCCCGCACATCGTGTTTAGCCTCCTTGGTCTAGAACAGTCCCAGGCCTTTGTCATCCCTGACAGGGGCACTCTGAGGACCGCACCGCTGGCTGCAGGGCCCTCGGTGTGGGCGGTCTGGTTGCTCGCTCATCGGTCGGACATTTGGCAGGAGTATCACATAGGGGTCGGTTTGTCCACTGCGGATGCTAGGTTTCACCCATCCATTGCTGCATTGTACGTATGGAGTGATAAATTTGAGACAGAGAGGATTGTTTCCTCCGACAGTCTTCCACTGGTTTTAGCATCTGTTGAGGATTCTGAAGCAGTTATTGATGCATTACTGTAAAGCAAAAGCAGATACAAAATTTCATCTGTAAAGATTTCCTGTGTCTGAAAAGGCAGCCCTTACCGTCCAGTCCGGCCCAGAGTCCCTGGGGTCTCATTGTTTCTCCTGGGCTAGCAGAACCTGAACCCAAACAAGGTCCGGACCAGTGGCTGCTTCAGTGCTTTACCCTGGCCGGCTGGCCAGGTTACGCCGTCTCGGTCGGTGACGGGCTGCATACACGACAGTGGTTCACAGACAGTCCAGGTGTGCCGGGGGCAGTGACTGCAGAGACACTGCCTCTCAGAACCTAGCCTGCCTTAAACGGCGCGTGACTGGAATGATGCCCCCTCCCTCCCTCCCTCCCTCCCTCCCTCCCTCCCTCCCTCCCTCCCTCCCTCCCTCCCTCCCTCCCTCATTTTCTGAATTTGTTAAACGTTTGCTGGTGATGTATTGTTCTGAGTATTTTCTATAGTAGTAGGTAGAGAAATTAGATTAGATTCAGGTTGCTTTGTTTTACAAGAGTTCATACGTGTTCTGGCCACCGTAAAGAGAGAAGATTTGGCCAAAACTGGTTTGGCTCAGTGGTTTGAGCGTCGGCCTGCGGACTGAAAGGTCCTGGGTTTGATTCCGGTCAAGGGCATGTACCTTGGTTGCAGACACATCCCCAGTAGGGGGTGTGCAGGAGGCAGCTGATGGATGATTCTCTCTCATCGATGTTTCTAACTCTCTATCCCTCTCTCTTCCTCTCTGTAAAAATCTATAATATATATATGGGATTTGTTCTTGGTGGCACAGGCACCTCCCCCCTCCCTTCTGAAGGCCCGGCAGCCGTGCACGGAGGGCTCAGAGCTGCTGGAACTGTATCCGGGCCCAGCACTTGGTAGGGTGCAGAGGGTGGTTTTCCAATGGCACCCTTCTTTCCTTCTGTGTTGATTGGCCAGTTTTTCTAACTGTGTTTATTTTTACTTTTTAATGTGTAGCTTTCTGGAGAGTGTTGAAAGGATGGTCCTCATCTTTACTTCGCAGAGGATGTTTCTGGATTCCCTTAGTGGTCCTGTATGTGTCCTCCATGTGGTCATCTGTGAATCGGCAGTAATGACCATGCCTCCCTCTAGGGCTTTGGTGAGCTGAGCTGACACATGTAGTGTGAGATGGTGCCGGCACTAATGTCGGAAAATAATAGCTATTCCTGTCACTTTCTGTCTCGTAGGCATGGTTAGCTCTCCAGGCAGAGAGGGAGGTGGAGAAGGGAGGAGTTCCTCCTGGTCCATGCCAGCACGCGCTGGGGCTTGTTTCAGAGTAGTTAGGCGGTGCTGAGGCTACGGACAAACGTAAAGCAGGTGAGGAGGGGTGGGTGGGTAGGAGTTTCTGTGAGCAGAGCTTTAAAGGAGAGGAGCCAGGGTGGTGAAGCTGGGAGTGGGCTTGGCACAGGACACCAAGCCGTCGTCAGGCCGGAGGGGTGTTTGGTGCTGTGCGCACGTGACGGAGAGGTGACAGCTCGCGTGTCACTTACTGCCCCCAGTGGGCCAGGGCCAGCCGTCGGGGGCAGCTAGAACTGGATGAGGTGGGATGGTCATTGGACCAGGGTGCTAGCCATTTTCCGACTCTGGATATATTTGGGGCAGAGCCACCAGGCTAAGGAAGCACTAACTGTGGGTGAGGGAAGGTGAGCAAGGTGTTTGAGGACGGCTTCGGCTTTGGCCGCAGAGAGGATGGGGTTGCTGTTTTCTGAGGAGGACAGAGGAGAGCGGGTCTGGGGGTGGGCGGCAGTACTCCTCCCCCCGAAGGAAAGGAGAGGTGGTCGCACACACTTCCTTCAGTAAGCACAGCGGCCACAGATTGTACGGAGGACTCAGACCCGTGGGCCACACACCCGCTCTGGTGCCCTGACGTCTCGGGGATGTGGGGGTGGGCATGAGGAGGACCGCGTGGTGCACTCAGAGCGATAGCACACTGATAGTGCATCACATGATCACAGCTCATGGTCACAGCAGGTGTCAGGAGACCGAGACTTGTTTTTTCCACCGAGAGAGGGGAAGGGCGGTGTCTTGGGCTTTTGATAGTGAGAACCTGGAGGCCTGGCCTTCGACTGACTCATCGAGGTTCTCGGCCTTTGGCTTCCTTACCTAGGAAGCTTACCCGGACTTCTTCTTTTTTTTTAAATCTCTTTACTTTTCTGCATCCATCCATCCATTTACACGTGATCATAACCGCCCTCAGCTGTGTGTAGTCTGCTTTGTTAACCGTGTCCTGTGATTGAAGGTAGGGTTGTGTGGTGACGCAGGGCAGCAGCTCTTCAGACAGATACAAGCGCCACTGCTGTCGTGAACAGACACCTGCACCCTGGTTCGAGGATTGCTTCAGTCTTCTCCTCTGTAAAATGGTCATCGTGACCAAATCACCCTGATGTCCTGAGGGCTGAGGTGATGCACACAGCACGAGGCCCCGTGCCTGCAAGGTGTCCTAAGCGGTTAGGGCAGGAAGTCTCAGGTTTTAATTTTTCATGTCCGTTATTTAGAACATCTTTGGTAACCGGTTTTCTATGAGTGAAGAGTGCTGATCCTCTCGAATTCTTCCCATTAAGAGTTAACATAGCTGTTTGGTTGTTGGGATCATGTGATGCGCTATCAGTGTGCTATCGCTCTGATATTTCATCTCTCAAAAAAAATAGGTTATTGGAGTTTGCTCCACATTCGTGATCCAGTATCATCCGCATAAAAGGAGCTTCAGAGTTGGCCCCATATATAGCCACATGGCCTTCTTTCTCTGAGACTTCTTAAAAAACAACAACAAGCCAAACTTCTCATCAATAGAAGCAGGTTAAAATGGGTATATCTGTGTATGAAATAATAAACCTGGTGGGTTAGGAACTTTGTAGGTGAATAAATTTTATTTGAAGAAATGGTTTTCTTGGGATGTGGGTCTAGAAATCCTCAGGATACAGTTTGTTCCTGGACTTCCTGAAGGTTTCTTAGGTTTCTTGGCTACTCTTCACAACTTGAAGAGCTGAGGTGGGGGGACAGTGTTTTGTCAGAGAGGGCAGACTCTTCAGATTCATGCGCGTTCACGTTGTCCTCTGCCGCACTTGTGATGTGAGGGTCGCGATGTGAGATGGGTTGGAATCACATCAGTTGCGTTCGGGCGCTCGTTTGGCTCTGGTGTCACTCAGACCCACTGCCGAGCCAGAGTGAGCCGAGGGCGAGGAGGGTTCGCTGACATGTACACGCTCGTCCCCAGCACCGTTCACCGGCCCACCAGCCGGGCTTGCTTTGCTGGGCCTCCGATCAAGAGTACGAAAGTGAAACAGTCTGTAAGTGTAAGTGAATTCTATACCCGCTCAATTGTTTTTGGTGTTTTACTGGAATAAGTGGATTTAAATGGGAACTAATAGTTGGTGAGTGGTTGGGAGCCTCTTAAATATTTGTGAGGGAACTGTATATTTAATACACTGTAGTTCTTCTTCCCTAACTGAGGACCCTCATACGCCTGGCGTGCATTGACAGTTCAGACGAAAGAAGCCGATGGTCGTCTCAGATAGTTTTTACAGGTTGAAGACAAAGTGGCGTTCACTGAGCACCAGCCCGTGGTCCGGGCAGTATTGGGTGCTGAGGGCATGCTGACCATCCCTCATACCCGCCAGGAGCGAGGTGCCGGTTTTACTCTACGGGGAGGCCGTTGAGGCTCAGGAAGCCGGGGAATGAGAGCGCGGACCCCAGCATTCAGGGCCCCCGCGCTCCCCCAGGCCGGCGCTCATGGAGGCCTCAGAGGGCTCTCAGCCCCTCGGTGAGGGCCGGCGTAGCCGATTGTTGTCACGGATCACAAGAGGAACTGGACCTGTTTTCACAGCCTTTTGGGGGTGCGGTCTCTAAAATCACCTCCAACTGAGTGTTGTTCTGTCACTTTTAGGGTCACTGGACTCTAGCCGAGCCCAGCCCATGAACTCGATGATTTATTACGACTGGAGCCCTGGTGGCTCCTGCTCTGTCTGGCTTTAAGACAGTGGCTTTCTTTGCAGAGGGTGGACATATGTCCTGGATTTTACAGATCGTCCTAGAATAGTACCCTAGTTCAGAAGATAAACTACATGGTTGACCTAGATATTAGAAGAAAGATGTTGGAGTTGGTCGTTATTTCTAATTATAAGTTGAAAGAGTTCAATAGCTGACTTAAATGTCTTACCTGTTTTCCTAGTTGTTCAGACATAGCGGTTACATGTGTTTCTTTGGATTCCTCTCTGGGAAGGAGGCCGTGGGGTGGGGAGGAGACCGCTGGTTCAGAACACCCCTGTGCTGAGGATTTGGCTCAGTCTGCTCTGTCCATGGCCGCTAGGGGACCATTCTTTATACTTTCTACAAATACCACTCTCGCTATAAAAATAATTGTTTTCTTAAAAATGTACTACCAGTGAACCAACCCCCATAGTACATACCTGTGTCCCACATTCTCCCTGGAGGTTTCCTGGAACTGTGGACCAGCTTAGTCCAAGAAATTAAAAACAAAACAAATACAAAAGCTTCATTTTTTTTAGCTGAAGAAAACATTTTCCCCATGTGCATTCTTTTCTAAAAATAAAGGGAAGCTGGATAGTGTTCACTGTAGAGTTGGCCCTCCGTAGCCACAGGTTTTGCATTTGCATTGAACCAAAAGCAGATAAAAAATATTTTGGGGAGAAAAAAAAATGCCAGAAAGTTCCAAAAGCAAAACTTGGGTCAGCCACACTAGACTGCATCCACGAGAAAGCAGTGACATGGGGGTCTCCCTGCCAGAGCCACATGCAGATGGGGGGTGTGTGCTGACTCTGCCCCCCTTTATAGAAGGGACTACGTGCCGGCAGATTGGGGGATCGGTGGGGAGCCTGGAACCAGCCCCATATCTAGGGGCAGCTGTTGTAGAAATAAATGTTCGCTGCTTTAAGAAGGAAAGAAAAAACATGTAGAACTGACATTGTATATTTTATTTGGAGTTACTTTTAAGGATTGCACAATTTATCTCAAGTTCTGAAGTTCAGAATGTGAAATATTAAGGATTCTCTATTTTTTCAACTAAATTGACCTATTTTTGGTTTTGTTTTGTCTTCCCCTTTTCAGTCTTTACCAGGTCCTTGTCTCTGGAAGGTTTTTGTTTAAATTGGAAAAATCTTAAGCCTGCCCACAGACCTGTATGGTACCGGGGCCGGGGACTGTCGGCAGTGGCGGAGAAGAGTGGAAGCCTAGGCAGGAAGTGGGCGCCGCCACTGGCTCTGACTCCCACTCCTCTCCTCTCCTCTCCTCTCCTCTCCCCTCCCGGGCCGTCTGCTCTCTGGCTGTGGCTCCAGAGCAGTCCGAGGTGGGACCTCGCCTCGGGGAGCTGGAGTCTGAGCACCATCAGGGCGCAGCCTGAGCTCAGGCCTGTGCTGAGCCCGCATCTGGTCGTGGAAGCGGTACTGAGAGCGGCGCGGCATGGCTCAGGGAAGGACGCGCTTGTGTTGTCTCCAAGAAAAGCTGCTGCGGGGTGTGGCTGCTGCTATAGCACCCCCTCCCGCCCCGCCCCCTCCAACAGACCCACTCTGGGTGCGTGTCCCTCCCGGAAACGGGTCTGCTGCCGCCACTGAGCAGAGTGACGCCCGGAAGGCCCTCTGACCAGTGAGTAGGCTGCTCAGTGTGGACACCAGGCCGGGGCAGGCTGGCCGGCCACAGCAGTTCTCCCTCCGCGCCGACCGGACCCTGTGAGAGAGCTGCTGTGTGTGGGTCATCTGATTAGACTCTGAAAAGTTAGGTCTTCTTTCTGAAAATGATCCAAACACCTTTTTAAAAACCGGAAGAGTGACGCAGACTCTGGCTGCCTTCAGGGTTTGCGCTGGGATCCGCTCCGGCTGCGCTAGGCGCTGGGCTGGCAGCTGGCTCCGGCCCAGGCATCACGGACACTGGCTGGGAGGAAGGGTCTCCGCACCCCTCTGAGTAACGGCTGCGGCCCCTCACGCTTACAGCGGGCGTTGCGTCAGCGTGGACGCAGGCGCTGGCTCTGGGCAGATGCACGAGCGAGGCCCGCGAGCCTGATCCGCAGGGCCTCCCTGAGCGAGCTTCCCGTGCTGGTCCGGGGTCTGTGGAGAGCAGTTCTGGAAGAGGCAGCTTTAGCACCCGTCATAGGCCTGAAGTCCGCGGCTGATTTTTAAAGACAAACGCCCAGATGCACCAGGAGCGGGCTTTGCAAGCGTAGAACATTTCACTCTGAGGTTGCTGCGTCACAGGGGAGGCGGGCTGCTCATTTTTACTGTTTGAAGGTAGGCCTCGAATAACAATTCTTCATGTTATCTGTGGGCCACAGTGACAATTAACTTGGAAGATCCAGAATTTCTCTCTTTTCCAGGAGAAAAACCATCAAGTCTGTACAATTGATTTTTAGTACATTTAAGTGTGTTTTGCAGAGTGATTTTCTTATCCAGATGGAAAAATACCTGCCTCACTGACTGAAGATGGTGGACAGACGCCTGCTGTGTTGAGATTTGGAAGATATAATAAAGATTTATAAAGAATTATTTTCCAGTCTTCCAGGAGACTTTCTCCTCTCCCTCCTCTCCCTGCTTTCTGTATCTTTCAACAGGAAAGCATTAAAAGAAAAAAAGAAACACGCAACAAAATCAAGCCTTTGTAGGTGCTTTTATCTGCTCGGAGGTTTTCTTGGAAATAATTGTCTGATGAAGAGGAAGGAAAGGAAATGGCCTTGAACTTTTTAAATCATTCAGGGTCTTCTGTTATCAGAAGAAAATTTGGGGTCATGTTGAGTTTTATGTTCTACTTTGTGTGTGTGTGTCGTGTGCCTTTTCCCCTTTAGGGCACGAGTCCCTCACAGTTTCTAGGTTCCCGCGTGGTCATTAGCACATGTACGTTTTTCATAGGAATCTGGGAACATTTTACAGCACTAGGTTTGCACAAACTAAGCTCTGCTTTCTTCCTGTTTGGGGAGATGGCACCCGGGAAGTTCGCCTGTCTCTTCTCTCCAGGGTCTTCCTGGCTGCCGGGTTTCTCTTGGGATTTATAGTATTTGAAGGTTCATTTTGATGCTCCTTATGAATAATTAGTGCTTTTCCCCCTTTAAGGTGCTTTAAGATCTGGGTGCCTGTCCCAGTCTGAGACACCATAGTAAGAACAAAAGGGCAGTGTCACGGCTCTTAGTTGCTAGAGAAGTTAGGCCACTTAATTATGAGGTCAATTAACTTTATACTTAGTTCAAAATGATAAACTTTCACTGACTTTTTAGTATCAGCTGTGATGGTATGGACTGCTCTTTCCTGTGGAAATGAAATATGTTTTCAGAGTTTTTTTTCTTTTTGTACAGAATGCCTTGTTGCGCCGTTTTGTCAGACTGAACATTTCCTCAGGCTTGGTGAGCGCCTCCTCTAATTCAACCTTTGTCTTTTGTCTTTGCTGCCTTGCAGGGCTGGTACGGTAGGCTTCACTAACTTAGCTGCAACTCAGAGTCTCTCCTCCCGCACCCGAGCAAATGCTGACGGTCTTGTGAGAGTGGATTAAGAGTACGAGCTAAGTCCTCAATCCCCATTAAGAAGCGGAGGACAATTTAAACTGTCTCCTTCCACGTTTATCACAACACCACCATCAAGACAGCAAACCAAAGGACAAAGACGGGCTGCCTGTGCTCTGTAGTCCAGTTCACGTTCGGGTTACGGCCTTGGCTGGCCACTAATGAGTAACTAAAGGCGGACGCTTCTGTTATCGGACACCTTTGTTCCCAGCGCTCCAGGATGAGGGCCGTGCTGGAGACGGCAGACATTGCCATCGTGGCCCTGTACTTTGTGCTGGTCCTGTGCATTGGGTTCTTTGCCATGTGGAAGTCCAACAGGAGCACCGTGAGCGGGTACTTCCTGGCCGGGCGCTCCATGACCTGGGTCGCGATCGGGGCCTCTCTGTTTGTGAGCAACATTGGGAGTGAGCACTTCATTGGGCTGGCGGGGTCTGGAGCTGCGAGTGGATTTGCAGTCGGTGCCTGGGAGTTCAATGCCTTACTGCTGTTGCAACTGCTGGGATGGGTGTTCGTCCCGATTTACATCCGGTCGGGGGTGTACACCATGCCGGAGTACTTGTCCAAGCGGTTCGGTGGCCATAGGATTCAGGTCTATTTCGCAGCCTTGTCTCTGATCCTCTATATCTTCACCAAGCTCTCGGTGGACCTGTACTCCGGCGCCCTCTTCATCCAGGAGTCTCTGGGCTGGAACCTGTATGTGTCCGTCATCCTGCTCATCGGCATGACTGCCTTGCTGACCGTCACCGGAGGCCTTGTGGCGGTCATCTACACTGACACTCTGCAGGCGCTGCTCATGATCGTTGGGGCGCTCACACTCATGATCATTAGCATGATGGAGGTTGGCGGGTTTGAGGAGGTTAAGAGAAGGTACATGCTGGCCTCACCCAACGTCACCTCCATCTTGTTGACGTACAACCTTTCCAACACAAATTCTTGTAAAGTCCACCCTAAGAAAAACGCCCTGAAAATGTTGCGGGGTCCGACCGACGAAGACGTGCCCTGGCCTGGATTCCTTCTCGGGCAGACCCCAGCCTCCGTGTGGTACTGGTGCGCCGACCAGGTCATCGTGCAGAGGGTCCTGGCAGCGAAAAACATCGCGCACGCCAAAGGCTCCACGCTGATGGCCGGCTTCCTGAAGCTGCTGCCCATGTTCATCATCGTGGTCCCCGGCATGATCTCCAGGATACTGTTTGCCGACGACATCGCTTGCATCAACCCGGAGCACTGCATGCAGGTGTGTGGGAGCAGAGCCGGCTGCTCCAACATCGCCTACCCGCGCCTGGTGATGAAGCTGGTCCCCGTGGGCCTCCGCGGCCTGATGATGGCGGTGATGATCGCAGCTCTGATGAGCGACCTGGACTCCATCTTTAACAGCGCCAGCACCATCTTCACCCTGGACGTGTACAAACTCGTCCGCAAGAACGCCAGCTCCCGGGAGCTGATGATCGTGGGGAGGGTCTTTGTGGCTTTCATGGTGGCCATCAGCATCGCCTGGGTGCCCATCATCGTGGAGATGCAAGGAGGCCAGATGTACCTGTACATTCAGGAGGTGGCCGATTACCTGACTCCCCCCGTGGCGGCCCTGTTCCTTCTGGCGATTTTCTGGAAGCGCTGCAACGAACAAGGGGCTTTCTATGGTGGAGTGGCTGGCTTTGTCCTCGGGGCGGTGCGCTTGATCCTAGCCTTCACCTACCGGGCCCCGGAGTGTGACCAGCCCGACAACAGGCCGGGCTTCATCAAAGACATTCACTACATGTATGTGGCCACAGCGCTCTTTTGGGTCACTGGACTCATTACTGTGATTGTCAGCCTTCTCACGGCCCCTCCCACGAAGGAACAGATCCGCACCACCACCTTCTGGTCTAAGAAGAGCGCGGTGGTGGAGGAGAGCTGCTCCTCCAAAGACGAACCCTACAAAATGCAGGAGAAGAGCATCCTGAGACGCAGTGAGAACAGCGAGCCCGTCGACCACGCCATTCCCAATGGGAAGTCGGAAGAGAGCATTAAGGGCCTTCAGCCCGAAGACGTCAATCTCCTGGGGACCTGCAGAGAGGAGGGCCACGCCGCGGCCTCCTTAGGCCACTCGGAGGCAGAAACGCCCGTGGATGCTTACTCCAACGGGCAGGCGGCTCTCATGGGGGAAAAAGAGAGAAAGAAAGAAGCGGAGGAAGGAGGTCGCTGCTGCAAGTTAATAGATTGGTTCTGTGGCTTTAAAAGTAAGAGCCTCAGCAAGAGGAGCCTCAGAGACCTGATGGAGGAGGAGGCCGTCTGTCTACAGATGTTGGAGGAGCCTCCGCACATTAAACTCATACTGGACATTGGACTTTTTGCTGTGTGTTCACTTGGGATTTTCATGTTTGTTTATTTTTCCTTATGAACTTTTAAGGATATGATGAGACAGTAACTTAAGAAAATACTGGTCTTTGGAGAAAAAAAAAACACCTTACGTAACTGTTGCATCTTTCAGGCATTGTTTACGCTGTAGGTTTTAGCCAATTTTTACTTAGCAGAACATCATCTATTTGCAAGACTTTATTTTCCCAGAGACGGATGAAAGTAAATTTTCAACTTAAATGAAGCAAATCTTGTTTAATAGACTGAATTGTGCAAATATGGTTTAAAATTTTTCATACCAAAGTCAGACCAATTATTCTCACAGAACAAGTAGAGCAGACACAAGCCGTCATGAGAAAGTGAGCTGCCTGCACCGCCAGGTCCTGGCAGGTCTTCACCGGAAGTAGAAGACTTGCTCATTTCCTAGTTTCTCCTGTCTCTGTAACCCTCCTACCGTTTTTTAAAAAGTTGCACTTGTAGACATTGTATAATCAATGATGTACTGAAAACCTAACTTATGTGCTAGTGAGGTGCTTGTTTCAGGACAGTTAGTTAGTCGCCAGGTTCATTTGGTTAGCATGAGCCTATGGATTCTGATTGCCAAAAGAAAGGAAGAATATCTTTCTGTAGCTGTTCTTGTACCACCGGTCCATGCAGTGCTGGGGGAAAGTTGGTTCAGTTCCTTTTCCCCACTTTGAATTTTAGTGAACCATACTCAGATGACCACCAAGTCTGTCTTCATATGAAGTTATATGTCATTATTGCATTTTAAGTGGTTATGGGGGGAAGATGAAGTAAACATTGCTGATGACCTCCACATTCTTTGGCCAAATTAAGGTGGTCGTGTTGTTTGGGAATTTTGCAGCCCCTAAGCAGTGTTTGACCAGCTTGTGCTAAGCAGGTGATTGCTTGTACTCCACTACTTCTATAGATGTGTTCTTGGCGTTTGGTGACATTCTTTCTTAGCCAGATGCCTTCCCAAGTAGATCCAGTTGGAAATTATGTTCAGAAATTGGAAGAAAAATTGACACTGCCTCTCTGCTGGGTTGCCCTGCTTGGTCAGATCACAGATACAGAGGTTGTCTAGGCTTTAGAGGGAAAATTTAATTCTGAAATCATATTGCATTCTTGATAAGTGTTTTTCTTGATACACCTTTTCAAAAGGCTTACCATCTGTACCTGGCCTATAATTTTTGTTTAAAAAGTTAAGTGACTTAGAGCATGAAAGATGTTTGAATGCAAACTGGCCATGGGGGACAGGACACTCGGTGCATGCTTTGCCGTGGGTAGATTGTCAGTGTAGTCCTCACAGGATGGACAGCATGTGTGAGTCTGTGAGCAGGAGCTTCTGGTTTCGTGGCGTGGCTCCCGGAGGGTTCCGGGACCTGGGTGATCATAGGACCTTTTAACTGGGCTTGGCGTGGCTCACTGCAGCTGCCTCTGTAGGCGGGAATCGGCCTTCCGGCCTTCCCGGGCCGAGGGCCCCCCACGAGGACAAGGTGACAGAGGTGTCAGGGGGGGCTCTGCGGATTCCGTGGCTCTGTGTCTGCAGCACCGTCCCCTCCCAGCTCCGTGACAGGAAGGACACTGCCTGTGTATCTACTGTCTTTGACTTTCCTGTACTCTCTAACACTTTGTAAATCGCATGACTTTGTTAAGCTTATATTTAGGCAAATTATTACCTTTTTAGGTACTTTTGTAGGTTTTGAATCAAAACTCAGTCCTAATGACATTCACTGTTTTGTAGTCTGTAAACCAGTTGCATTAATGATGGGCTTGATTAGTTCAGAGCTGACTTAGAAATGATCGGGAAGCTCAGTGTCCTCCCACCGCCGGGAGGCTTTCTGACGGACTGAGGCTGACGCCGAGAAAGTGCTTCCTTCCTGTGTGAATAGCATGGTTGCCGAGAGCTTGCAGTGCCTTGTAGAATTTTTTCTCAATTTCATTCCTAAGGTTTATAAGTTGGGGGCCAAATAAATAGGGACCATCCTTTTCTGGTCTGGAGGCTGAGGCCATGATGTCCAAGGTTATCACAACCTCCACTGGGAAGAGCGTGGTTTGTTCATGGTTCGTCTTTTCTCAAAGAAAGTTCCTCCGCTGAGCTAGCCTTCCCCATTTGAGAGATAACAGGATCTTGGACTTTTCAAAATGCCACTCAGTTGGAGGAATTAGCACTTCCTTTGACTCCATTGCTGGTAGCTCAGCAGTGAGGATGCGGTTCTGGCTGGGCAGCCTTCTCCCCCTCCGTACTCACAGCGTGTGTGTGTGTGTGTGTGTGTGTGTGTGTGTGTGTGTGTAGAGTCCTCCTTTATTTTATGTCGAGCCCTCACTTTTGGAGTGTTAGGGTCCGCCTGCCTTCTCTGCTGTTGTCTTAGTATAATAGTGCAATGCATCGTCTTGTGTCTATTCGTGTGTGTATAGCAGTAGGTCAAGTTTAGAGTACTAAAGCCTGTACATAGGAATGACCATTGGCATACCCATTAGGGTTGTTTGTTCTTGGCAGTGTAAACATCACTTTGCTTAGACTGAGGCCCCGGAGCTTGCCCTGCTGCTTCCCAGCAGTAGAGAAGGTGCTGGAAGGATTGCTGAGGGCAGTTTGATTCAGGGTTCGCGTCTCAGTCTAAGTTCATCAGAATGGTTGTTCATGGAACATACGTGGTCTGTCTTCAGCTAGCAAAAATGTTCACCCTTCACACCAGCTACACAAGTCCTAAATGGTATTGGTCTCTCTATATAAACATGTATATATTTTTATATTGGCTCAGGCTAAGGTTCAGAATCGACTACAGGAATCGTGACTAAGGTAGTTGAGAGTCAGAATGAGGGCACTGTCTTCAAAGGGGAGGAGACTAGTCTAACTGCGGTTAGTAGCGGCCCCAGGGCTGGGTTTGTCCTGTAGGCCTCCGAGTCTCCAGGTCTGATGGGAGCGCTTACTACTCTGGTTTGCAGAATAACTAGTGGCTCCGTGGGGGAGCTCTGGTTCCTCTGGCCATCTGAGGGCATTTGTCCTGCCACCCGAGGTGTGAGCAGCTTTAGAACCAAACACCTGAGCCCGTTCCCGCTCCTCTTCCCTGTGCGGTCATCCTGCCGTCTCTGCGCTGGAGAGGCACCGCTCAGCAGCGTGCTTGTCCTGGGCCCGATCCGCAGGTCCCACCCCAGCACTTCCCGTTCCTGGCCCGGAGGACCATTGTCTGCGCTGAGGGTCGCACAGCCATGGCTGTTAGAGATGGCAGCCGGGGGTGAGCAGGGCCCCAGCACTTTGTGGAAAGGCTGGTAACAGCTCTAGCCTGAGGCAGGGGGGAGGGGAAGCTGCAGTGTGTCCCGGCTGTTTCAGGCACTCCTTTGCTCCTTCCCTCTTCTGGGCGTGGGGATCTTCCCCCCTCCCCACTCCAGTAACATTTGATGTAGGTGATGGGTTAGTCTCATTTTGACCACCCTGCAGAGTGGCTGTATCACCAGCCATTGAGAGCTCAGGCCGCCCGGGTTCCCACTGGAGGATCCGCTTACTGCTTTCCTGTCCGTTCCTCCTCTGCTTCGCCATCTGAGAGGCGGCGGCGGCCACTGGAAAGGACCACGTGGGCCCCGGCAGTGACATCCCACCATGCCCAGGCGTGGGTGAGAGGTGTGTCCAGACCCCTCCTGTCAATCATGTGACCACGGCGACTTGCCAGGACGGAACCCTCCTGAGCAGTCTGGAGAGCCTCGGTGCGGTGCAGGGAGGCACCTGGAGGCACCGTTAGCGCGTCGGGGAAGGCCAGACGCGAGCTTCTGAGCGTGAGGTCACAGTCCTGACTCAGCCGCTTCAGCCCTCCCCGACAGCGGAGGGCCCCGGTGGGTAAGGGCAGCCTGGTCAGCCCCGCTTTGATGTTAGGTGTTGGAAAATGAGTTTATTAACATAGTGGAGGTTAAAATGACTAATACCTGTCTGAATGGTTTTAGGCTTCAGTATTCATAAGGTTTCTTATTAGCCAAGTGTTAAATGTTTAGTCGTTTCAGTGTTGAAGACTTGACTAGTAAGGGTGCATTTCTGTTTGTGAGAATCCCCACCCCCCTCCGGAGAGACACCCACCCCCCTCCGGAGAGACTGGTCTTCTCCCTGGTTTTTCTTCCTTCAGATGCTTTAATCCTTCCCCTGGGCTTGGCCTTTCGTCCTCTTCGTTCGTGTCTAGGCTGATTGCGATGGTCTGCAAAAGCGCTGCTCTTCAGAGTGAAAACTTGTACCCAAGTAATACTTCATTAACTATAGATGTGTCTAAAAATACCACATGTCTATTAGCTTAGTCTGTTAATTCGCAAGAATGATTTTCTCAGAGTTCGTGTTCACAAATAATAAAAGCCCTAATTCAGGATTTTATTCTAAAAAAATTGGGGAGACAGCAGTAATTAAATTCACGAGACCTTTTGACATGACTGCCACAGTGCAGAGAGGAACGGCCT
The DNA here is from genome assembly GCA_963924515.1 of Vespertilio murinus. Lineage (NCBI taxonomy): Eukaryota > Metazoa > Chordata > Mammalia > Chiroptera > Vespertilionidae > Vespertilio > Vespertilio murinus. The sequence goes on along the minus strand of OZ004706.1, from coordinate 199,674,959 downwards.
ATTGATGCCAAAAAGTCTTGTCCTTGCATTACTTAAAGGTGGTAAGTTGGAGTGACCAGTTGGCACCTAGAGAAACCCTTTTGTACTAGTTAGGCATGAAGGTGGGCCGCACGAGAAGTAATCTCGGCTCCTACACGGGATAAACGTGGCGACCTCGCCCCTTTCCCTCCATCCAGGCCACGTCTCTTCTCTCCGTGGCAGGCTGCTGGTCTGCCTCCCCGCGGGAAGACTGGTTCCGCCACCTTTGCTCCTAGAACAGCCCTTGCCTCAGGCCCCGATAGTTACCAGGCGCGGCCAGCGAGGGCCCGCCCTCCATGCACTTACTCTGTACACGGTTTCCATGTAAGCTGCTCCCTCCGCAGCTCACTGCTCACTGATGGCCGCGGCACGCGGAGGCATCCGCTTGGTTCCCGTCTTCCTGAAAGGCAGGTCGCGTGTTCCGTTCTGGTTAGACACGGCGTTTGTGCGGGACCGGCAGCCTTGACCGTGGCACGCAGTCTCTTACTCAGAAGTGAGCACTGTGGTGTGTCTGTGCATTCCTCCGGCCACGAACCTGGCTTTCTAGGGCCCACACTCAGGAGCTGTTGACTTAACCACGAGCCTCACTCGGCAATGACTTTCCGTTTGGGGCGGTTGGTTACCAGGACGTACAGCGTGCTTGAGGACAGAGACGCCGGAACAAATAACGCAGCTGAAGAGCAAGTCCAGACAAGCACAGTGGTCTCAGCTTCCAACGGCGGAGTGGCAGTGGCTTTGCTCTCCGCAGGAAAGCGCTGTAACTGTTGCCATGACATTCCCCCCCCCCCCCCCCCCCAATTCAAGACCTTTGCAGTCAGGAGCTCTATAAATAAGGGAAATGTGTATTTCAGTGACTTTGGCAATAGCACAAGTTTCAGTAGATAGCCGCAGCCTTATTGGAGACTGACTCACCGGTAAATTCCCCTCGCTGCCCTCGTGCTGTGGATAAAGGAATGTTTCCTTTTTGTTAATGGCCTCTGGATAATTTTCCAGGATATCAGTGTAGCCTAGACTTCTTTAAGTGGAATGTTCTTTAATAGCTCACTTTTTGTTGTAATAGTTGGAAACAAATTAAACTCATTGCTGTTACTGAAATCCCAGTTGTCAAAGGCCGTCGAGGTGCGTCTGTGATTGAATCTGCTTCTGAGCTTTGCGTTGTGACTAGTGCCTTCTGGTTCCAGTGCTGACTGCCACTTTACACCGTCCCCTCTCCTGACCAAAACTGTAGTTCCTCTTTTTAACTTTGGTATAGCTTTAGTGAGGGAAGTAAAAAAAAGGACATTTATTTTTACGTACCTTATATGCAGCCTTTATTTAGGTTCAAGGAAACCAGGTAGCTCCAATTGCTGTTGCAGCTTAAATGATATTTATTGTACATGTTTATTTCCTTTATTAAAAAGTAAGGTTACTTAGATTAATTTTGTGAGTATATCTTAACTTTATCATTATCCAGTGTAGGTTTGATAGATGTATCTGAGAACCTTTCTGTGACAACAATTTCACATTCCATGATAGGGAAAAGGGCAAAGACCCATAGAAAGCACAAAATCCTGCCCACACGTGTGTCTCCACATGTAGAAAGCACAAGAGTAACGGTACTCAGTATCCCACAAGTGCCAGCCACAGAACCGGCCAGGGTTTGGGGCTCGGATGGGACCACAGTACTGAAAGCCCTGGACAATGACATATGGGTCCAAAGGATGAGCCCGTCAGTGCCATCATCTGAGGAAGCTGGTGTTTCTTGGTGGAGGGGAGAACGCACATGTCAATGATGCTACAGTTTTATTTGAGGATCACCAGCTACAGTGGGGTCTGTGGGCTCTTTCCCACAATCGGGAAGCAAAGGAACAAGGACAGACTTGAATTTTGGTGGTGGGACCGTTTGACAAACCTGGGCTGTAGTGGAGGTTGGAGGTTGGAGGGTTTGTTTGTTTTAATCCTAAAGCTTAAGGATATCTAATCTCCCATCAATAGCATCTTGAAATGTGGAGAAATTCCATATTTTAACAGGGGCAGCTGCTACCAGCACTAAAGCAATTCTGAGACCAACCAGTGAGCTCCTTTGCCTTTCACAGTGGCTGTAGGAGTCTGCAGGATTACACGCTTCAAGACCAGATGTGAAGGAGTAAGCAAAAGGAGAAAGCGGTGTGTTTGGTTCTGCTTGGCATTGCTACCTTAGCCTAACTTCCTCTGCCTGAATAGTCCTGTTTATCAGGAGGGAATAAGGGGCCGGCTGGCATGCTCAGTGGCTGAGGGTCCACCTATGAACCAGGAGGTCACAGTTTGTTTCCTGATCAGGGCACGTGCCTGGGTTGTGAGCTGAGCCTCAGTGTGGGGCGTGCAGGAGGCAGGCGATCCATGATTCATCATTGACGTTTCTCTCTCTCTCCACCTCTGAAATAAATAAGAATATTAAAAAAAAAAAAAAAAGAATGAACAAGGATATCTTTGTCTTGGATTCTGCCTACATGTCAAGATAAAACTCCGAGCGGGAGAGAAGTAACTGCCGCTGCTCCCACTCTGCTGTGTGTTTGCCTTCTGAGGGAAAGGCTTGTCGGCTCTGCTGCCCTGGAGCGGGGATGGCAGCCGGGCACGCTGATGTGACAGGGCCAGAAGGGTCCGCCTGGCACCGCAGGAAGTAGCGGGCGTCCCTCCGGCGTTATCTAGAAGGTAAAGCCTCAGGCTTCCGGCTGAGGGGAGCACCAGCGAGGCCGGACGGAGGACCGGTCTGAGGAGCGGCCCCAGGCCAGGCGCCAGGCCCTGTCGTCTCTCGCAGAATGTGCTCTGCACCATTACATGTTGCTTTTCAATGCAGACGTGTGTAAGAACTTAATGCTGTGCAAGATTCTTTTGTCAGAATGTCTTTTGTTTATACTTCCATGAAGATTGCTTTAATTCGGAGGCTTCGCCATGTAAATATGTATCATAGAAATTCCTGATTTCACTGTGAGATCTCTGACTTTTGAGTGGCAAACAGATCAACAGGTCTTCTGCTCATGGACTTTTCTGTGGGGTTGTTACAATACAAAGCTTTATTTTTTTTAATAATGACACGCTACGTTAGACGATGGTATGGAGCCCTACCCTGCTTTGCCCCCAGGACTGCTTCCGCGTGTGGATTGCCAGCAGCGCTCAGACACAGCGGGATTCCCCTTCTCCGCGTGGACAGCCTGTCCTGCTCTCTGCCGCCCAGACACAGGCTGGCGATCACATGACCCGCGTTGGCTTCTCAGTGCTTTTGTTGGTTTGATGAGGTGAATTTCAAACACAGTTGCTGTGCAAAGGTCAGTAGTCTTCTTCAAGAAGAAAACCAACTCCTGTTTCGTGTCCATGGAGACGCTCCATCCATCGCTTCGCCTTCAGGCCAGGGCCTGCGGCCCGCCGCTCGGGCTGATGACGTGGCTGTGAGCGTGACGCAGTCAGGAGATGTCCCGTTGACAAACGTCTTCCCAGTGGCCTGCCTCATGCTTCCTTCAGACTTCTGTTGAGAGACCAGCTGTGCCCTGGGTGTTGTGTGTATTATGTACATGTATCAACTCATCAGTTATTCATTGTAGACCAAATGGAATCATAAATGAAGTTGCTGAATTGTGAGTTTTTTGAATTGTAAATAGATTTCCAGTGTACTCTTCATTGTCTGCAGATTTTTTTTTTTTAAGGTATAGAGCTAGTTGGGTCCATCTCATACAATGTTTTCGTTACAAGCAGAAAGTAGAATTTGATTAAACCAGGTTATTTACATATTGAAAGGAATACAATTGAGATTGTAGATTAGGATTGTTAACCATACGTGACAGTTATAGCTTGGCTGTTTTAACCTATTGTATACGATCTGATTTTTAATATTGTAGACATGTATGATCTTGTTTTAATGTGTTTTTTAAAGTGTTATTGCTAAAAAAAGAAAAAGAAAAAGGAGCAGATCTGCTAAAGAGCTGTCATTTCTCATCCCTGACTGTAGAATACACTGTTCTCTGTGTACTGTGTGTTATTTCTGCCAGCTGCTGCATTCGCCTTCAAAAGTATTTGGAAACTTAAGATGAACTACATTTCTTGCAAAGTATATGCCTTTCTGTGGTATGTTTGTCCTGTAACTGAAGTACAGTGATTATTTTATGGAAATGTTAGCACTTATGTACCAACTTTGAATAAAATGAGAAATGGACATTTCTGCGGTGAGTGTTTTCGGTGTGAACATGTCATTTGCAGCGTGAGGGCTCAGGGGGGTCTGTACCGGGTCCAGTCCTCGGCCTGCCCGGCCCCAGTGAGCGCCGCCCTCCGGGACCGCGCGGACCGGGGGAACGTGGGCTCGCAGGCGCTGCCGGAGCTGAGGTGCATGCAGCTCAGTGAGTAAGTGAATGTCCTTCGTGTTCTCACCTCCTTCCTGGTGTGAGGAAGCCGGGCGGCACCACCGAGGCTCCCAGGAGGCCACGTAGCTCCGGCGTTTTCTCTAGCCATACCCGTTTCTGCACTGCGAGCCGCAGTTCCAACATCAGCCCCCTCGCCCGCTCAGTACAGGGCATATTCCCTACCATGAGGGCGGTCACCATCCAGATGCTGTACAGTTGCCAACATCCGGAAAGTAATAGTGATTGCTTTAAATAGGTATTCCAACGATGCTTTTTCAATTAGGTCCTTTTATAGCGCAGCTTTTTTAAAATTTTTTTTTTTTTAAGTTCAGAGGCCAGTCTGTTGCACTGTGTTTTCATCTCTCCTTTGATTGTTGACGTTGGGAGCACAGTCCTGTGACCGCCCCTCCGTTTGGATCTGTTTGCGTCCTCACCGTCAATCACTGGATTTGGGCGGGAAGACAACACAAGCACCGCGTCCTCCCTGCTTCACACGGGGGCGGGGACATCAGGTTTGATGGCTGGTTTAGATCGGCGTCGCCAACCTTCGGACCTCACGGACCACCAGTGGTCCTCGGCTTCTCCGCTGTCAGCTTTCCCTTCCCTTTTCATGATCAGTCTTTGTGGGGAGATCATTGGAAACTAAGTAACCTATTCCTCATTGAACTTGAATCCCTACCTTCAGCGTCCATTGGTGATTCTTGTTTACCTTATTACTATGATGGTGCCAAACTGATTTTTTAAGTGTGTGTGTGTTTAATAATTTTAAGGCAATTGCTTTCCCCTTTTGCATGTGGCCTCCAAGTTGAATGCAGACGCCAGGTGATGCTGCTTTAGAGGCGGTGGGATGAGAAACACATCGGGCTAAATGAGGGCAGCACACCCGGCTTTCCTCCCAGTTCTGCGCTGAGGGTTCATTGTCAAGGCCAGCGCCGGGCTCCCCGTGTCTGCATGGAGCTTGCTGGCTCGGGTTCCAGAAGTCTCCATGGCTCCCACAGTCCCGGAGCACTGTAATAGTCCCCGCCCACGCCAGATGTTGAACGCCCACTGTTGTATTTTTTTTATTCTGGCCCAAGAATCTTTATTAAGATGTTTGGAGGCACCTTTATGAGTCTCCACCATCTCTTTTCTTCTGTTCCTGTCTTTCACCTGCTTACTCCTGGTTCCTTAACTTGCAGCTGCTTTTGATTAAAAGGCTGTGTGTTAGCCTCCTTATGCATCTCTGCCCCCCCCCCCCCAAAAAAAAAATGTTGCTTTGTTCCTCTGCAGCAGAGATCCTACTTGTCATCGGATCTCATGACTTGGCTTCATCCTGGCTTCCTGACTTCCTGGCCAGCTGATAGTGCAGGGAGAGCTCGCACCTGTCTCTCCCTTTCCCCATCGGCTCATGTGTTCCTCAGACCTTTACGGGGTGCCCTGTGCCTGTGCGTCTCGGCCTGCAGTGAGGGGAGCGGGATGCCCCCTGGAGGGGCCTCGGGAGGAAGGAGGGGTGCTCCTGGTAGTCACACTGCAGGCCGGGGGTGGGGGTGGGGGGGAATGGAAGGGACCCGCTGGGGTGGCAGAGGAGGGGCACTGCAGGAAGGGGGTTGGGTCCTGTAACCTTCTGCTTGCACCCCCTCCTCCCTGCTCTTCCGAGGAACACAGCCCTCACCTGCCTTCCTCCACCACGTAAATGGAGCACTGTTCAGCTCGTACGCAGATCCGACTCTTCAGAGCCCGAGTTCCTGGTTCTGCCCTTTTAAACCAGCCATCTAACTGGTATCTTTGCTCATCCCACACACAGGTGTTTAGAAGACTCACCAGGTCTAAGTAGAATTTTCTTACAACCCTTTGGTCATAAGAGAGTCCGGTCCTTCGCTGACCCCTCCCTGGTCTCCCTGTCACTCACTCTGAGCCTGAGCGTCCTCCTCGCCCTCCAGGAGGTTGAAGGCTCAGGCTCAGGCAGGGCTGAACGTGCACTGTGCGTGCAGGAGAGCCGCCGCGGGAGCGGGAGCGGGGGCTGGGGCGTCCACCTGACGCCTGCTCTCCCTGTCCGCTCGCCGGCTTTGGCATTTCATTTACTCGCTGCCATAGTAACAGGCCTCCTGCCAGTCTCTGTTCCTGGCTCCCTGTGTTCATCTGTGTGCGCATCTGGAGGGGCGGGGAGGGCGGGAATGGAAATCTCCCGGGAAACAGATGGTGGGTTCGGAACGTCTTCCCATGCGGAAGCACGGCTCCTTGGGCCTGCGGTCGCCTGCTGGGGAGCTGGTATCGACCAGCAGCCACCTGCGGGGTTGTCAGGGCTCTTTCACCCTCAGGGGGGCTCTGGGAGCTGGGAGCAAGGGGAGCTCTAGGACCCTGCAGTTAGAGCTGGAGGAGATGTTGCCGAAAACCCTTCATCACCATTGCCTTGGGGGATGCGAAGCCACGCACCCTCCTCCCTCCTTCCGTACCCTCCTTCCTCCTTCCGGAATGTGGCTCTCACCTTGGTGTGGCCTGGGCTGCAAACAGTTCTGTTGCCCAAGAGTATTGAAACCTAGGCCCACAGGGGAAACCTCCGAGGGAGAGGCACAGGCCTGTGGTTTTCAGAGCTCCCTCGATGATCCAGTGTGCGCGATGCCCCTGTGTCCTCGGACCTACCAAATCCTGGGAGGAACCGGCCCCCGACGTGACCGAGAATGACCTCCAAGTGGTACTCCGGTCTGGAGACCTCGGACACAGTGGACTAAGAGGGACAAAGCTGTGTGGCCGAGCTACACAGATGTGTGCTCATCCAGACACAGTGACCGACAGCGGTAGCTCCGTGCCCACGCGGCCCGACGTCCTTGCTCTGGGCTCCTCTGGAATCTGTGTGCCCGCCTTTGGTGTGGTGCAGGCTTCCTATCTGCGCTCCTGGGGCAACAGGGCCCCTCCGATGCCCGCTCATGCTCTGGAGGCCCCTGCCCGCCCTGCAGCGGGCCCCGGCCCCCTCTGCGCCCGCCCCCTCCGCGGTGGCGTGAGCGTGGCCCCGGCCTGGCACGGATCCGCTGAGCTCAGCCACGGGCTCCTGCTCGCGGGTCTTTCTCTTCTCCCACCTGCTCTGGGCTCTTACTGTCATCCCTGTCCTTGAAGAACACATTTTAATGTTAGGTTTCCTGGGTCTCCGGGCACTCAGTCCTGGTCACGTGGCCCTTCACTGAGCAAGTTCCTCTCACTTCCTGCTCTCCTCGTTCCGTGGGCTTCCTGACTGCCGGGCCAGGGTGCCCAACCCTGACTCAATCGTTTCCCCAGTTCCCGAGGGACCCGATGCCAGAGCACGGCCGAGGGGCTCTCCGCAGCCACGGGCCGCCCAGGACTTGTCCCGTCAGTGAGAACCGTGAGTGGACCCGGTCTCCAGCTAACAGTCTCCAGCTACCTGTCCGGTAGCACTGCGGCGTTCCCACGTTAACCCTGTGCGGGGCGGGCCGCGCTCAGAGGGAGTCCTGGAGGGTGCACACATGTAAACTGACCTCTATTGGTAAACTGCCCTCCGGAAGTTTGTTTTTACCTGTGGAGGTGAGTGAAGAAACAGTGTCATGTCCTAGTCAAAATATCGCCCTGAGCAGAAAAACTCATGGCTTCCCCCTGTGCAGGCCCAGCGAGCACCCTGCTGGTGCCACCCCGAACTCTGAGCCTCCTTCCTGCCCATAGCCGTGCTGCTGGCCCGGCCCCAAGACCCCCTGCGGCTCCCGGAGCGGCGGGTGCCCGCCTCAGGGTCGGGGTGTGGCCCCTCGGGCTCCAGCGGGGACTGGCTCCGGGCCCCACGCCGCCTGTGGAGGTGGATCCCAGGGTCTTCGGGAGACACGCTGAGAGGCAGGTGTGTTTCCAGGTGGACATGGGTGGGGATGGGGGTGGGGGCACGCTTAAGAAGTGGTTCCTCCCAGGATGGTGGCAGGCCGGCTCCTCACGCTGCAGCACCGGCCCGGCTCCGGAGACGCCGCCTGCCCGGACGGGCCCCGCCGGCAGTGTCGGGTGCCGCTGTAGCCATGGTTCCTCACTGCGTGCAGCTGGCCGTGCCTATAAACGCCAGTTCCGTTTGAGAGCGACTCCGGGATGAGTGCTGTCAGGCAGTCCTGGACGTCAGTCTGGGCAGGGCTTTAGCTAGCGGTCAGCAGGGCCTGCCTCCTGCCAGGGCGAAGGGGACCCGGTGGTGGTGGCCTGTCTGGGCTGTGGGGTCAGAGGTCAACTCCAGAGGCAGCTGCAGCGCTCGCACGTGGCTGTGAGGTTCTCGTTACAGGAAGGCTCGTGTCCCTCTAATTCTCCCCTTCGACCCCACTTTAACCCTTGGACCCAGTAAACTGTGTGTTTGCACGGTGACCCTGCAGATAGTTGAAGTTTCCTCCAGGGCTGCTTTTGCAGACTGATGACCAGTAGTTTCAGTCCTTAGTAAGACCAGAAATCGGTTTTACTTTTGACTAGGATGAATTTTCTTTTTTTGTTAATACTCCCCTGAGGCTATTTGTTTTAGCATTGATTTTTAGAGAGAGTGGAGAAACATTGATTGGTTGCCTCCCACACGTGCCCTGACAGAGGTTGAGGATTGAGCCTGCAACCGAGGTACAGGCCCTTGATGGGAATCGAACCCGGGACCCTTCAATCCATGGGCCGACGTTCTATCCACTGAGCCACACTGGCTAGGGCTAAACATTTTGCTTTAATGAGGAAAGCTGCAGTTGGCAGCCTGGATTGTGGGATCACGAGCTTGTAGGGCGGACTGGTGAGTTTGCAGACCCCCTCTGAGTGCTGTGGAGATTGGAACAGTCGGCTGAAGTTTGCTAGGTTGGTGCCCCGCGTTCTGCCTGGGGGCCACCCCAGGGGGAGGTCACGGTCTGTAACCCGTGGCCCAGCATGGCTTTGTCCGGGCGTGTGGGCCGCGTGGAGGAGGCAGTGCCGAGCGGAAGGTGGCAGGTAGTGACCCAGTTGAGGCTGCTGGCCCCGTGGGCTCCGCTGGACGTGTCGGCAGGCCCCGTGGCCGGGAGCTGCCGGAACCGAGTGTCCCGGAAGGCTCTGCCTGCGCAGACAGGCGGGGAGCCAGGCTCGGCCCACGGCCTGGTCTGCTGGCCCCTCGTTTGGAGACGAGGCCGAGCTCCCCAATGAGCAAGAAGCATGCTGCCGCCTCCCTCTTTCTCCTCAGACCCGGGGGAAGCGCGTGTGTCTCTTCAGTAGTTTCCAGCTTGACCTTGACATCCCAAAGTCAAACAAAATGGGTTTTGATATTTTCCCAACTTACATTCTTACTGGGTAGCTCTCCCCTTTATTAGACAGAAAGTATTTTATTTCACAAGCTCTTCCTTCAAGAGAGGGCCTCCGTGTTTTATGCTGTAAATGGCTGAGCTGGAATTTAAAAAGACAAGAGGTAATGAGATACATTCCTTATGAATAGCGCAAACTAAAACCAAATGTGTGATTCCGGTGGCCGGTCAGGAGACCAGTGCTCAGTAAAGTTTGTTTTGTCCTTGTAACTTCTCATTTGGACGGTTCCTGTCCCCCCTCATCACAAGACAGCCGCTGCGACACCAGGTCAGGAAACAGCCAGCTAGTGAGCTGGAACCTTGCACTGCCCACGGAGTGAGGGGGGAGAGGGTCGCACAGGCGGGGGGCGCAGTCGCAGGAGGAATCGCCACGGACCCCCCCCGCCCCCCGGCCGTGTCAGTGTGAAGGGTTCTCTGTTGTTTTCAGGAAGGGTGTTTTCTTACAGTTGGTGCAGTTTCCCGTAGGCATTTTTAAAACCCCTGGGGCCGCCCCGAGAAGGGAAGGAAGGGAGCGTGTCTGTCTCCCGCACGCACAGCGCTCCGCGCAGCCCCGCGCTCCGCAGCCGGAGGAGCTGGGCGAGGCGGGTTTCTTGGCTTCCCAGATGCTCTCGGACGGACGGCCCGCAGTTCTCATGGGCCAGGCTGAGCCCGGGAGGTGCGCTTCCCGAGGTCCCCCCTGCACGCGGGTCTGTGCCGCACCCCTCGGGTGCTGGGAGGGGCGTCCCTTCTGCCCGGGGCCTCGGGCCTCCTCCCGAACCCGCCTCCCAGCCACTGTCCTCCGGGTCTTCCCCCGTCAGGCCCTCCTGCCGGTCAACGCCCGCCTCCACATCTGTGAGCACATGTGAGCACTGTGTGTGTGTGTGTGTGTGTAGGTTACATATGTAACAGTGGAACACCGGCCGTGTGTGTGGATGACGTGTGTAACAGTGACGCCGGGCCGGTTGGGTGTGGGGGCAGCAGTGGCAGTGACACAGCTGCCACACCGCGGTCCCCGTTGGAAGCCTGCCCCCCACAGGGACCGACCGCTCACCACTGCCCGCCTGCCCTCCTCCTGACCAGCTCACACTGGCCTGCCCCCGGCGCTGCCCTCTCTTCTGCGAACCCGTACCAGGGGCTCCCCGCCCCCCCATCTCCCCATCTCCCCATGGGCCGCCGGGCCGTGTTCGCTTCTCCGAGGCCTGTTTCTGTCAGCTCTGGACCGTTCTGTCGAGGCCTCTCGTCGGCCCGTGTCTGCTCCCGAGCTTGTGCTGAGCTTCCCTCCTCCTCACGCTCCCCCCGCAGGCAGGGACGCCGTGCTCCCGGCGCCGGGACCTGGGGTCGGGTGTGACTGGTCCCGCCTGCTGTTCCCAGCTCTGGCTGCATCCCCCCCGCCCCCAGGAGCTGCGGCATCGCCGGCTCGGCGTGTCCTAACCACACCCTCTCTGCCCCGCTCCTCCTCAGCTGGGGTCGCCGGGACAGCCCCCGCCCCATCGCCGGGTCCCCCTGCGGAGTCTTCTCTCCCTGGTGATGGGACGCGTGGCGGGAAGTGCCACACTGAGCCTCCCCCCTGACCTCCGCCCCGGGACGCCTGCCAGGGGCTGTGGTGTTGGTGGGACGGCCGTGTCCTGCCGAAAGGATGCTCGCCCCGGAGCCGGACTTGGGAGCCGTGGGACCCGGCCCGACCGTGACCGGCGCTGCTCCATCCCGGCCACGGCGCCCGGAAGAGCCACCCATGGGCGCCTGCCTGCCGACCCGGAGCTGCTGAGATTTCCATTCACACCTGTGAGCTCTCGCTTTCTTTAGTAACGTCTCTCTCTCTGCCTCGCCCTCTCTCCTGCTCTTTCTCTCCCTCTCTTTTTCAGTTTAAGAGAGCCTGAGTTCCGGTAGCTTTGGCCCCAGGTTTCTCCCAGCAGAGCTGTTCTGATTAGAGCCGACAGACCCGGCCACTCAGTTCTCACGTTGATTCTGATGTGTCTTTTCCTTCTTTTTAAAATCAACGACACCAAACAGCCGGAGACCGCTGCAGCGCTCAAGCGGACGGTAGAAGCCCTGATGGACAGGGGGGCGATCGTGAGGAACCTGGAGAACCTGGGCGAGCGGGCGCTCCCGTACCGGGTCTCCGCCCACAGCCAGCAGCACACCAGAGGAGGGTGAGTACTCGCGGGCCGGGGTCGGGCCAGCTCGGGAGGGCCTGCGCAGCCCCTCCGAGGGGGCGCTGCGGGGTGGGGTGACGCCGGCCCTCCCTGTGGTCACACAGACACGGCCGGGCTGGGAGCTCGGGCGTGCAAGCTTTCGATCGCGGGAGGCGTTTCCTTGTCACCGTGGGCACCGCGTTCCCCGGCATTCCGTGCCCGTGGGCCTCGAAAAGACCTGGTGGGAGTGTGGCGTCCTTCGTGGACATGCCGGTTGCAGACAACGAGCCCAAGGTGCCCCCGACGGCGCCGCGCCCCGCGCCCAGCCCCGCGCCGCACCCAGCGCCCAGCCCCGCGCCCAGCCCCGCGCCCGCTCCGCCACAGCACGCCTCCGGGGAGGGGAGGGGCTGCTGTCACACAGCACAGCCCGGCAGCTAGAGTCCGTCTCGGAAATGAGATGGACTTGAATCAACACTGCTTTGGTAATTACTCAGTGTGTGTACATTTTTGGGGCACCCTATATATAACCATCCTCACACATGCCGAGGCTCTGAGTCTGTAGAAGAACGGTGCTGTGGAGAATTCTTTGAGCCCAGTGTGTAAGCTGGCACGAAGCTTCTCTGAGCCTGGTTGCTGGGTGGAGGGGCAGTGGAACCCTGGGCCCCCTGGAGGCGGGGTGGGGAGGGGAGGTGGGCCCCCTGGAGGCGGGGTGGGGAGGGGAGGTGGGCCCCCTGGAGGCGGGGTGGGAGGGGAGGTGGGCCCCCTGGAGGCGGGGTGGGGAGGGGAGGTGGGCCCCCTGGGGAGGGGTGGGGAGGGGAGGTGGGCCCCCTGGGGGAGGGGTGGGGAGGGGAGGTGGGCCCTTGGAGGAGGGGTGGGAGGGGGAGGTGTCGTTTATGTGACGAGGGTCCGTGGGGTAGGCGGCGGGCCGGGCGCTCACAGGCTTTCTCACTGCCCTTAACCCTGCCAGCCGGCCCGGCCCGCTCCCCTGTGGCTGCACCTGTGCCGAGCTCTGCTCCTCCACACACCTCTGCCGAGAGCCGGAGGCGTTGCTAGGCAACGTGCGTGCACAGTGGCTATTCCTCCTGCTCCGTCATAGTAACGGTGCGGTGGGGGTTGTGCGTGTAACGTTAAAACCACCGTAACCACGAGGGGGTTGGCTTTGACAGCCAGCTCCTCTGCCTGTCCGTTTAAAGAGGAGACCTCAGTGTGGCGGGGGCGGGGGCCGGGGCCGGGGAGTCAGGGTCCCCCTTGTGTTCCGGGGGTGCGCGGCGCTCTCCTCTGCCCTCTGGGGGAGGTCGGTGTGCCACAAGACCGGCACTCTTGTGGGTGGGTGGCTGCCGTGTCCGAGCACCGCACCTGGGCAGCTGTGTCCGCGCGGCGCTGGGGGACGGATTCCGGTCCTGGAGAACCCCGGGGCCTGAGCCGGAGCCCGGAAGACGGCGTCGCCGCCCTGTCCTGTGCGGCGCCCGCGCCCGAGCTCCTGCCGCCGCCCCGGCTCGCTTCGCCGAGGCCCTGCTCCTGCTCTCCTCGTCCCCACTGCGCAGGTGTGCGTGACACGGACACCCCGACGCTCGTTTTCGGGGCACATCGGTGTCTGGTGTGTAGAAGATGGTGCCCCGCGAGTGGCCTGTGATGTGCTAGCTCCACAGGCCGTTGGGTGCGGTGTCGGCCTCGGGGTGCGGACCTCGCACGGTCTCACAGCCCGGAGCCCTGCGCACGGTCAGCAGCTCCTCCTGAGCCGCCTGGCGGCCATGCCCTGCCTTGCGAGTGGCTGCTGGTGGGAGCGGTGTTCGTGGCTGCTGTGTGAGCCGGTGCCTGAGACGCGCTGCGTGTGCGCTGCGGGGAGAAGGGGTGTGTGCTGCGTGTGCGCTGCGGGGAGAAGGGGTGTGTGCTGTGTGTGCGCTGCGGGGAGAAGGGGTGTGTGCTGCGTGTGCGCTGCGGGCGGAAGGGGTGTGTGCTGTGTGTGCGCTGCGGGGAGAAGGGGTGTGCGCTGCGGGGAGAAGGGGTGTGTGCTGCAGGGAAAAGGGGTGTGCACGGACTCCTGGGCCCCGGTGGCTCCTGTGACGTCGTGGTCGCTGAGCTCCAGTTTGCAGTTGCGTTGGGTGCTGCCCGCCGGCTCTGAGGGCAGAGCCCGCACAGGTTCCCTGCCCGCTCACAGCCAGGGGTCTGTCAGGGCCGTCCCCTCACGTGGGGTGACTGCCTCTGCCATTCCCCACGCCCCTGCTTCCCCACGTCACACCGCTGCCACACACGTGCCACGCAGGGTGGAGAAGGGCTTCCGTGGAGAGACCGCAGTTGGGCTCAGCCACGGAGGGCGCCGCGGGGCTGGAGGACCCCGCTGCTGCTGACTGCGTCAGGCCCCCGCGAGCAGCTTGTGCAAAGATCACCCAGTCCTTACAGCCCAGGGTGCTGTCAGCCCTGCGGAGGGCAGGCGGCATCCGAACCCCGGTCTGAGTCTGCTGTCCGTGCTGGAACCGCCTTGGAGGTGACAGACAGCCACGTTTTCAGTGCCGCTCTCGCTCCAGTGGCCGCCGCGGGAGCCGGCCGGCCTCCTCGATCAGGGACCGTGGCATCTCGGCGTCATCTGACTAAAACTGACAGGCCGTTTCCAGGGAGGTCACTGTCCACGTCAGCTGTCCCCTGGCGCGTGCGTTTAGGAACAGGGAGCAGTTGAGGTTGGGCCAGGCTGGGGTGGGGGGGGTGGATAGGCCAGGCTGGGGTGCAGGGGGGTGAGTCTTCTGCCCCTGCTGCCCAGGTGGAGGCTGTAGGTCGTGTCTGGAGACCACGGAGCCGGCCTCGGTGCGGGTTCAAGGAGGCCTGGGCCCCTCCCTCTCGGCGTTTGCCCCGGCCTCGTGGAGGCCCCTAGATGATCTCTCCGTGAGCCTTTGGGTGCTCCCGGCACCTCCTCAACCTGTGGCAGGCTCGGGGTGGGAGCACCCTCCGGGCTCAGGAGCGAGACAGGCCGGCGGGCGGGCAGGGGGTGGCGGGCGGGCGCTCATCTGGACGGCAGGGTCTCGGCAGCAGCGGCTGCAGCAGCACCCCAGTGCTCCCCACTGCTCGTGCCGGCCCAGGCTCTCCCTCAGGGATGGGGCTGGCCGGACCCGGAGGCTGGTGCTGGGGAGGGACAGAGGCGCGGCTGTAGGACGCCGGCGTGGCCAGGCTGCTGGCTGAGCGGGGCGCTGCCTGCGGGACACAGGCCTGGGGGGCTCTCCTCCTGCCACCCTCTCCCCGTCACCCCGACGTGGACCAGGGGAGCAGCGCAGACCGCCGCCGCGGGGCCCCTCTGGGCGGTGGTGGGGATAGA
This sequence comes from Vespertilio murinus, assembly GCA_963924515.1. Lineage (NCBI taxonomy): Eukaryota > Metazoa > Chordata > Mammalia > Chiroptera > Vespertilionidae > Vespertilio > Vespertilio murinus. Next base: position 199,659,928 of record OZ004706.1, on the reverse strand, counting down.
GAGCTGCTCTGGGGACGCAGTGCCCTCGGACGGGCCCTCCCCACGTGTCCGCCGCCCGCTCCCGAGAGCAGCACCAGCCCGCGGAGACGGAGCCCTGCTGTGGTCTCCCCGGCGGCCCATGTTCCTGTGTGTTCCCGTGTGTTCCCATGTCCTGTGCGTTCCCATGTCCATGCATTTCCACATTGCCATTCATTCCTGTGTCCCGGGCATTCCCATGTCCCAGGCCTGCCGGCAGCGCAGTCCTGGGTGCAGCCCCCGTGGGCCGCTGTGGGGACGGCCGGGTGAGCCCGAGCCCGCAGCGGGCCGTGCTTTCCGCGGGGCCGGCAGACGGGAGAAGGAGCGTGGAAGGAGCGGCTCTCCGTGCAGAGCCTGGGTCCGAGGTGGGGCTCGCTGCCTCAGGGGAGCGGGCTTCGGCGGCTCTGACCCCCAGAGTCCAGGCCTGGCATCCAGACAGTCTGTGTTCTGTCTCCAAAAGGCTCCAAGATGCTTTGGCTCCAAGCCCCTCCCTCCCTCTCCCCTTCTCTCCCCACCGCGAGCCACGGAGAGTTCAGTGGAAATTTCCACTTGTCTGCTGGGGGAAGGGAGCTGGGAGTGAGTGTGGGACTGTTTGACAGACAAAGAACCCAACTCATATCCAGGCAGGCGCTCGCTCTGGAAACCTGTAAACAGCGTTGGAGGGAAAAAGCCAGCGCCGCCTGCTCGGCGGGAGCTTTGCAGGGAGACCTGCCTCCCTCAGCACGGGCGGGGGCCGGGCGCGTGTCCGATCAGGGTTCGGGCGAGGCCCCAGGGGAGAGGGGCAGAAAGCTCCGAAGCTGCCCAGAGGGAGTGTTCTCGGTGGCCCTCTCCACTTGCGGCTCATGGTCCCCGGAAGCCAGTCTCCGGCCGAGGGGACTGGGCTGTGAGTCTTGAGAAATAGGACGGTGGGAAGGTTGTCATCGTGACCCAGGCTCTGCACGGTGACCCCGCCTGTGAACAAAGCCTGCCCGCCCGCGGTGGGCACGGTGTCTGGGGTCCGAGCCCCTGTCCCTCCTCCCCGAACAGCCTCCTTCCTCCCGCCAGTGCCGAGGCCGTGCCGCGGGAGCTCCGTGCTGCCCACGGTTCCCCGTGGGTGGGCGGCCTGGCCGGAGCTCCCGTGGACAGCGCCCCGTGCCGTGCTGGCGCCTCGCCCGTGCCACCCAGCGTGGTGAGGGGCTGGGGTGGGCAGCAGTAGGTCTTAGGCGCCACGCTGGCCGCTGGCCGAGGGCAGGAGGGAGGGGCTGTGGGGAGAGCCTGAATCCTTGTTTCGATTGGAAGGCCAGTTTCGGGTTGTGGGGAGTGGGCAGTAATTCTAGACTGTTCCCTGGAGCGGGAGTGTCGTGAGGAGGCAGGGAGGGGCGGTCCACGGTGGTGACCCGGTTCTGTGGCCACGCTGCCTGCTCGGTGCGGCCAGGAAGCCTTGGGGCTGCACGTGGTCGCCGAGCCTGGACCCCCCTTTCCGGGCGGAGGGGGGGCAGAGGGCTCAGCCTCTGGAAACACAGGCCCCTCATCTGCATGCAGAGCGCTTTCTCCATGGCAACCCTCGCCGCCTGCCTGCGGGGAGCTGTGCCAAGGAGTTCCAAGGTCATCGCTTCACCCTGACTCCTGGGAGGGCAGCGGGAGCTGCTGGGCCGCCGCCCCAGGTCCTCCCAGGCGCTCTCCGCGTGCAGAGAGAAAAGGAGAGGCAGCCCGAGGGGCCTCGGGTCTGGAATCTCTGCCCCTCAGGCCGGCTGTGGGGGAGGCGCAGGAGCGGGGAGCGCTGTCCGGAGGAGGTAGGGGGGGTGGAGGGTGGGGGGGGGGTAGGCTCCGCCAGGCGGCACCGGGCCCTCCCAGCGCCGCAGGCTGCAGGAGGGCGGCCCGGCCCGCACGTGCCTCCCTCGGCGCCGTCTGGGTCTGCTGGAGGAGGAGTGAGTGACCCGGCCCCTTGTCCCAGGTACACGCGTGAGGACAGCGTGCACACCGGCAGCTGCAGGACGTGTGTGCTCTCCTGCGTGGGAAAGCCCGTGGGCCACGGAGGCCGGCGGAGACTGTCCTGGGCGTCTGCCCGCTCCTCTCCCGGTGGGGAGGACCGGGCTCCGCGGGGAGGAGGCGGGCCGCCGTGCAGGGGGGACCGGCCTCCTCCGGCTCGGTGGGAGGCAGGTGCTCTGTGGAAATTTCCACGGTGTAATAGCCGTGGCAGTTCCTGCTCCTTGCCCACGGGAGCCTGGGCGCAGATGAGCAGGGATGGCGTGAGGGGCTGCCCCAGCGGTGGGTGGGCGCAGGCTCCTGGGCTGCGGCCCTTGCCCCGTTGGGGTTGGTGGCTAGCGGAGGGCCGTGCTGGTGGGAGCAGGGGGGGTAGAGAGGAGGCTGCGGGCTGTGAGGTAGCAGGAGCTCCCGGAGCCACACCGAGCGTCCCAGGCCTTCTCTTGGTTCCTGAGAAGTTTCCGGGGTGCGGCCAGGCACGGCTGGGTTGCGGTGGGACTGGGTGGGGCTGCCTCGCACTGGCCCGGGCAGACGTCCCCGAGCAGCAGGAGGGCGCACGGCAGCGTCCGCAGGGTCCTGTCCAGCATTTGCTTCTGTGATTCTGTAAGCCGCGGCCCAGGCAGAGCTGCCTGCAGCTTCCTTGTCCCAGAGGCACGGCCCTGCCCTGCGGCATCCTGGCCTGGCCACTTCCAGCCGAGTGACCGTGACTGACCATTGGAAGCTCAGGGCAGCGGCAGGGGAGACATGGAAACTTCTAGAGCCGCAGCATCGGGGGAGAGGCCACTGGGCCCACCAGCCCACCACTCCGCCTCCTCCCGCCTGCCCCCTGCCCTCGGGCTGTTGAGGAGGTAAAGTCACTGTGAGCACGCTTCCTAGCGGCTCCCAGCTTCCGTCCTGGCGCCTCTGCCTGCTGCTCACGTGTGAGGGGCTGGGGTGGCCCTCAGCCTGTGAGGCCGAGCGGGAGGGTCCGGTGGCTTCCGGTGGCCGGCTGAGGACGGGTCTGTGGACCAGTTGGTTGTTGGGAGCCGTGAGCACTTTCTCTCAGAACCCGTGTCCTCGGGGCAGCCCTCCGGCAGGGGGATGGACGTTGCGTGGCTTCCATTTGGGGCTGTTGGCAGGAAAGCTGCTTTGCACACGCAGGTACGAGCTGTTCTGTGGACACACTTGAACCTTGCCTGGGTGAGCACCTAGGAGCGGAGGCTCCGCCAGGATGACGGCTTTCTAGCGTGCGGGTCTGCTTATCTTTTGTGAGATTGATTCCTAAGAGTTTTAATTTCAAGGTCTGATTACTTGTTGTAGTATATAGAAATACCACTGATTTTATTTTTGGCATATTAACATTGTATCTTGTAAGCTTACTAAGTTAGTTCCAATATCTTTTTGTAAATGTCTTCAGGTTTTTATATGCCCAGTCATGACCCCTGTAGGTGAAGAGCGTTGTGCTTCCTGTTGACCCATCGGATGCCTTTTACTTCCTCTCCTGCGTGTGGCGCCGGCAGACCTGCAGTGGGATGTTAGGTGGTGAGACCCGACTTGGTGTGTGCTCCCAGTCTCGGGAGGAAGCATTCAGACCGTCAGCAGTTAGTTGCTGTTAGTTGTCGTTTTTCAGGATGCCCTTCAGAAGGTTGCCGAAGGTCCTTTCTGGGGTTGTGAGTCGTTATCGGGAATGGGTATGGCACAGGGCTTAGCATCATGCGGTGGCCGGTACCGAGGCGCGCGCACTCCAGAGCTGGGGTGGCCCCGCCGCGCTGTGAGCTGTGAGCTGTGAGCAGTGAGCTGTGAGCTGTGAGCTGTGAGCTGTGAGCTGTGAGCTGTGAGCTGTGTGTGCGTCTGTGCCGGCCGCTTTGTGTATCCGCACGGCCTGCGAGCGCTGGGATGGGAGGGAACGAAGAATGGATGAGAGTCTGGCCGTGGGAATGAAATGGAGACATTGCATGTACATTACATCGTGGGTCTGGGAACGTTAACGTTTTTTCATGTAAATTAATAATGATTACTTCTTCACTTGGTCCATTTCGGCTTCCGAAGACTTCATGGGCACGGTCTGCTTTGGGGCAGCGAGGGAGACCTGTAGTTCATTTTCATTATCTGAAGGCATTTTTACATTTTATTTCTCTTTTAATTTCTTCTTTGACCCATTGGCTGTTCAGTAGCATGTTGTTTAATCTCCACGTATTTATGAATCGTCCCGATTTCCATGTGCAATTAATTTCTAGTTTCATACCATTGTAGTCAGAAAAGATGCTTGGCGTTATTTTAATTTTTTTAAAATTTATTAAGACTTGTTTTGTGCCCTAGCCAGTTTGGCTCAGTGGAATGAGCATCGGCTTGTGAACTGAAGGGTCCCGGGTTCGATTCCAGTCAAGGGCCCATGCCTGGGTTGCAGGCTTAATCCCTGTATAGGGCGTGCAGGAGGCAGCTGATCAGTGATTCATCTCTCATATTGATGTTTCTATCTCTCCCTCTCCCTACCTCTCTGAAATTAATAAAAAATAAAAAATTTTTTAAAAAGATTGTTTTGTGGCTTAACATATGATATAACCGAAAAATATTCCACATACACTTAAGTAGAATGTGTGTTTTGTTGCTTTGGCTGTTACGTCCTTTGCATATCTGTGAAGTCCAGCTGGTATCACGTGTCAGTTAAGGCAGATGTTTCCTCACTGGTTTTTGGTCTGGATGTTCAATATGTCGGTAAGTGGGGCATTCGGTTCCCTCGCTGTTGTACTGCTGCCTGTTCTGCCTTATGGTCTGAGTGTTTGCTTTGCATATGGAGGCGCTCTGTTGGCGCACACATTTACCAGCGTTCCATCCCCTGGGGGGATTAGCCCTTCTTATTCTGCAGCGCCTCCTCTGTCATAGCCATCTTAGCCTTTCAGTCTGTTCCCGTTTGCACAGAACACCTTTCCACCCCACTGTTATGGCTGGCAGGACCCTGTCGGGGCAGGGCTCCAGCCCAGGGGAGGAATGAAGGCCAGGTCCACGGCAGAGAATATAGCATGATGCGCTTTATGTTAGTCATGGGCTGACTCTGTCTGCAGTCCCCAGCCCCCGGGTATGTCCTGTTCCAAGTAATCGCAAGGCAGCACAAACAGAAACCGCTTACGCCCACGGCTGTTGAAGTAGACGGCACCCAGACCTGACTACACCACTCCCAGCTCCTGCACAGAAAACAGCCTGGATCCTGGCAACCAGCAGTCTCACCCATGAGATCCCTAGCCTGAGCTCCACACAGGCCAGGAGGAGACTTGATGCCTGCAAGAGGGGAATTGGACTTCAGTGAGGACAGTACTAATGGGAACTGTGGTACTAAGGGGTCTTGGTAACTGTAAAAACATTTTTGCTAGCCAGTGAAAAAGTCCGAGGCTTAGTAAAGCTAAATGTGCCAGCAGAAATTGAGTCAGCAAATAGACCAGGATTTAAGTACCCTAGAGAAATCTATAGGTAAATTAGAAAAATCGGTCGGGTCCCTAGCAGGGGTGGTTTTGCAGAACAGAAGAGGCTTGGATCTGTTATTCCTAAAGCAAGGGGGACTTTGCCTGGCTCTAGGAGAAACCTGTTGCTTTTACGCCAACCATTCAGGAGTGATCAGAGAGAGCTTAAGCCAGCTAAGGAAGAGACTGAGAGAGAGAGAAGAGGAAAGGCAGTGAGAAGGGAACTGGAATCAGAACCTCTTCTCTTGGTCTCCATGGTTAACAACGCTCCTGAGTTGTTAGCTGCCCCCATTACACTAATAATCTTAGGACTGGCCTTTGGCCCCTGTGTTTTCCGGCGCCTGGTCCGTCTTACACAGGATAGAATCCAGACAGTAAAACTAATGGTCCTCCAGACCCAATATCATAACCTAGCCACGGAGGATGACTGGGGGCTCTCTCTTTCTTTTTCTTACTGCTGCGACAGTAGGGGGAGAGCCCGGATTCGAATTTGTTAATAAAGGCATAAATTTTGATCTGGCGTCTTGGTGGTCTCTTCTGGGGGGTCTCTCCATAAACACCCACCACTCAGTCTGCGTGTGTCCCCATGTCTAAAGGGAGCTTCTTGCAGGCCGCATATAAATGGGTTTTAGTTTTTATCCTTCAGCTGCTCTGTGTCTGACTGAAGAACTCGGTCGTGTACATTTACAGTAGTTATTGGCGGGTAAGCACTGACGGGCCTTTCGTTAATGGGTCACGGGCTGGCTGAGGCCCCTCGGGTCCTCCTCCTCCTGCTCTCTCCTGTGTAGCTGATGACTGGCTAGTGGCTTACTTTCACTCCTCCTCTTTCCCCCTGTGCATTTAATGAAAGTTGAGGCTTACATGTGACAGCTCACACCCATAACCATCCGGTTTAGGTTGGAAACAACTGTTTGCTCCCATTCTACAGCTCGGCATTTTTACTCTCCCCATTTTATGTCACGCTTTACATCTTTTACCTTGTGTGTCCTCACCTAATGACCATAACCACAGTTATCGTTACTGTTTCTGCCTTCAGCCCTCGTTAGCTTTATAAGTGATAATCTGCTACCTTTACTATATGCCCGCCTTTCCAGGGAGATTGATTGTATTTCAGGTGTTTTCTTGTTATTAATTAGGGCTCTTATTCTTTAGCCGAAAGCAGTGCCTTTCTTGGAAGGCTGGTTTGGTAATGATGAACTAACTCCCTTAGTGTTTGCTTACCTGGGAAGCTATTTCTCTTCCAATTCTAAATAGTAACTTTGCCATAAAATATTCTTTTTCTTTCCTTTTTTTTTTTTAATCCTCAACTGAGGATATGTTTTACTGATTTATTTATTTTTAGAGAGGAAAAAGAGAGAGAGGGGTATGAGAAAAACATTGATCAGCTGCTTCCTGTACATGCCCTAGCCAGGGATCACATGCACAACCTGGGCATGTCCCATGACTGGGAATCAAACCAGCAACCTTTCAGTGCATGGGATGGCGTTCAACCAGCTGAGCCACACTGGCCGGTGGTGCTGTGCGGTCTTCTCAGTTGGAAGTTTTTCTTTCTGCATTTTGTCTATATCGTGGCGCCCCCTTCTGGCTGCAAAATTTCTGCTGAAAAAAACCTGCTGGTAATCGTCCCTGTATGTAACAAGTTGTTTTCCCCTTGCTGCTTTCAATATTCTTTCTTGCCTTTAACTCTTGTCATTTCAATCATAATGTGTCTTGGTGTGGGTCTCAGTGGGTTCTTATTTGGAACTCTCTGGGCTTCCTAGATTTGGATGTTTGTTTCCTTCCCCGCGAGGGAGAAGTATTTTTTTTGTTCTTGGTCAGGGTTTGAATGTGCACTTGTCTTCGACAGTCCCAGGCCAGTCTTAATCTTTTTCCTTGTTTGTGAAGTGTAGCTGATGGTCTCACTGTGTCTCTTCGGTGCATGAAGTCACTTGTAAAATCATTTGGAAAATTAGATATTTTCACAAAAAACACCCAACTAATGGTTTGCTGAAAAGTTCAGTCTTGTTGAGCAGCATATTCTGTTTCCACCCGTAACTTGTTTCCCACTCTGTGTAATGTCACAAGGCTTTTTGCTGCCCTAATGTTTATTTGGATTCCAGTGTTCACCACAGGGTAATGGGAAAGGACACGGGGATAGGGAGCTGGGCGTGCCAGCACAACATTTAGCGGGACGGCTGTCGGACACATTGTGTGTGGGCGATGTCTTTGTCTGGGGGGCAGAATGAGGCTTTGGCCCAGAGCAGCCGTGGGCAAACTACGGCCCATGGGCTGGATCCGGCCCGTTTGGCTGTTCTATCCAGCCCATAGAGCCAAAAGAGCGGAGGGTTCTCTTGCTCTCCCCTTTGCTCCTTCACCAGCAGCCCAAGATGAGAGTGCCAGCATGGTCAGGTTGCTTTTGTTCCGGTTTAAGAACCCATTGTGGCCTCGAGTCAAAAAGTCTGCCCACCCCTGGCCCAGAGAGTGGGAGTGTTACACTTCAGAATGCAGGATTCATGAATTTGTGTTTTATTGCAGGTACTTCTTGGTGGATTTTTATTCACCAACAACCACTGTTGAAAGCATGATGGAGCACTTGTCTCGAGACATTGACGTCATCAGACGGAATATTGTGAAACACCCTCTGACCCAGGAAGTAAAGGCGTGTGAAGGCATTGTCCCGGTCCCACTGGAAGAAAAGCTGTATTCCACAAAGAAGCGGAAGTGAGAGCTCTCCAGGTTTTCGGCTTCTGCTCGGCTCTCGCCTCTGAGCACCCTTTACATGAAGTGTGTCAGGTGCTGGTGAGGGTCTGGGGGTGGCTAGCTCTCCATCCCCTCTGCTGGGGGTGGTGGGGGCGGCCTGCTGGCAGCCACTGTCCCAGGCAAATACATCGCTCTTGATCTTGTTACAGTGAATGTAATGTTTGCTCTACGACACTTAACACCATTTTGAAGAACAAAATTTACAAAACTATCCTGGATTGTGAGCAATCATTCATACTGTATGGCCATGCAGAATAAAACATGCAGATTACAGTCACGCGGCAGTGTGTAACTTTGATCGGAGTGGTAAACGATCACGTGTGGGTGTGGGCAAGGCCTTTTCTCTGCCTCCTGTTAACCCTGGGGACACGGGGAGGGGGAGGGGCGGGAGCGGGGGTGGGGGCCGAGGGGCAGTGGCAGCCCCGGAGCCCGCCTCCTGTTAACCCTGGGGACACTCTGGACCCAGTGCCAGCCCAGCAGCCCACCTCCTGTTAGCCCTGGGGACACGGGGCGGGGGTGGGGGGGGCGCAGGATCGTGGGGGCGGAGGAGCAGTGGGACACTGGACCCAGTGCCACCCTGGCAGGCCACCTCCTGTTAACCCTGGGGACCCCGGGGAGCAGCACCAGCCCGGGAGCCCGCCTCCTGTTAACCCCGGGGACCCAGCGCCAGCCCGGGCCCGCTCCCTGCTGCTGCGGCGGCCTGGGTCAGCTGTGGCTGTGCTCACTCTTCAGGCCCAGATCAGCTTCCTCCTACGGGGCAGACGCTGCCGCTCTGAAGAGCAGCGGGGAGGGTCTTGGCACTTTGGACGGAAGTAGGGGAGAGAGGGAGGTCACGGGGAGATGGCGGCTCCCTGTTTCTGGAGGAGCTTCCTGGAGGGCCACTGCTCTCCAGGGGACACTCGCCACCATGGTTTGGTCCTGCGTGCGTTCACCCAGCACTGCTGCCTCTGTGAGAGGAGCGGGCACACAGAGTGTGTGTGTGTGTGTGTGTGTGTGTGTGTGTGTGTGTGTGTGTTGGGGGGGTGCTGATGGGGCCAGGAGGACGGCGGGGGGGGGGGGGGCGGTTTGCTGATGGGGCGCTGGCGAGCCAGGCCTGCTTCTTGTTGGGAGAGCTCCATGGGTGCAGCCTGGCTTGTGCCAGTGGCAGGAGGGGACTCTTCCACTCGCCCCGGCCCCGGGGGACCCAGAGGCGCAGGAAGCACCACTAATGGGATTAGGGAGACGATGAGATGGCGGCACTAGGCTGACTGGGCCGAAGAGGAATCTGGCCTGAGAGTGCGGAGTAAGCAAGGAGGTTTTAGGGGAGACACTGGTCGGTGGTGAGCATTTTCCCAGAGAGAAGGAGGGGAGACAGCCTTAAACGGGTGAAGAGCTCCCGGAAGCCATCGCTCAGGCCTGGGAGGGCTGAGCACAGGGCGCACCATCTGTCCTAGGAAGCCCAGGGACACTTGCCGGAAGGTTCTGTGGCATTCCTCTCCCAGGAGGTCTTGACGAAGGTGTGGACTCGCCTCACTCCCTCCTGACCGGCCCTGGAGCTCTGTGTCTGCTTCTGGGCCGGCGGCCGGCGGGGAGCGGCGGCCATCTGGCGGGAGGCCTGCAGGGCCACGGCCGGGGCCCGCCGAGCCGCTGCGCCTAATGGAGCGTGAGTGATGCGCTCCGGCCTCTTCACCGACTGCGGGAGTGAGATGGCTGGTGAGAATTTCTCTCTCCAGGATTGTTCAGGAAAACCATCCACAATGTGTCCCCTAGGCCAGGGGTGGGCAAACTTTGTGACTCGAGGGCCACCATGGGTTCTTACACTGGACCGGAGGGCCGGAACAAAAATAACCTGACCATGCTGGCACTCTCCTCTTGGGCTGCTGGTGAAGGAGCGGAGGGGAGAGCAAGAGAACCCTCCGCTCTTTTGGCTCCAAGGGCCGTGGTTTGCACATAACTGCCCTAGGCTTGCCCCCCCATCCTCGGGGGAGCGTGCCACCCGCAGCGGACCACCTGCTGGTGCTGTACCCAGACTCGGGAGCTGCACGGCCCGGGTTCTTGTCCCCCAGGAAGAGGAGCTGCTGAGACAGGGCTTTGGGTGCCTGGCAGGCCTGGGCTGGGCCGCTCGTGAATCTAACAAATCGGCCCACACCCGCTCATGTCTCACACAGAGACATGCGTGCACATGGATACACACATGCACGCACGCACGCACACACGTGCGCGCTCTGCTCCTGGGCCTACGTGAGTTAACGTTTTGCTCTCGTCGCGTGGAGGGTTACGGGGTGATCTGCGGAGGGCAGGCTGGTGGCTTCTTTCGGACTCAGCACGCTCTCTGAACCGCCTTCCCTACCCTGCCGGCCGGCTCCGTGACGTGTTGCATACATGTTGGGCAGGTGCTCACTTCATGTTTGTGTGAGAGGCGGGTTTAACTTTGGGAGTGAACACTGACACCACGCAGCCACCGAAACCCTTTCTCCCGTGAAGGGGGGCTCCGCGGGCTCCGTGCCCGCTGCCGCCGGGCAGGTGCTGGGCTTCCGATGGACACGCTGGGCCCTGGGCTGGTCAGACCCACTGAAGACCTTACACCCGCAGCCCAGGGCGTGTGGAGCCCTGGTCACGGTCTCGGCTCTCTCCGGCCTGGGAAACGGACACGGGAAACCTCTCCTTGGAACCATGGAGCGTCCTCATCCCTCCAGCGGGCTGGAGCTTGTGACGTGTCCTCAATTCTTGACTTTGAGTCCACATTTCTTCCCGCTTTCTCACCCTAAACCCAACCCTAGCCCTAACCCTCCTGTAGACAGAAGTCCCTGCCCCTGGCCTCTGATTGGCCTGCCTGTATGCAAATGAGGACTCCTCACAGTTTGTCCAAAAGGACTGTCTTAATTGGTCAGAATAGAGCTGCTCTGATTGGTCCATGAAGATGTTGACGAGGATCTAGCGATCGGAAGGGGGAAGCCTCAGTTCCCTTGGTTGAACAGGATTCTGTGCTGGCAGGCGGCCAGTCCTCCCCTGCAGTCCTGGTGGCCAGCGTGGCTCTGCCAGGCCTGGATGACCAGCACCTGTAACATGTAAAACCCTGTTTGCTAGATTTCCATTTTATGTCCTACAGCTGACAGTGCTCACGACCGGGAGTCGGTCAGTTCCCAGAACGCACATTTGGCCCACGTGAAGCTCCCGAGACCACGTGAAGCTCTCCCGGAACTCTCATGGTCAGTGGGTCGTGTGCTCCACTGTGCCCTCAGTTTCTGAGTCTGGGCTCTAGCTCGTAGGTTTTTATTCGTGCTTCCATTCCATTGCATTTTTGCTCTGCGCTCCGATCATTGGCCATTCAGAGCGGTTTCTTTACCGGACCGGTGCGACAAGCTCAGGGCTGAGGGCGGCTGTGGGCGGTTAGCAATGGCACTCGCCTGCTCACGGCTCGGGGGGCGTCTGCACGGGCAGCAGTGGGTCCCAGACCTTTGCTGGGAGGCGCCCTGGTCAGGGGGCCACTGCAGACGCGGCGACAGCCCCAGGTGGCTGTCCAGTCTGACCAGGGACGAAGCCAGTTTCTGGAGGAAGCAGCGGGGACAGTGGGGAGGTAGCGTTCTGTGACCCTCGAGGTCCCTTTGTGGAGTCACTTCCGTTCGCTCTGCGCTCAATGGTGGTCCTGCGTGCTGGCCGTGGCCGCCACGCTCCGGGAGCCGGCGTGGCGCCCGGGTAGCTGGATGGAGGGGAAGCTGACCCGCCGGCTCAGGTCCCCGCGGACACGGGACAGGCAGCGCTGCCTGCTGGCCCTTTGTTCGTGGAAGGTCCTGGCAGCCGCCTGGGTGGGGTGCAGGACACACCGGGCCCTTCCCCTCGGCCTCGGGCCGTCCACGGGGGCAGAACCAGCCCTGTCTGCCTGTGCCGCCTGGGGGTGCAGGGGGGGGGGGGCTGGGAGCGAGAACAATCGCTCCATTGTCAGGTTTCTCCACTCTCCTCCGGTGCAGGGGAGCCGCCGGGGAGAGCCGGGAGCCTCTGCTCTGGCCATTTCCTCGGCTCGGCAGCTCCTTCATGGAAAATTCCACCGTTAGCGGGGCTGGGATGTCACCGCTGAAACCCTAGCCGAGCCCACTGCGTGCGCTGGGGATGGAGCCAGCAGAGAGGAGGGGAGGAGGGGGACGGGGCCGCACAGAGAGGAGAGGGAGGAGGGAGAGGGACGGGGCCGTACAGAGAGGAGGGAGAGGAGGGGGACAGGGCCCCCGCACAGAGAGGAGGGGAGGAGGGGGACGGGGCGCACAGAGAGGAGGGGGAGGAGGGGGACGGGGCCGCACAGAGAGGAGGGAGAGGAGGGGGATGGGCCGCACAGAGAGGAGGGAGAGGAGGGGGACGGGGCCGCACAGAGAGGAGGGGAGGAGGAGGTCGCACAGAGAGGAGGGAGAGGAGGGAGGGGGACGGGGCCGCACAGAGAGGAGAGGGACAGGGCCCCCCCACAGAGAGGAGGGGAGGAGGGGGATGGGCCCGCACAGAGAGGAGGGGAGGAGGGGGACGGGGCCGCACAGAGAGGAGGGGAGGAGGGGGTCGCACAGAGAGGAGGGAGAGGAGGGGGACGGGCCGCACAGAGAGGAGGGGAGGAGGGGTACGGGGCCCCACATAGAGGACTGAGCGGCGGGCGCTGGCCCCGGGCTCAGAGAAGCCCCGAGTTCCATCCGCAGGAGCAGAAGGTCCTGGGGGCCACGTTTAACACAATAAGATGTATTTAACCTTGGCTTTGGTGGCGGGGCCGGGCGCGGCGTGGGAGGGCTTATCAGAGCAGTGTGTGTGCTGGCAGCTCGTGGGACACTGTGAGACACCGGGTTTTCAGCGTATTTCCTTCTCTTCCAGACGATTCCCACCCCCGAGGGCACCCGCACGCACGCTGGGTGGGGCGTGGGGGGCGGACAGGGGCTGCTCCGCTGGGCCCGCGGGTGGGAGGCTCGGGCGGGACGGAGGGAAGCCGCTGTGTGGGGGCCGCGCAGCTCCGTGGCCTGTCCTCCCGCCTCGGGTCTCCGTCCCGGCCGGAGGGTGGTCTGTAGGACTCGGCAGGAGCAGGACGCGGGCTCCACGGCCACAGCGGCCGGTCGCCCGGGGATGGCTCACCTTCTCCCATAAGTACCAGTAGACTACGCCGAGGCCTGAAGGAGGACGTCTCTGTCCCTAACCTCCCCCGGCGCCACACAGGCAGCGCTGATGGCAGTGCAGGGTCGGGTCCCTTTACACGGAGCGAAGGTGCCCACAGGGGTCCTCTGACGTGATGCTGGCCCTGCCCAGCCCTTTTCCGAGCCGCGTCCCCGCAGGGAGGTGGGCAGTGAGGCCGCGTCCCCGCAGGGAGGTGGGCAGTGAGGCTGAGTCCCCGGAGGGAGGTGCCCAGTGAGGCCGCGTCCCCGCAGGGAGGTGGGCAGTGAGGCCGAGTCCCCGGAGGGAGGTGGGCAGTGAGGCCGTGTCCCCGGAGGGAGGTGGGCAGTGAGGCCGAGTCCCCGGAGGGAGGTGCCCAGTGAGGCCGCGTCCCCGGAGGGAGGTGGGCAGTGAGGCCGCGTCCCGGAGGGAGGTGGGCAGTGAGGCCGCGTCCCCGGAGGGAGGTGCCCAGTGAGGCCGCGTCCCCGCAGGGAGGTGCCCAGTGAGGCCGCGTCCCCGCAGGGAGGTGGGCACTGAGGCCGAGTCCCCGGAGGGAGGTGGGCAGTGAGGCCGCGTCCCCGCAGGGAGGTGCCCAGTGAGGCCGCGTCCCCGCAGGGAGGTGCCCAGTGAGGCCGAGTCCCCGCAGGGAGGTGGGCACTGAGGCCGAGTCCCCGGAGGGAGGTGGGCAGTGAGGCCGCGTCCCCGGAGGGATGTGGCCAGTGAGGTGGGCAGTGAGGCCGCGTCCCCGGAGGGAAGTGCCCAGGGAGGTGGGCAGTGAGGCCGCGTCCCCGCAGGGAGGTGCCCAGTGAGGCCGCATCCCCGGAGGGAGGTGCCCAGTGAGGCCGCATCCCCGGAGGGAGGTGGGCAGTGAGGCCGCGTCCCCTCAGGGAGGTGGGCAGTGAGGCCGAGTCCCCGGAGGGAGGTGGGCAGTGAGGCCGCGTCCCCTCAGGGAGGTGGGCAGTGAGGCCGCGTCCCCTCAGGGAGGTGGGCAGTGAGGCCGCATCCCCCAGAGGGAGGTGCCCAGTGAGGCCGAGTCCCCCGGAGGGAGGTGGGCAGTGAGGCCGCGTCCCCGGAGGGAGGTGGGTGCTGAGCCGAGGGGAGGAGTGGGCGGGGGGTCGGGATTGTGGGCTCGGGGGTGGTTACACCAGTGTCGGCGGAGACAGAGCTGGGTGGTTGGGAGCAGGGAGAGGGGGGTGGTGGGGAGAGGGTCAGGGCCCTGTGATGAGGGAGAGGACGGACAGCAGCAGCACTGGCCACAGGTTCGGGAGCGGCCGTCCCCGCCCCTCTTCACCCCGCGCATTGGACACATGACCCACCACACACGTGTCATGTCACCTGTCCCTCCTCGGGCCCGGGGGCCGCTGGCCAGAGGCCTCATGGTGACCTTGGAGACGAAGCAGAAGCTGAGCCGGCCCCACCGACGTGGCCCTTAAGGGACCCAGTGTGCCCCTGGGGCCCGGGCCGTCCTGGCCAGGGGTGACCGTTACACCCGTGGTCGGCAAACTCCTCAGTCCACGGAGCCCAATACCAACCCCACAATGATGGACATTCCTTCTGAGAGCCGAAAACCAACGTCTGCTCACGGGCCACGACTTCAATCGCACTGTACGTGCGCGCCTGCACGTGGTGTTTGTGGAAGAGCCACACTCAAGGGGCCAAAGAGCCACATGTGGCTCACGAGCCGCAGTTTGCTGACCACTGTTCCAGGCTAAGGCTCAGGGGCCAGTCCGGGGCCTCCCGCTCCGGGGCCTCCCGCTCGGGGGCAGACCAGCCCTCCTTGGCCGGGACCAGGTGCCAGGGGCCTGCCTCCATCCGGTAACCGGTTACCGCAGCCGGGCGCTGGAAGCGGTGATGCGTATAGAACAGACCGGCCCGCGGGAACACAGACAGAGAGGGAGGGGTGGGGTGGGGGTGCAGCTGCCCTGCGTGGGGCAGCGGGCAGCGAGCCTGCCGCAGCGGGGGGGGGGGGGGGGGGCACCTCCGTCCCCGTGGCCTGCCGGGCGGTCCTCGCTGTGCCCGCTGTCCCGGCAGAGGCAGGGACAGTGAGTGCCTCCTTCATTCCCAGACAGTCCCCGGGCGGACGTGTGTCCAGCGGCCGCGGTGTCTCCGTGATGGTTGGGAGCTGCCGTTAAGAATGGACTCCAGCTGAAACCCGTGTGGCTCAGTGGATGGAGCATCGGCCTGTGGACTGAAGGGTCCCGGGTTCGATTCCGGTCAAGGGCATGTACCTTGGTTGTGGGCACATCCCCAGTAGGGGGTGTGCAAGAGGCAGCTGATCGATGATTCTCTCTCATTTATGTTTCTAACTCTCTATCCCTCTCTCTTCCTCTCTGTAAAAAATCAATAAAATATATTTTTTTAAAAAGAAAGAAAAAAAAGAATGGACTCGAGAGTGGCAGTGCCGGGAGCCCTGTCCCCACAGAGACGCCCAGTCCCGGCCCGGGAGCTGGGACGCGGCCTTGTTGGAGGGAGCGACCTTGCAGGTGATGAAGGTCATCTGAGGTCATCACAGTGGCCCCTGCCGAGGTGACCGGCGCCTTAAACCCCGGGGCACGCGGGACAGCGGTGCGTGACAGAGGAGGCGGAGTGGCCGAGGGTCTCTCAGTGAGCAGAACTTTCCGGATCCTTCCGGACCCTTCTGAATCCTTCTGGATCCTTCCGAATCCTCCCAGCCTCGGGAGGAACCAGCCCACAGACACCCTGACTCGGACCTCCGCCTCCGGACTGTGAGCGAACCGTCTCTGTGGTTTGAAGCCTTATGGGCTGCTGGGGTTTGTTATGGCAGCTCCAGCCAATGGGGTCCCGGGTGCTGGACCCGGAGCGGCTGAACACCCTCTGCCTGTTTGCACCGCCCGGGGTCCCGGAAGGAGCCCTCGGGCGCGGGGGGTTGGGGTGGGCCCGTGACCAGTACCCCTTCTCCGTTCCGGGGAGAACAGGGGGGTCAGTTGGTTCCCGGGCTCCAGGGCCAGCGGTCTGGTGGGGAGGGAGGCAGGGCGCTGGCCTGGACCGGGCGGCTCCCTGTGACTCGGGTGGGGCGTGGGGAGGGTGGGGACCTGGATAACGGGGCGGGGGGGGGGGTGCACTGGGCACAGGCTTCCACAGGAGCCAGAGAAGGGGGAGCCAGAGAATGGGGGAGGGGGGCGCTGAGGGGCTCAGCCCTTTCTCGACCTCACGACCGCCTTCATCCCAGGGGCTGGGAGGCGGTCCCAGGGGCCGACCAGTGGGATGCAAATGCCAGTCAAGCCGCTGGGGGCCCAGGGCTGGAAGGGGTGTGAGCTCGGAGAACAGGGCCTGCCTCCTGTGAGGGAAGGCCACCGCGGGGGGCGGTGGGGTGAGGGGGGGTGGAGGGGTGGGGAGAGCGGGGGGAGGGGGGACGGGAGGCTCGGAGGTGCATCCCTGGCGAGAAGAGGGCCCGTTGGCCGGTCTCTGGCCGGGGTTCCCAGGGGACCGACCGGCCTGGGGAGGCCACACGGGGAAGCCCGGCCTCCTGGCCGCACTGGCCGCTGGGCCCCGGGCGGGCGGGCCTGGCAGCTGTCGGCTTCCCAGGGGCACGCAGACCTTCCGGAACCTTCTGGGCAGCATCTCTGTGAGGCCCACGACCTGCACCTCAGGTCTGGTTCCTGGGCCAGCCCTGGGCGCCATCTTGAATTTGGGCTTTGCCCCTGAGCCAGGGATCTGAGGAAACAGAGATCAATCACCAATAGGCGCAGGGGTTGACCTCAGGAACGGGAGGTCACTGTCCATTCCCGCCGGTCAGGCGCAGGCCGGGGTGTGGGCTCGGTGCCCGCGGGGGGGGGGGGCGTGCGGGAGGAGCCTGCACAGGTCTGCACCCCGCCCCATCGTTGGTGCTGCCCCTCAGGGGCCCTTGGTGGGGCGGCGTCCCAGCGGCCGGGGGGGGGGGTGGGGGCGCTCAGGCCCCTGCCTGCCTTCTCGGCTCCTCAGCCCCCGGCTCTGCAGGGCCGGCCCGGGCAGAGCGGGCTCCCCACGCGGGCACGGGGGCGGCGTTATGTAAGCGGGCAGGTCTCCCTGTGTTTCACAAGGAGAAATCATCACCGTTAATGTCCCCCGCGGCCCCCGGGCCCCAAACCGCTCTTGCAAAACCACCTTCCAAGGAGCTGAGCGTGTCAGCAAATCAGAAACACGTGGGCGTCATGTCCCGCGAGACGCTCCGGGCGGGGAGCCGGGAGGCAGCCGGCCTGGCCGCCGGCGTCCCGGGCTTTGCCAAACCGCAGCTCCGTCCCCGTGTGAGGGGCTCCGCTGGCCCGCAGCCTCGGGCCGCCCGCGCCGACTCTCCCCCGGCCACCGAGGTTCCGTCTACCCGGAGGCCGTTCCCCGCCCCGTCCCACGGCCGGGGTGCTCTGACCACGGCACGTGCCCCCCGGCTCTGGACGAGGCGCCCGTGAGCGCAGGCCGCCGCTGCGGCCACACCCGCGGGGGGGCATTTCCCCGGTGGGGCTTCTCGGCGGGAGATAGTCTGCTGTCGGAGGGTGATGGTGTCAGGTTCTGAAGTGTCGGGTTTCGTGGTCACCCACCACCACGCTATAACGTGAACCACGTCCATCCGCGGGCCACGGCCCCTCCCGCGTCGGGCTCCACAGAAGGTGGGGGCCCCGGACCCCCCGGGGGAATAAAGGCAATTTCCCTGGAGGAGAGAGGGCGCCGGGCGGGGAGCGGGGCCGTGGCCTGCCTCAGGTCCGAGTCCACGGATTTCAGATCCGGGCGAGCCAGCAAGGCCGGAGCCAGTGACGGACCTTCTGGTTTGTTGTTTTCCTCTCGCAACATGGACGCCTCTCTTCTTCCTCCTCTTTCCCACCGGCAGCAGCCGCTTCTGCTGACATGATGGTGCGTGTGACATGCGAAGGGCGAGGGGAGCCGTGAAGAGCCGCCTTCGCCTCCAGAATAACACCCGCCCTCGTGGTGGAGCGAGCCCCAGGCCTGCTGGTACTCGCCGTCTCTGTCCCTCCGCCGACCCGCCGTCTCTGTCCCCCTGCCGGCTCCACTGTCTCTGTCACCCCGCCAGCCCCACTGTCTCTGTCACCCCGCCGACCCGCCGTCTCTGTCCCCCTGCCGACCCGCTGTCTCTGTCCCCCTGCCTGCACCGCTGTCTCTGTCACCCGGCCAGCATCCGCCATCTCTGTCCCCCTGCCTGCACCACCATCTCTGTCACCCCGCCAGCCCCACTGTCTCTGTCACCCCGCTGGCTCACGCTGTCTCTGCCCCCCTGCCAACCTGCTGTCTCTGTCACCCGCCTCAGTGACGAGGCTGTGGGGAGGGGAGGGGAGGGAGCCCTCCATCGCACGGCGGGTGCTGTGGCCACCCTCGGGGTCCCGCCGGGCTGCTCCCCGAGGTTCACATGGCCTCTGACCTTGACAGCGGCGGCTCCTGTTCCATGTGAGTGGACTGGTCCATGGGGGGGTGCAGGGCAGAGCGGACTGGTCCATTGGGGGGTGCGGGGCTGAGTGGCCGCGGGGGTCCAGTCCCCCCGCTGTGCTCCGGGGACTGGTCTTACTGACGTGGCCGGAGGAGCCGGGCCAGAGAGCCGGGAGGTGCTTCCGGGAGGGCAAGGCGGCGGGCGTCCCGGGGGGGGGGGGGGGGATGGGTCAGACGCGTGGGAGTCCAACGTCTGTGGTTCCGGCGGCCGCTCGGGGCCTTGGGGCGCCCCCCAAGGAGGGGGCGGGCAGGGCTTTGCGGTGGGGACAGGGCAGTCCTCGCCCTCACGGGGACCTGTCCCTCGCCAGCCCAGCCCCGCACAGTGGCATTCTCCGTCCGAGCGGGCGGTGCGGGCAGACAGGCCGGGCTCCGGCTCCCACACCGGACGGGCCTGGCTCTTCCTCCGGCCTCGGCCGCAGGCGGGCGGAGCGGAGCGGAAGGCGGTTCTCAGGGAATCGGGTTCGCCCCAGGAGCCGCACCAGGCCCGTCCGAGGGCGCAGGTGCGCTGGGCGGAGGGGAGTGAGGAGGAAGCGGAGAAACCACACGGAAGTGAGTGCCCAGCGCCAGGACAGCAGGGACAGAGCCCTCCGGCCACCTGAGCGCACAGGGCGCTCGGTCAGCTCCTGCCTGAGCTGCCCCCGCGGGCCTGAGCCAGGGACCCCGGCCCTCCCTCCCCCGTGTCCACGGCCGAGCTGGCTGGGGTGGGGGTGGGGGTGAGGTGGGGGTGTGGGTGGGGAGGGGGTGGGGCAGGTGCACAGGACTCTCAGGAAGCCGTTCTGCGCCAGGAGCCTGTCAGACCGTCAATCCACTCGTGGCCTCGTGGCCTCCCACACACGTCCACTTTGCCCAGGACCCAGCGCAGAGCGTCCTGTGCCTCGCCACGCATTTCGGGACCCATGTGGGCGACCCGTGTCGGGGGGATCCTTGAGGGGGGGTCCGTGTGAGGGATATGTGTGGGGGATCCATGTGTGGGGAATCCGAGTGGGGGGATCCGTGTGTCCTCAGACACAGGTCGCTCTCCCTCCTCTAACTCCTTTCCGCTCCGAATGTCCCCGTGGAGCCGAGGCAGGAGGCGGGTTTGGTTCTGGGGTTCTGCTGGAGGGCGTCTGGCCGCCTGAGGACTCCGGTTCCCTGCCGCCCGGGCAGCGGTGGACCGGTGGCTGCCCCCCCCTCCCCCCCCCCCACCTTACCCCGGAGCGCAGCGGGGAGGGAGCGGGGCTGCGGCTGGAAGCTGTTCTCCCGGGAGGCCTGCTCTGTGGGCAACGCTAAATCTGCCCAGACTCCGCTGACCGGGCACAGGGTGGGCACGGGGCGGGCATGGGGCGGGCACGGGGCGGGCACAGCGGCCGGGCCAGCTGGGTTTGGAAACAGATGTGAGCTCCTCCCAGTCCCCTTACAGGCCCCCTCCCTGCCCCTCCCTGCCCCCACCAAGCCCCTCCCGGCCCCTCCTGCCCCGCGGACTTCATTAGCCAGAACACTCGGGGCTCCGGGCTAATCTAATTTGCATCCCACGTGGGGGACAGGCACCCTGGCTCCGCCAAGGAGACGCTGGGCGGCCGGTGGAAAATTCCGCCCTGGCAGCGGCTGCTGTGGCCCCTGGCAGCACCGCTCTGCATCCCATACCTGCCACCTGGGCCATCGATCCACCAAACCCCAACCCACAGTCCACCAAACCCACAATCCACCAAACCTCCAAACCCACAATCCACCAAACCTCCAAACCCACAATCCACCAAACCTCCAACCCACAGTCCACCAACCCCCCCAACCCACAGTCCACCAAACCTCCAACCCACAGTCCACCAAACCTCCAACCCACAATCCACCAAACCCCCAAACCCACAATCCACCAAACCTCCAACCCACAATCCACCAAATCCCCCAACCCACAGTCCACCAAATCACCCAACCCACAGTCCACCAAACCTCTAACCCACAGTCCACCAAACCTCCAACCCACAATCCACCAAATCCCCCAACCCACAGTCCACCAAACCCCCAAACCCACAGTCCACCAAATCCCCCAACCCACAGTCCACCAAACCTCCAACCCACAGTCCACCAAACCACCCCAACCCACAGTCCACTAAACCCCCCAAACCCACAGTCCACCAAACCTCCAAACCCACAATCCACCAAACCACCCCAACCCACAGTCCACTAACCCCCCCAAACCCACAGTCCACCAAACCCACAATCCACCAAACCTCCAAACCCACAATCCACCAAACCCCCAACCCATAGTCTACCAAACCTCCCAAACCACAGTCCACCAAACCCCCAACCCACAGTCTACCAAACCCCCCAACCCACAGTCTACCAAACCCACAATCCACCAAACCTCCAACCCACAATCTACCAAATCCCCCACAGGGTGCGTCTACATGGCAGGGTGCAGAGGGGCCACCAGCACCCAAGCCCGAGGCAACAGGAGCCCTGCCTGGTGCAGAGACGCCCCAACATTCTGGGCACATCGCATCCAGAGGGCGGGAGGGTTGGGGCGGGGTGGGGAGGGGTGGAGGGACAGGTGCGGGGAGGAGGGGCAGAGGAAGGGAAGTCAGGAGCTAGCCAAACCCTGGAGCCTGGGCCACTGCCAGTGCTGGCCGCAGGTGCTGCGCTTCCACGAAGCTGGGCTGTGTTACCAGATGCTATCGCTGAGCCACGTGAAACCGGCAATAAATCCCCAGGATTTCAGGGGACCCAGGCCGTTTCTGCTCCTCGGGTCTGAAAGAGCCGGTGAACGTGGGCCAAGCAAGAGGCAGCCTGCCCGGAGGCCCTGCCGGGAGGTCCTGCCAGGAGGCCCATGCCCAGGAGGTCCATGCCCGGGAGGTCCATGTCCAGGAGGTCCATGCCCGGGAGGTCCATGTCCAGGAGGTCCATGCCCAGGAGGTCCTGCCGGGAGGTCCATGCCCAGGAGGTCCATGCCCAGGAGGTCCATGCCCAGGTGGTCCATGCCCAGGAGGTCCATCCCCAGGAGGTCCATGCCCAGGAGGTCCATGCCCAGGAGGTCCATGCCCGGGAGGTCCATGTCCAGGAGGTCCTGCCGGGAGGTCCATGCCCAGGAGGTCCATGCCCAGGAGGTCCTGCCGGGAGGTCCATGCCCAGGAGGTCCATGCCCAGGAGGTCCATGCCCAGGTGGTCCATGCCCAGGAGGTCCATGCTCAGGAGGTCCATGCCCAGGAGGTCCATGCCCGGGAGGTCCATGTCCAGGAGGTCCATGCCCAGGAGGTCCTGCCGGGAGGTCCATGCCCAGGAGGTCCATGCTCAGGAGGTCCATGCTCAGGAGGTCCATGCCCAGGAGGCCCATGCCCAGGAGGCCCACGCCCAGGACGCCCCTGCCAAGGGCACCCACATGGCTCGGGCTAGCTGCTGGGGGAGAGGAGAAGAGGGGATTGCAGGGTTTCCTTTTAAGGGAGAGGCAGAAGCTTCCAGAAGCACCTGGGAACTGAAGGAAGTGCGGGTGGCCCCCCAGACCCAGGCCTGAGCCTCGTGAGCTTCCTGAGCTCCGGGCCAGGGACACTGGAGGCCACGTGCCCGTGACCTGCTGAAGGGCCGGAAGGGCGCCCACAGCCTCTGACCTGGCACGGTCTCCGGCCTCCCCGTGTCACCTGGTGTACGGGTAAAGCTGAGAGGACATGGTCATTGTTGGGGCTTCACACAGAAACCATCTTGTCTCCTTTCTGCACAGCTCTGTGCGGGCAGCTTGTTCCTCCCTGAAGTCCTGTGCTCCCATCTGGGACACTTCCCTTTTCTCGGAGAGACGTGCTTTCAGGTCCCACGTGGCGCTTCTCACGGGATGTGCTGGCTCAGGTGTGCTTG
Organism: Vespertilio murinus; assembly: GCA_963924515.1. Taxonomy (NCBI): domain Eukaryota; kingdom Metazoa; phylum Chordata; class Mammalia; order Chiroptera; family Vespertilionidae; genus Vespertilio; species Vespertilio murinus. The sequence goes on along the minus strand of OZ004706.1, from coordinate 199,637,438 downwards.
TTGGCCTTTCCTGAAAGTTTTCATTTTGCCTTCAGAGCTGAAGGAGCTTGGGGGTGGGGGGGATACAGAGTGCTTGTTGGGTAATTGTTTTCCTTCCAGCAGTTTAACTACGCCATCGCCCTGTCTTGTGGCTGCCACGGTTTCTGGCGAGAAAGTCAGCAGTCTGGCTGTTGCTGCTTTGGAAGTTAGGTGCGTTTTTTGTTTTTTTCTAGTTGCCGCTAAGGTTTTCTCTTTGTCTTTGATCTTTATCCTCTTGACTCCAATTATACATAAATTAGACCTTCGGTTATGTCCCATCTCTCTTCTGAAGCCAGTCTTAGCATGTTAAGCTTCTATTACAGCACTGTCCAACATAAGTATAATACACGCTCATAGGAAATTTAAAATTATCCAGTGGCTTTATTTAAAGAGAAAAGCAGGTAAAATTATTTGAAATAATATCCGATTTAACTAAAAAATCTAAACTATCACCATATCAATATTATAAATGTGATCAATAACAATTATTAATGTAATATCCTTCTTTTGCTTTATAAGTTTTCAAAGTCCAGTGTGTATTTCACACTCTGTTGAGATGAGCCACATTTTGTTTTTTAAATATATTTTTGTTGGGAGAAGGAAGAGGAAGAGAGAGAGAGAAAGAGAGACACCTTAATGATGAGGGAGAATCTATCTTGCAGTGAGCATACGTCAAATGCAAGGACAAAGTTAGGATGAGAGTAAAGGAGATCGAGCCCACAACCCGGGCCTGTGCCCTGACCAGGAACCGCATGGTGACCTCCTGGTTCGTAGGTTGACACACGACACTGAGCCGCGCCGGCTGGGCGGCACACACTTATTGTAATGATCGCTCTCAGACCTTGTGCGCTTCTCTGTCTGGGGGTTCTAATCCGACCTCAGTATGGAAGGCTGCATGGCTGTTAGTCTCGAACGTTGTCCTGGTGTTTAAACAGTGGGTATCTGCATAGCCTCTCATTTCGCAGTGGCATTCCTCTGCGGTGCATGCGGGTGCTTCCATTCGAATGTCTGTTTCCTCACCTCTCTCTCACGCTCCCGTCTCTCTGTCTGTGGGAGCGTTGGGAATGTCCTCGAATCTTCCAGATCCCGGATCCTCTCCTCATCTGCGACAGATCCGTCGACTGCGTTTTCCTACGGAAAGTTGAAGCTTCCTCTCTCAGACTTCCACCTGGTTCTTTGGCAATATCCCCGCTTTATTCTCATTCTCTCCTCACGGTCTATAAACATATCTTTTTCTATGTCCCGGGTTCGATTACGGTCAAGGGCACGTACGTTGGCTGCAAGTACATCCCCAGTGGGGGGTGTGCAGTAGGCAGCTGATTGATGTTTATCTCTCATCAATGTTTCTAACCCTCTATCCCTCTCTCTTCCTCTCTATAAAAAAAAATCCATAAAATATATTTTTTAATAATAAAAAAAAGGAGTCCAGATCACCCTTCCTCGCCCCCCCCCCCCCCCGGTCTGGCCCCCGTCCTGCAGCTCGCAGATCTCCCATTATTTAGGGTCAGGGTTAGGGTCAGGGTTAGTGGTCAGGGTTAGGGTTAGTGATCAGGGTTAGGGTCAGGGTCAGGGTTAGGGTCAGGGTTAGTGGTCAGGGTTAGGGTTAGTGGTCAGGGTCAGGGTCAGGTTTAGGGTCAGGGTCAGGGTATTGTTAAGTAAAACTGCTTTGTGTGGAGGTAGTTGACACTCTTGGTGTATCGTAAATCGGCAAATGAGGCACGGACGCCTTCGTAAGCCATTGATTAGGAGGCCCGGCCGGAGGGAGGTGCTTCTTCCAAACCTCTCGGCCCTGAGACAGGGAGTGCCCGCGTTTATACTTTCCGAGCCTCTGTTTGCGGATATCGCAAAGGGCTCTGGGTGAGTTACTGTTACAGACCGCTGTAACCTGGAATACGGAATGAGTTCGTACTTGGCATAAGAGTATGGGAATTGTTATCAGTATTAGTCCGTTTTAGTCTGTTACAGTGGGTGGCTAGCTTGCAAGGTCAGACAGTTAAGTTTACCTTTTTCTGTTATTTGAACTAAAAACAAAGTCATTTTACCGAAGAGCGGACTGTCTTGAGGTGACAGGGCGTACAGGACTAGGGCTATCAGACAACAGCAGGGGATTTAAGAGAACGGTTTCATACAAGGTGGCGTCACTCTGCCTCGATGGCAGTTCATAACAACGATTCCAGCACCGAGACCAACACGCCCTTTGTTCTTTAGCTGTTGCTATTGATCCTCACTCGGGATATTTTTCCATTGATTTTTAGAGAGAGAGGAAGAGAGAGGGAAAGACAGACATGAAACTGAACCCTAGCCCTAGCCCTAACCAAACCCTAAAACCTAACCCTAAACCTAGCCCTAGCCCTAGCCCTGACGCTGACCCTGACGCTGACCCTGATGCTGACCCTGACGCTGACCCTGACCCTGACCCTGACGCTGACCCTGACCCTGACGCTGACCCTGACCCTGACCCTGACCCTGACCCATTTTAAAAGTTGGTCCTTTCCCCTCAAACCTGTCAGGACTCTCTCCGGTCGTTGTCACAAAGGCTGTGGCACCAGCTCCCCTCTGGGCTGAAGCGAAGGAAGCAGCAGCCCCGCGCGGGGTGTGGGGACGCACTCGCTCGTTGGTGAACAGAGAAGCGTTTCCTCACGGTCCCGTGGCCTCCATGGGCGGCCCTGGCGTTTCCTGAGTGTCAGCCCCTGTGGGAGCACCGGCAGCGCCAGGGCGTGGGGGCGGGGTGGACGGGGACAGGCTGGGACGGACCGTCAAGGCCTCTGAGGCCCGGCTCCAGCTTCCCCGGCCGGGTTCCCACGCCCCAGACAAGGCGTGGAGTCAGGTCACGTGGGCTGGCTGCTGTGTGACCTTGAGGGGTCATTTCACCTCTGTGGGCCTCAGGGTCCTCAGCCACAAAACGGGGATCCCCGGTACCACCCCACCCCCCGCCACCCCCTCACAAAGCTCAGTGCATCTATGTGGCCGTGGCCTGGCCGTGGCTGGGCACAGGGCTCCCTGTGGGCACAAGCCCCGCAGTGCTGGTGTGAGGCTCTGTCGTCCATCTGGAGATGCCCAGTCACTGGAACCGGGGCCTCAGACTCGTGCTGTCTCATGGTCAAGGCAGCCAGGCCGGTCTGGGCAGTGGGAGCTTCCAAAATTCTCCTCCAGAGAGTCCACGTGTGGCTGTGTGGGATCGTGGCCAGGGTGCAATGGTCTGGACGGTCCGTCACGGGCTGGGGTCTGGGTGGCTGTGCCTGGCAGGTGTGAGGCTGCCAGCCTGTGTCCGAGGCCCCTGCCAGCACCGGTTAGGGGTCCCCGCCAGCACCGGAGAGGGGTCCCCGCCCTCTGCAAACACCTGCAGGTGCCGAGGGCCCTGTCCCCTCAGGCTCACAGCGCCACAGGCTTCAGGAGTCTGGGTCCGAGGAGGTGGAGTCACTCAGACCCGGGAGAGGGACCAGGCCAGGGGAAATGTCAGCATGAGGCCAGGGCTGTCGGGAAGTCCCATGGGCGGCGGCTCGAACATGACGTGGCCGTGTCCTGGCCTGGAGGCGGGCCGTCTGCGACGAGGGCGTGTTTGTGAAAATCCACGGCAGCTCTGTTCACCGCAGCCCAAACGTGGAGACACCCCAAAGTCTCTCAGCTGAGGAGGCACAGACCAAGTGTGGTCCCTCCACACAGTGGATTGTTACGTGGCCATCCACACAGTGGACTGTTACATGGCCACGAAAGGAATGAAGCCCGGATCCACTCTACAACACGGGTGACCCTTGAAGACATGTGGAGTGACGGAAGCCACACGCACGTGGTCATGTAGCGTATGATCCATTCATATAAAACTAGAGGCCCAGTGCACGAATTCGTGCATGCTGGGATCCCTCGGGTGGCCTGCAGGGATCGGGTCAAAACCCATAGTCCAGTGCCCCTGCAGCTCCTGCCGGCAGCTCCCACTCACCCCAGCCCCACTGTGCCCGCTATGGCTTGTGCCCCATCAGTCCTGGTCGGGAGAGGCCTGAGCTGCTGCAGCAGCACTCACCAGCCCTGAGCCCTGCGTCTGGCGCCCTCCCAAAGGGAGTGGCCTGTGGGGTCGGGCTGAAACCGGCGCTCCGACATCCCCCGAGGGGTCCCAGACTGTGAGAGGGCACAGGCCAGGCTGAGGGACCCCACGAGTGCACAATCGGGCAGGGGAGGGACCGAGGGAGGACTACTTCTCACTCAGTCCTGATCAGCTGGACCCCAGGGCAAGCTCACCTGTCAGTCAGAGCATCTGCCCCCTGGTGGTCAGTGCGCATCACAGCGCGCCGTTGAGCAGCCTTGGCGTATGATTCGCACATTACGCTTCGGTTGGTTGGTTGGTTGGTTGGTTGGCCATTCGGTCTGTTTGCATGTTACCCTTTTATTACATAGGACTGGAGGCTCAGTGCACGGAATTCATGCGGTGGCCGGGGGGAGGGGGTCCCCTCAGCCCAGCCTGCATCCTCTCCAATCGGGACCCCTTGGGAGATGTCCAACTGCCCGCAGTCATACATCCCTTACAATGCAGACCGCCTGGTTGCCCCTAACTGCCCCCTCCCCACTGGCCTGATCACCCCCAACTGCTCCTGCTGCCAGCATGGTCACCCCAACTGCCCCCTGCTGCCTGCCTGGTCACCCCCAACTGCCCTCCCCTGCAGGCCTGGTCACCCCCAACTGCCCCTGCTGACGGCCTGGTCACCCCATGCAGCCTGCTGTTCAGTCATTTGGTGGTCCCTCACTAACCCCCCTACCATCCTGGTCGTAGGCAGCCATCTTGCGAGGGCATGAGGGTTAATTTGCATATTTCCTCTTTATTATATAGGATGCACAGAGGAGGTCAGTCCACAGGGACAGAAAGCCGTCCGGGTGGGAGAGGGGGCGCTGGGGGACGGGTTTCTGTGATGGCGAGGAGAATGCTCTGGCACCACACGGAGGAGGTGGCACCTGGGTGAATGTCGTGGGTCCACTGAGCCGTGCTTACAAGGGCTCGTTGTCTGTTGTGTGGTTTGTCTCCGTTAAGAACGTTAAAAAGCAGGAAGAGTCGTCTTGGAGGCTCGGGGGCCACAAGGACGGTCACCTCGAGGGGCTCAGGAGGTGCGTGGGGCCTCTGGCGGCGAGTGGGTGCCCAAGAGCGACCAGGGGCCCGCAGTGCCACGCCAGGGCCACGCGTGGCCTGGGCCACCTCCACCATGGGGTAGGAACCGTGAACAGAAGCACGGTCCACATCCCCCCGGGAGGAGCACGTCTCTGGGAGGCCCCAGGGGACACGAGGCGGCCCTTCCGGGAGGCGGTGTCGCAGACCACGCGTCCCGTGAAGAAGGAGTGCGTGCAGCGCTCTCAGGACCCACACTAACCCGTCCGGGCGGCGAGCGGGCACGCAGGCTGGCACGGGGGAGCCGCAGGCGACCGTGACCCGTGCAGATTTCAGCATCGCCGGCCGCTGGGCGACAGGAAGAGAAGCCTCAGCGTGGGACCCCCACGGAGCGCCAGGCCGGAGCGGGGACACATTCGCCGCGTGGCCAGGGGAGCCGGTGCCGCCGTCCGGAGGCGCCTGGCGGTTTCTTACCGGACAGAGCAGCTCACCATGGGACCCCGAGGCCGCGCTCTTGGACGTGATCCCGGAGAAATGAGAGCTTTCATCAAAACAAAACAAAACAAAACAAATCAAAACAAAACAAACAAACCAGCCCTCTGCAGACGTGTGTGAGCGGCTCTCGTGGTGGCTGCCGCTGGGCACGGCCCGCAGGTCCCCATGGGCGCCCGGGGAACCACGCCGCCGCGGGGCTGGGCTCCGGGGGGCTCCTCCGGTTGTGCAAGAGGCGCTGTGGGTGGAGAACTGGGTGAAGGGCGCCCCTGAGTGACTTCAGCAGCGCCCGGGTCTGTACGGCTTTCCAAGCCTGTGCGAGGCAACGCCAGCCGGACGCTCGCACCCGGGTCGGGGGTCTGGGGCGAGGGGGGACCGTGGCCCCGGGGTTGGGCTGTGAAGCCCCCCCCGAGGCCGCCCCCGCCCCCCACGATCCGGGAGCCAAGCCGTGGAGCTTTTGCTGAAAGTGAAGTGGGTGACACCCGGCCTCCAGCCACACCCCAGCGACCCCCTCCTGGGCCCTCAAAGGACTGAACTCTGACGCCCACAAACCTGCACCCGGGGCCGCAGCGGCGCCCTCCCCACCGCCCCAGGGCTCGGCCTCTGAGCCCCCCCACAGCCGTGAGCGTGGCTGTGACCACCCTGTCCCCTGGGGGAGCTGAGAGCACGGAGCTGAGGACACCCAGCTGAGAGCACCCAGCTGAGGGCACCGAGCTGAGAGCACCCAGCTGAGAGCACCCAGCTGAGGGCACTGAGCTGAGAGCACCCAGCTGAGGGCACCCAGCTGAGAGAACCCAGCTGAGAGCACCCAGCTGAGGGCACCCAGCTGAGGGCACCCAGCTGAGAGCACCCAGCTGAGGGCATATAGTTCAAGGCACCAAGCTGAAGGCACCGAGCTGAGAGCACCCAGCTGAGAGCACCCAGCTGAGAGCACCCAGCTGAGGGCACCCAGCTGAGAGCACCCAGCTGAGGGCACCCAGCTGAGAGCACTGAGCTGAGAGCACCGAGCTGAGAGCACCGAGCTGAGGGCACCCAGCTGAGGGCACCCAGCTGAGAGCACCCAGCTGAGGGCACCCAGCTGAGGGCACCCAGCTGAGAGCACTGAGCTGAGAGCACCGAGCTGAGAGCACTGAGCTGAGGGCACCCAGCTGAGAGCACCGAGCTGAGAGCACTGAGCTGAGGGCACCCAGCTGAGAGCACCCAGCTGAGGGCACCCAGCTGAGGGCACCCAGCTGAGAGCACTGAGCTGAGGGCACCCAGCTGAGAACACCGAGCTGAGAGCACTGAGCTGAGGGCACCCAGCTGAGAGCACCCAGCTGAGAGCACAGAGCTGAGAGCACCCAGCTTAGAGCACCCAGCTGAGGGCACCCAGCTGAGAGCACCGAGCTGAGGGCACTGAGCTGAGGGCACCCAGCTGAGGGCACTGAGCTGAGGGCTCTGAGCTGAGAGCACCCAGCTGAGGGCACCCAGCTGAGAGCACCCAGCTGAGAGCACCCAGCTGAGGGCACCGAGCTGAGAGCACCCAGCTGAGAGCACTGAGCTGAGAGCATCCAGCTGAGAGCATCCAGCTGAGGACACCCACCTGAGAGCACCGAGCTGAGGGCACCGAGCTGAGGACCCCGAGCTGAGAGCACCGAGCTGAGGGCACCCAGCTGAGGGCACTGAGCTGAGAGCACCCAGCTGAGGGCACAGAGCTCGGGGCTCCCCAAGGACGGCCTGGCAGCGGGGCCTACACAGGGGCCGGCTCTCCTGCGCCAGCGAGGTTGGAGCGGACGGCAGGCAGGGCAGCGAGCCCCGCTGGGACAGGGGGCCCCCCAGAGACCCCCCTCTCTGAGAGGCACCCAGCTTCCTGGGGGTTCACTGTGGGGAGGGTCAGAGGCCCCGGCGGGGGGTCGTGCACACTCGCTCCATCACCCGCAGCCCAGAGAACGAAGGTGTCTGTGAGCTGTGCGTGCATTCCGCTTCCAGAAGGTTCTAGAAGTCTGCACAGCCAGGTTCTCTCTCCCCCGGCTCTCCCCTCTCCTGCCCAGCTGCCGGCTGGTCACGGTCTTGCGTTGGACCAGAGCAGTCGTGTTGGGACCGCGCCTGGAGCCAAGCTTAGAAATAGAAACAGATGGGAGCTGGCACCGGGTCCGAGGGCCCGCTCCCCCTCGGCAGAGGTGAGAGCCGAGCTGGAGCGGCGGCCAGCGGCCTCCCGGGGAGAGTTCTCGGCGGCGAGGGCGGCTCCGGCAGCCCACTGGCCGTGCACAGGGGGTGGCTCCGTGTTTATGATGGCTGCTCACCCGGCACTGAGCCCCTCGGCGCGTTTCCACGTAAAATGTATTAACGCAACTTGGCGCCGCGGCCTGGCTCCCGGAGGCTCTGCCACAGCGCAGTCTGGGCCTCATTACCTTATTCCAGGCCGGTCTGCCCGCCCAGGGGAGCCGCTGGGGCGGGGGGGGGGGGGGGGAGGGGGTGAAGGGAGTTGGACGCGGACTGTGAACTTAACCCTTTGGGGGCCCCGCGGCCATGCACGGAGCGCCTGTGGTTGGACGTAGTGTTTTCCAAACGTTGCCGAGGTGAGGGGTGAGCCTCCGAGGCGGCTGGGGGCCTGGGGCCGGGGCATCGGAGGAGTCGGGGCCTGGTCGTCATGGCGAGGCCTGTTGGGTGGGGGGAAAGCAGCCCTCCCCCCCCCCCCCAGCCTCAGGACCTCACCTCTAACCCCTCACCTGAGCGCACACGGGCCCTTGGCCTCAGGAGGGCAGGCCTCTCGACACCCCGGCCCCCCAACTCCCCCCACCCCGTGCCCCTCCTCAAACAGCCTCATCGGCAGCTCTCGGGCCTCGGTCAGCACCGGGCCATGGGCCACCTTCTCAGTCCCTCTGCGTCCGTCCCTCCCCCACCTCCACGCCCGTCACCTGGAGTCCCGGGGCCTGCCTCCGGGCTCCCCACGTCTAGGTGGGACCCTGTCCTCCTGCGGCGCCCTCACAGCCACCGTGCTCTCCTGTAAGAAGCAGCAGAGTCTCCCGCTGGTGCCCGCGCTCCCCGTCGAAGCCGGCCGTGTCCTCGGGACCCTGTGTGCGCCGTCCCTCCCCTCCAGCCTCCTCCCTTCCCGGCCTCTGTCTCTCTGGGGTCCAGCCTCGCCCTCCGTCGGCCCCTGGCCGGCCCCCCGCGGCCTCCCTGGCCCTCCTGCAGGCCGGCGTCTCTCGGGCTCAGGTGCGCTTTTACGTTGTTGTGCCGAGGGCTCGGCGCCGGGGACAGGCTGTGCCTGCGAACTACTGAGGAGGGAGACGCAAGTGCTCCCCAAAGACACACCCAGCCACGGCCTGATCACCGCCCTTCACGGCGGCGGGCTCTTTAGCCTCATGGTCGGCAAACCGCGGCTTGGGAGCCACATGCGCTCTCTGGCCCCTTGAGGGGCTCTTCCACAAAACACCGCGGCCCGGGCGAGTCTATGTGGAAGACGTGGCGTTAGAAGAAGTTTAAGTATAAAAAATGTGGCTCTCCGAAGACATGTCCGTCGTAGTCCTGTTGGTATTTGGCCCCTTGTCCTCCCCCCCCCCCCCCCCCCCCGGCCCGTCACAGCAGCACCGGGGCTTCTGGGCTGGGCGTGCCCCGGCGGGAGGTCTGCCCCCGAGGCTGAGGAGCACAAGCATTTGGGGCCTCGCCCTGCTCACCGCACAGAAAAGGATTCCCTTTCTTTTTCCTCTTCTTTCTTTCTTTCTTTCTTTCTTTCTTTCTTTCTTTCTTTCTTTCTTTCTTCTTTTTTTCTTTCTTTCTTTCTTTCTTTCTTTTTCTTTCTTTCTCTTTCTTTCTTCTTTCTTTCTTTCTTTCCTTTCTTTCTTTCTTTCTTTTCTTTTTTTTTTTTTTGTGTGTGTATGCAAAAATGTGCCTGAGCCGTGGAGCATGATCTCCAGTTTCCGGAGACCTGGGCTTGTGAGCCGAGCCGAGAAGAGCCGCTGTTTGGTGTGGAGCCGGGGGCCTCCACAGGAGGATCGCGCTGAGTCCCAGAGCGCGGGCGGGACGGGGCGGAGGGATGGTACGGAGGGAGAAAACCCACCGTCCCCCCCCCGCCACAGTCTCAGATCAGCCCGAGGCGGCCCACCGGCGCCACGTCCCCGCAGCCACGGGCGCTGACGCGTAGGAAACGTGTCCGCAGCAGGCGCACGTGCGAACCGGGATCTGCGGCCTTTCCCGGCGTGCGGGGTCGGCTCCCGGGGCTCGGAGGCACTTGTTGCTGAAGCAGACCCTCTCCCGCCCCGGACCGGCCTGCGCCCTTCCCGTCTGTGTACCCCCCTTCCCCATGCAGGGCCCGGCATCGCCTCGGCGCTGACAAGCCGGAGCCGCCCAGGTGGCTGGAACGGGGGCGGGGGGGGGGGGGGGGACCTGGCGAAAGGAGGTCCCGCTGGGAGTGCACCGCCCACTCACACACCCACACACACCCACATACCCACGCACACCCACTCACACCCACACACACCCATACACACCCCACATACCCATGCACACACACACCCACACACACCCACATACCCACGCACACCCACTCACACACACACACAGTTCCAGAACACCTGGCGGGCGGGCTCAGCGGGGAGGGGGGGGGCATCCATCCAGGAACCAGGAGGTCACGGGTTTGATTCCCGGTCCGGCACAGGCGGGGCTGCGGGCTCCATCCCAGGTGGGCTGTGGGAGGCAGGGTGTTTCTCTCTGTCCCTCTCCCTTCTTCTCTCTCTCAAATAAAACGCAATAAAAAAAACTATTTTTACAGAAACTCCCAGAACAACGCCTGCCCATGCTCGATGTCCCCACACCCACTCGCGGCCCAGGCTGCTGAGGGAGCGGGCGGAGAGCTGGGTGTGTGCGAGGCGGGGCCGGTGGGTCCGAGCCGAGGCCCTCGGCCTGAGCGCCCCTCGCAGGCTCCCCGCCCCGGCCCACACCGGGAGGGCGGCTCACCTGTGCGGAGCTTGTGGGGGAGCCGCGGAGCGAGCACGGGCCTCAGGCAGCCGCTCAGAAAGGCCTCCCCTCGCTCAGGCAGAGCGACTCCGCACAGCCGGCCATGTCCTGCCAGACAGGGGCTGCCGGTACCCGCACCCCTGGGGGACAGCGCCCGGGGCCCTGGCTGGGGGGACAGCGTGTGGGGGGACAGTATGTGTGGGGGGCCTGGCTGGGGGGACAGTGGGGCCCTGGCTGGGGGGACAGGCCTGGCTGGGGGGACAGTGTGGGGGGCCTGGCTGGGGGGACAGTGTGTGGGGGGACAGTGTGGGGGGCCTGGCTGGGGGGACAGTGCGTGGGGGGGGCCTGGCTGGGGGACAGTGTGTGGGGGGGGCCTGGCTGGGGGGACAGTGTGTGGGGGGGGCCTGGCTGGGGGACAGTGTGTGGGGTCTGGCTGGGGGGACAGTGCATGGGGCCTGGCTGGGGGGACAGTGTGGGGGGCCTGGCTGGGGGGACAGCGTGGGGGGCCTGGCTGGGCTGAGCACATCCCCGGCCCCTCTGCTCCCAGCTCCGGTGGAGATAGACGCTGACTTTGCCTGTGGGACCCGGGGCCAGGGCCTGGGCCAGCCCAGGGAGAGCGGGGGGGGGGGGGTTGGGGGGCGGCTGGCTGCCCTCGGTGCCGATGGTTCTGTCTGTGGACCGAGGAGGGCGATGGGCTGCGGGGCTTGCGAAACCGCACCTCTTGGCGAACGTCCTTGGGAAACAGGAGATTCCTGGAAAGCAGCCCTGCTGACAGCGGCCCGGCCGCCAAGCGCCGCCTGCGGCCCGACCCGGGGCCCGAGCCCCTGTTCCTCCCCCCCCCCCCCAGCCGCAGGCCTGACCCAGGGCCCCCCGCCTCCCCCCGCCTCCCTCCCTCCAGCCGCAGGCCTGACACGGGGCCTGAGCCCCCTGTTCTTCCCCCCCTCCAGCCGTAGGTCTGACCCAGGCCCCCCAAGGCCTCCCCCCCTCCAGCCGCAGGCCTGACACGGGGCCCAGCCCCCAGCCTCCCCGACTCCAGCCACAGGCGGTCCCGGCGGCCCGGCGGCTCCGGTCCTTCCCGGAAGCGGCCGTCCCCGTGCGGCCCCCGGTCTGCGTTTGGGAAACGGGCTCCCAGCCTGAGCTCCCATCCGAACCCGGTCCTATGGGGGCTGTGTCCCCCCCGCGGGCCCACCCGCCAGGCCGAGCCCGGCCACCCCTCCCCAGCAGCCCCACAGCCCGGGGCAGGGCTCCCCACCCGCCTCCAGGGGGGGCCTGTCCTTCCCTTCCCACGGGTTCCCCCCAAGGCCTGCGCCCTCCGCTCCGCCCGCCATGACGCCCGACGCACCCTCCGCTCCACGGGCCTGGGCGTCTCTGCGTGGGGCCTGCATAGACTCTCCCTGCACACATTCTCTTTTAAAAGCTGGACATAATGCTCCGACTTAAAGTAAATGGAAAGAGATTTGTAACCCAAAGGTATGTGTCTCCGTGGGTGAACCTGGTGGGCAAACAGGCTGACTAGATGTCGATTAGATGTCGATCAGGCAGGCAGTCAGAAGTGGTTAGGGGCAATCAGGCAGGCAGGCAGGCAGGCGAATGGTTCGGAGCCAACAGTCCTGGATTGTGGGAGGGATGCCTGACTGCCCGGTGGGATGGGAGGCAGTTGGGGGCAGTCAGGCAGTGGTGCAGAGCCGGAGCCACGTACCCGGGCAGGTGCCACATGTGAGCTGGGCCGGTGGCCCGGACACCTGGGGGCAGGGCCGCGGGGGACCTGGCCCAGCCGGTGATCACCCCTCAGTCGGCAAAGTACCATCTCCCCTCGACTTACGGGGGAGTCTCATTCTTTTTAGTTTTTTAACTTATTTTAAAAATATTTTTATTGACTTCAGAGAGGAAGGGAGAGAGAGATAGAAACATCCATGAGGAGAGAGAACCATGGATCAGCTGCCCCCTGCACGCCGCACACTGGGGATCGAGCCTGCCACCCGGGCCTGCGCCCTGACCGGGAATCCAACCGTGACCTCCTGGGTCACAGGTCGAGGCTCAGACACGGGGCCACGCCGGCCGGGCGGTCATTCTTGGAAAATCCAGCCTGCATCAGGCCTTCCGAGAAACGCTCTACGTCCACGAGACAGAAGAACCGAGGCGACCTGCCGGCAGCTCTGGGGGCATCTGAAACCAGCAGGGTGTGGGTGTCCCGGCCGCCAAGCCTGTCCAGGGCCAGCAAGGATGCTGAGCCTGCTTAGCGTCCGTCTGTTCCTATCGGTAGGGCCCCCCCGCTGGTGAGGCAATAACACCGAGTGTTCCTACACGGTTCTGTCCGCGGGGCCGGTGGGAGAAGAGAGGAGGCTGGAGGCAGCGGGCCCCTCCCAGGCAGACCCGGCGCCGTGGGAGGAGGAGGGCAGGACAGGGCGCAGCCGCCGGCTCCCCCGTCCCATCCGTCCCCCTGAGGCCCCCCCCCCCTGGCCCGTGTGTGGCTGGGAGGCCCGTCTCTCACGTGTCCCCAGGCTCCCAGCGGCGTCACGGGGCGTGGGTGCTGCTGAAGGCAGCTCCCCGGGACAGGCGAGCGGGCTGAGGAGGGCCGTGTCGTGTTCGCTCACCCCCATCTGGTCGGTCGGTTCCTGAGCTGAGTCGCCACCGAGCTCCTTCCCGGCAAACCCACAGCGAGGGCCGCCTTCCGGGCGCGCAGGGTCCACGGAGCGGGAGGCACAGAGCAGAGGGCCCGCCCCCAGGCTGCTGCCTGCGGGGGTCACGGGGGAATTCTGACCCAACCCCAGGGGTGCCGGAGGGGGGACCCCAGAGAGTGACGGGCCTTCCTCCTCTGGGGACAGGAGGGGGTGGGGGGATGGAGGGGGACCCGGGTTCGCAGACAAAAGGCAGGCCGGGGCTCGGATCTCCAGCCCAAACCTGCTCCCGGGTCCTCGCCTCGTCACACTCCCTCTCCTCTTCCTCTTTCCCCACCTCTTAGATCTGTCGTCTGGGTGTAAACGAGACGCCTGTTCAGGGTCCGCAGGTCCCGGGGCTCAGTCTGGCTTAGGCTTTGGAGAAGCTGAGCCTCACAGGAGTGGCCCCAGGCCCCCCGACCCCCTAGCTCCGTGGTCGGCAAACCGCGGGTCGAGAGCCACATGCGGCTCTTTGGCCCCTCGAGTGTGGCTCTTCCACAAAACACCGCGGCCTGGGCGAGTCTGTGTTGAAGAAGTGGCGTTGGAAGAAGTTTAAGTTTAAAAAATGTGGCTCTCCAGAGAAATGTCCATCGTTGTCCTGCTGGTGTTTGGCTCTGTGGACGGAGGAGTGTGCCGACCCCTGGCCTAGGTGGACCCCAAGGCCCGTCTCCCCTGAGCCTCTTCCTGGGCAGGTGCTGGTGCCACGTGCTATGCCCTCTTCTGCCCCCCATCTCCCCCTCCCCCCCAAAAAAAAACCTGTCCTCTCCCAGCCGCACCAGCTGTGCTGGCCTTGCGGCCGTGGGAGGGAGTTTCAGGCCTGTCCAGCCTACGGGCGGGAGCCCGGGGTCCCGGCTGGCTCGGGGTTGGAGACACCCTTGGATGCACCCTCACGTCCGCAAGGACAGAACCGAGAGCGGCCGCTGCGCGGGCCGGGCCACAGGGAGACCTCGCTGTGCTGGCGGGCCGGGGCCATAGCGACGGAGCGCACGGGGAAAGTGTGGAGCGGCCCCTCTGCGGCCGGAGCCGGCGCACCCGGCCACCCCCCGCGCGGTCTGGAGCCGGGGGCTGCCAGGAGCCAGGAGCCTCCGGGGGGGGGGGGGGCTCTCCATCTGCTCGGTCTCTGACGCCGAGAAAGGAGAGACGCACACGTACGTGGTCCAAAGAACTGTCACACGCAATTACCGGCCGGGAGAGACACAGACGGCCCCGCTGCGTGGGGGAGTCCCGTGTGGCCGGGGCTGCGGGGGGGGGGGGGGGGCGGCCTCCCCGGCGGGAGGCCCCCACCGCACGCGCTTCCAGCTCGCATTGCCCAACCTCGGCGCCGGCGGGGCCCTGGCTCCGGCACCCGGCAGGCCTTCCTGGGGTGTCCGTCTGTCCCCCCGGCCGCCTCCTCTCCCGCCTCCGCCACGTCGTCCGCAGATGAGATCCGAGGGGAGGGAGCACCCCGTCCGAGGATCCCGGGAGCCGAGGGCTCCGGCGGCCTGTCCTGAGGAGGTGCCCGTGCCGGCGCCGGTGCCGGTGCCAGGAGGGGGGCTTGGGCTGGGTGCCCACGCCAGCCCTCATGCTCTTTGGCGCCGATCGCCCTCAGCAGCTCCCAGCCTCCCGGGGTGCCCGGGCCACAGACAGATTGCCACGTGGCCCCGCTGGCAAGCACCAGGAGGAGGCGCCATGCCCCGGCTTGACCTGACCAAAGGCGTCTGAGTGAAGGGCGGTCTGCAACGTCAGCGCTGACGGTGGCTCCGGGAGGCCGAGTGCTGGCTCTGGGAGCCTCCGGCACCGGGAAGTTGGTCCCTCAGCACCCTCCGGGGACAGCCTCCTTCTTGAGCGCCCTCTGCAGAGCCCGAGCCCAGCGCCCCGCGTGAGGGCTCCCGGGGTTGGGAGGCAGGGCGTGCTCTGCCGTGACCGTCACTCCTGTGCTGACATCTCTCCCCGCCGCCGCCACACCAAGCCTGTGGCCACGCTTTCCACAAGAGCCACAGCGTGCGCCACCAGCAGCCCCACCTTTTCCAGAGCCTTCCCCGCCCTTTCCCCTCGGGCTCTCCCACCTCCGGAGGCGTGGGGGTGTGTGCTCGCTCTCTGCCCGTCTCAGCACAGCGACGCCTTCCCCACTCGGAGTCCCCCTCCAACCACTCATCCCCTCCTCGCGCCGCCGCCTCCGAGCCTCCGGCATCTTGGTCGGCAAACCTGCCTTCCCGCACACCGTGAGCCTGGCTTCTCCAGGAACGCTGGGTTTGTTTCTTCCTTCCTTTCAGGAAACCAGCTCACCCTCCCATCGGGGGGGGTGTGCATTCGCCCACGGACCCGGGACCAGCCTTGGCGTCCGTTCGGTCCACCGGCTCCCGGCACGTCGCTCGCACCGGCCCTCTCCCGTGGCCGCTGTGCCGGTCCCCGCGCGGGCCCCGCCTGTCTCTCCTGTTGGCTGCCGTCCGCGGAGGCCACGCCCTGTCTGTGGCCTCCCACTCTCCACGCCCATCTTCCCAGGTGCCTGCCGTCACGACCCACTCTCTTCTCCCAATGGGGACCGAGGCCGGGTGATCAGGGAGCTTCTCCGGGTCAGCTCAGCTGACAGGTGGCAGGGCCAGGACAGACAGGGGGGCGCGCCGGACACACACACACACACACTCACAGACAGACACACACACACAGACACACACAGACACACTCTCTCACACACACAGACAGATACACACACTCACACACAGAGACACACACTCACTCACACACACACACTCACACACACAGACACACACACCCGTTTGCGCTTTGAATGGTCACACGGCTCTCCCTGTGGTCGCCTCTGAACGAGTCTCAGACACGACCGGTCCGGGAGCAGCAGAGCCTCGGGGAGATGCCGGCACCGCGTTCCCTGCGAGCTCTGCCACAGGCCGAGGCCACACAGAGGCCACGCAGCCACGATGCAGTGTGTCTGGCGGCAAGCCACCGGGAAACACAGTGACACGGCCGCACCACGGCTTCCGGGTGATCGCCTGGCCGGCCGTGAGCACGGAGCTCGGCTGCGTGGCCTGGTCACGGGGCCTCGGCTCACGTGGGGCGGGAGCCAGCGCGGTCTGTACAACGTTGGGGAGCGTGTTCCCCAGAGCAGGGCGGGGACGCTCCGGGACCGGGGAGTGTTTGCAGCTGCTCAGGACTTGGCACCGGACAGAAGTCGCCGTCGGCGGGGGAGACCCGCGGTGAGGCCCCGGCGGGCAGCTCCTGGCTTCGCCAGGCGGCTCACTGGTCGGCACGACACCGGAAGCAGCTCCGTCCCGGGCGGAGACACCTGTCCCTCCCCGCGGCCACGGCGGCTGGGAAAAGGCCACGAGCTGGCCCTCAGCGACAGCGCGTTCCTCTGCCAGCAAACACCGCCCAGCTCGCCCGGGGCCCCGGGGACCGCGTGGGAGGCCGCGCTGCGCACGCTCGGCCCGTGGAATGTGCTGAGTCCGCGCGGCAGCGGCGAGGGCGCCCGGGACCCGGCCCCGGGGACAGACGCCCGGGGAGGACATTCCTAACGCAGAGTGACTCCCGTAACAAACCACGCTTCCTGAGGGCGGGGTGGGCCTGGCAGGCCACGGGCCAAACACAGAGGGACCTCCGGGCGACCGGCAGGGGCGGGCTCAGAGGGGACCCCAGGCTCTGCTCGCCACCGGGCGCTGTCGCCGCGGAGGAACTGTCCCCGGGGCGGGGGGCGGGGGGAGTGGGGGGCCAGGTTTAGAGGGTCACGTTGGCAGCTCACTTTCTGGGGAGGATCGTGCTGGGTGTGGGGAGGTGACTCTGACCTTTGAAGCCGGTGTTCGGTGTGGACGGACCTTTGGCGGGAGAGCCGAGGGCCTCGCCCCTGACCCGCCGGGACGGTGGGCGGCTAGGAGGTCTGCGCAGGCCCTCCCGGGGTGACTGTGACCCGTTTGTGGAGCCCCCGGCAGGTCCTTCGGAGCTGGGCAGGGTGAGCGAGTGAGCCCCTGGTCACCCCAGCGGCTTCCGCACCCCGTGCGCCCCTGCGTCACCAGAGCCCCGGGGCTGGGCCCCCGAGAAGGGCCTGCCCCCCGCCCCCCGCAGCTCTCCCTCGGGGGGCCCCTCGGGGTGGGTCCGCCTCCCGCGCCTCCGCCTCCGGGGAAGGCCTGGCCTTTTGTAGCCGAGTCCCCAGCAGAGCCCGTGGCCTGTCCAGGGGGGGTGACCGGCCTGTCCAGGGAGGGTGACTGTCCTGTCCAGGGGGGTGACCGGCCTGTCCAGGGAGGGTGACCGGCCTGTCCAGGGAGGGTGACCGGCCTGTCCAGGGGGGTGACCGGCGGGTCCACGGAGGGTGACCGGCCTGTCCAGGGAGGGTGACCGGCCTGTCCAGGGAGGGTGCCGGGCGTGTCCACGGCATTCTTGGCTTTAGAGGCCGTTCTGCGTCTGCGGGGTTAGGGCGGACGAGCGGACGCTCCTCAGACTCAGCCAGGTCCACAATGAACCTGCTTCCTCGGCCGTTTTCACCGGGGCCGCCTGGACCCGCGGCCTCCGCTGGGCTTCTGTGACCCAGAGCCGATGGGCGGAGGCCCAGGAGCCGGGGGTGGGGGGGCTGCCCTGGGTCAGTCATCGGCCTCCTGAGCGCCCGGCTCACCGGACCTTCTGGTTCCCGGGCCGGCCGGCTGGCTCCTCTTCTTGGCGTTCACTGCAGACTGGAAATTATAAAACAGCCAGGAACTGCATGTGTGTGTGTGTGAGTGTGAGTGTGTGTGTGTGAGTGTGTGTGAGTGTGTGTGTAAGTGTGTATGTGTTGGAGACAGGGCGAGTGTGTGTGTGTGTGTGAGAGAGAGAGAGAGAGAGAGTGTGTATGTGTGAGTGTGTATGTGTGAGTGTAAGTGTGTGTGTGTGAGTGTGTGAGTGTGTGTGAGTGTGTCTATGTGTGAGTGTGTATGTGTATGTGTGTGAGTATATGTGTGTGTGTATGTGTGTGAGTGTGCGAGTGTGTGTATGTGTGTGTATGTGTGTGAGAGTGTGTGTGCGCGAGTGTGTGTGTTAGTGTAAGTGTGTGTGAGTGTGTGTATGTGTGTGTATGTGTGTGTGAGTGTGTGTGAGTGTGTTAGTGTAAGTGTGTGTGTATGTGTGTGAGTGTGTATGTGTGCGAGTGTGTGTGTGTGAGTGTGCATGTGTGTGAGTGTGTGTATATGTATGTGTGTAGATATATGTGTGTATGTGTGAGCGCATGTATGTGTATATGTGTGTGAGAGTGTGTGCATGTGTGTGTGTGTATGTGTGTATGTGTGAGTGTAGTGTGTGTGTATGAGTGTGTGAGTGTGTGTCTGAGTGAGTGTGTGTGTGTGTGTGTATGAGAGTGTGTGTGTGCTGAGCCCTGTGCACGCATAGTGAGCCTGGAGGTGAGGACACTGAGCGCCCGGGGACTGTGAGCCGGGGGGACGCCAGCAGCTGGACAAAGTGTCCACGTTCCTGAGTCAGGGAACTCTGGAAGCGCCGAGCGGCCGCCCCCACGGCACCCCGAGGCCCGAGCCCCGCACAATCACAAGCAGCCGTGAGGAGCAGCCGGCAGCCAGGTTAAATGTAAGCGTCTGCGTACTTTGGCAGCGGCTCCCCAAAGCAAACACGGCCGCCATCCGATCCGCCTCCGCGCCTCCGCGTTTGCCCAGAGGAGCCGAGCGCTGGCTTCTGCTGCCAGAACGCGGCAGCCGCCAAGCTCCTCCGGGAGGTGCTGGCCGGCTGCTACGGACACCGGCACGCACGGTGCTCGGTGACAGAGGGGCCACGAGAAGCCACGGAGGACCCTGGCATGCATGTGGCCCGGTGAGAGAAGCCGCTCGGAAAAGGCTGCCTGCCATGGGAGTGCAGCCAGAGAGTGTTCTGGAAAAGGCAAAATGGGGTGGCGAACAGGTCGGTGGTGGCCAGGAGCCGGGGGAGCGCCGAGAGGAGGACACGGGGTGTCAGTGGGGAGGCCATTCTGCGTGGCACCGCGTGGTGGATTCATGTCAGCGCCCGTCTGTCCACACAGAGAGGGCACCGCACCGAGAGGAGCCCTGTGCACAGCCCGGGCTCCGCGTGGCGGCCGCGTGGCGGGGCCATGTGGAGGGGCCGCGTGGCAGGGCCGCGTGGCGGTCAGTGCACATCAGAGTGACCGGTCCTTCTGCTATCCGGTCGATTTGCATATTGGCCTTTTATCATATAGGATTGTATGTATTCAACTACTTCAAATTTTAAATTCTACAAAAAAACTTTTACTTCTGTACAGTAAACAGTTCTCTTGGCAAAAGATTGGGAACCCCAGGGAGACGCACGTGATGAGCCAGAAATTCGTATGCACACCCCTCCTGGGACGGAGCCCACAGCCCAGGCGCGTGCCCTGCCCCGGACGTGAACCGGAGCTCCGGGCTCCTAGGTCGACGCTCAGTCACACCGGCGGGGCTGGCCTCTCCTGGTTCCTAGCGAGAAGCTAAGACACGTGTTACCCAGACGCACACCAGCACCCGCAGGGACAAAAGCCCAGGGGCAGGCAGGCCCCTGTGTGCACGCGTGTCCCGCAGACCTCGCACAGGCACAGGCACAGGTGCGGGGCTGGTGTCTGATACAGGCAGGCTCCACCAGAGCAGTGGCAGCGGACACCGCCTGGGGAGGCCATTGTCCTGGCCCGGGCCCCAGGACCGCAGCGCTTCCAGAAGAGTCAGAGCCGCCAGCGCCCCCCCCCCCCCCAGCTGCACGGGGAGCCGTGTCTGTCCCTGGGTCCCGCAGCTCCCTGCGGCGGTCTCCCAGCCCCGGCAGGTGGCCAGGTAGCCTGGCGCTCTCAGAGGGTGGGGGGGGGGTTAAGAAGGTGCCCCCAAGGGGGTGGTGGCGGGAGCTGCGGCGGCGGGGAGGAGTCTGTGTCTCTGGGCCCCGGACTGGGAGCCGCTGGGGGTTGCGGAGGTCGCCTGGAGGGATGGCAGAGGGACCCTGCGTCCGGGACACGGGAGAGGAGCTGTACGCGGGCACAGGCCCACGGCCCGTGTCAGACAGGATCGGCCGGACGTGGGGAAACGCTCAACAGAGAGCTCCAGCCAAGCACAAAGCTGACCAACGCGGCACCTTCGACGGTGAACGGGGACCGAGAAGCTTTTGAGAAGCTCCTGCGCTCACAGGCGGTGTCTAAACCAGGGCTGGGCAAACTTTTTGACTCGAGGGCCACCATGGGTTCTTAAACTGGGCCGCAGGGCCGGAACAAAAGCAACCTGACCGTGCTGGCACTCTCCTCTTGGGCTGCTGGTGAAGGAGCGGAGGGGAGAGCAAGAGAACCCTCCACTCTTTCGGCTCCGCGGGCCAGATAGAACAGACGAACAGGCCAGATCCGGCCCACGGGCCGTAGTTTGCCCTCCCCTGGTAAACACTCGTTCGAACGAAATCTGTGCACTCGGGTGGGGGGCCCTCGGCCTGGCCTGCGCCCTCTCGCAGTCCAGGAGCCTCAGGAGGTGTCCGACTGACGGTCCAGGCCTGCTCCCCACCACCGCCGCTGCGGTGAGGAAGCGTGCTTTTCCGGTTATCCGGTTTTGTGCATCGGTTTCATCTGAGTTCATCATTGGGGTGAGCTTGTCCCTGCACTCGCCAGCCCTGAGCCCAGCTTCTGGCTGAGCGGTGCTCCCCCTGTGGGAGCGCACTGACCGTCGGGGGCAGCTCCCGCACTGAGCGTCTGCCCCCTGGTGGTCAGTGCGCATCATAGCAACCGGCCGTTCTGCTGTCTGGTCGATTTGCATATTAGCCCTTTATTATATAGGATTGTATGTATTCAACTACCTCAAATTTTAAATTCGACAAAAAACACTTTTACTTCTGTACAGTAAACACTTCTCTTGGCAAAAGATTGGAAACCCCAGGGGGACACGTGTTATAAACCAGAAATTCGTATGCAAAACACATAATAAAGAAAAATAAAGGTAGAAGAAATTAATTGCCTGAAGAGGAGACATGAGTGCCAACAAACAAGCCAACACAGACGTACTCAGAGAAGGAAACAAAGGAACAAGAGGCAGCCCTTCACCCCCTGCGTCCTCACATCCAGGGGCCAGGCTCTCTCAGAGCTGGCAGGTGGAGGGGGAAGGGATGCGCTCCTAAAAAGTCGCTGGAAATATGAAGTGGCAACGTATCTTGGAGAGACACTTGGTGGTGTCTGTGAAAGTGGAAAACCTGCCTAAACTGTGTCCGGGAAATTATGCATTAAGGTATTCACTAGGCAACTTCTGTGTGGTCCTATACACACCCCTGTGTGGTTCTATACACACCCTGTGTGGTCTGTGCTTCTATACACACTCCTGTGTGGTCCTATACACACCCCTGTGTGGTCCTATACACACTCCTGTGTGGTCCTATACACACTCCTGTGTGCTTCTATACACACCCTGTGTGGTCCTATACACACCCTGTGTGGTTCTATACACACCCCTGTGTGGTCCTATACACACCCCTGTGTGGTCTGTGTGGTCCTATACACACCCCTGTGTGGTTCTATACACACCCTGTGTGGTTCTATACACACCCCTGTGTGGTCCTATACACACTCCTGTGTGGTTCTATACACACCCTGTGTGGTCCTATACACACCCCTGTGTGGTCCTATACACACCCCTGTGTGGTCCTATACACACCCCTGTGTGGTCCTATACACACTCCTGTGTGGTTCTATACACACCCCTGTGTGGTCTGTGTGGCTCTATACACACTCCTGTGTGGTTCTATACATGCTCCTGTGTGGTCTGTAAGGGTCCTATATGAGTGTCTGTTGCTGCATTGTTTGTAACAGCAGAAAGAAGGAATGACAGAAATCCTTCAAGACAGAAATAAATAAAACATGGTATTCTCCAATGATGAAATATCATACAGTAAGTAAAAAGTAGAAATAAAATGGATGTATATCAGCAATAACAGGTCTTAAACACATAAGGTAGTGTGTCCAAAGCAAGATGCAGATTGATGGGATACAGACAAAATCCTATATAATAAAGATGTAAAATGCAAATTGACCATCACACCCTCACAAGATGGCTGCCTACAACAAGGCCAGCAGGGGGGTTAGTGAGGGATGACCAAACGACTGAAGAAGCAGGCTGCATGGTGGGACCAGGCTGGCAGAGGGGCGAGTAGTGAGAGGGGACCAGGTTGCTGGGGGGGGGGGGCACAGTTGGGGGAGACCAGGCTGGCAGCAGGGGAGGGGGAGCAGTTAGGAGTGATCAGGCCAGCATGCAGAGGCAATGAGGGGCAATCAGGCCAGCGGAGGTGGGGGGCAGTTAGACATCCCTGGAGAGGTCCCAGATTGGAGAGGGTGCAGGGTGAGCTGAGGGGATTCCCCCCTCATGCATTAATTTCATGTACCGGGCCTCTAGTTTTTAAAATAAAATCATACAATGTGTGTGTGCATTTTAGTGAAAGCATATGTTCCTAGAAAAAGGTTTTAAGACGTGAAATGATACCCCATCACTTCAGTCTCCAGGGAGGTGTGGAGAGGAGTGGGTGAGGGTTCGCGGTTTGGGGGACATTAGCTAATATCTCTCCTCAACTCACCCCTCCCTCCTCCCTCTCTCCCTCTCTCCCTCCCTCCCTTCCTCCCTTCTCCCTGGCCTGATTTCCTTCTTTCCTCTCTTCTTTTCTTCTCCCTAAACATGGACGCGAAGCA
This sequence comes from Vespertilio murinus, assembly GCA_963924515.1. Taxonomy (NCBI): domain Eukaryota; kingdom Metazoa; phylum Chordata; class Mammalia; order Chiroptera; family Vespertilionidae; genus Vespertilio; species Vespertilio murinus. The sequence continues at coordinate 199,614,628 of OZ004706.1, read as the reverse complement.
GATCTGACAAGAAAGCTAGCATGGACTCTAAAGGCAGGACCGTGGAGTCGGAAGGCAGTCCTTTCTTCTACTGTAACCTCGCCCTCGGAAGCAGAAACCACGCCAGACAAAGCTCCCAGCGTGGGCACCCTCACAACCGTGAGCCGTGGGCTCTGCGGGGACTGAGCCCGCCGGCTCCGGCACAGCCCCACTCCCCGGAGCCCGGCGTCCGGTGGGAAGGAGCCACGGTCGGCGCCTGGAGCCGAAGCCCGTGTGCCCCCCGGAAACGCGGGCAGGCTGTCCTCCGCCCGTCCGGGCCGCCCCCGGCCAGAGCAAGCGGCTCCATTTCCGGCCGCTCTCACTAATGAGGGACATTCTCCCTTATTCTGGGGAAGAAATGTATTCCCACGATGCCACCTCTCGGCTCCATTTCTTTCTTTTTTTCCTGGAGAAACGGCGATTAGATCTAAGACCTGGTCAAGGGAATGTTCTTCAAAACGTGAAGACATCCTGGCCCGGCGCAGCTCAGGGGTTGGGCGTTGACCTGTGAGCCAGGAGGTCGCAGTTCGATTCCCGGTCAGGGCACAGGCCCAGGTTGCAGGCTTGATCCTCAGTAGGGGGTGAGCAGGAGGTAGTTGATTGATGTTTCTCTCTCTCTCCCTCTCCCTTCCTCTCTGAAATCAATGAAAACATATTTGTTTCTAAAAGAGAGAGGTGTACAGGCACTTTAACCCCCTCCAGGCGGGTCCCACCATGGTTCTGTCTTTGACGCCCCCCCCCAATCCCACCCGTGCCCTCCCACCTCCAAACCGCGTCCCACCTCGCTCCCAGTGCAGCCTCCCCTGCCCCCTCCGCTGCCCCTCGTGGGGGGCCGTGTTCTCCTCCCGACCTCTCCCAGGTGCAGTTCCCAGACGGCGCCCCCACCCCGGGCGCTGCCTGCCGAGGCGGAAACCGCGCTTTCACAACCCGCCAGCCCCGCTCCCCCTCCACCCCTGGCGGCGGTGTGTTTATTTGGTTTTGAGGCGAGGGGGGCGGACTTCGGGTTTGGATTTCACAACCCTCCTGGCGCTCTGGAGATGCCGGGGAAGATGGAAGAGGGGATGACAGCTCGGGGCCGTGCGCGTCTCGGGGGCCTGAGGGCCTTTCCGCTCCGTTGTGCAAGCGCGGCCCCGAGGGATGGGCCGGGGGACGCGGGGACGCATTGTTCTGCTTGTCAGAGCCGTGACATTGAACGGCTTCAGGGACCGCACAGTCACATTCCTCCGCTCCGCGCTGGGAGAGACTAACGGGAATGTGTGTCAGTTCCTGTCACCTGCTCCCCGACGCCAGAGGACAGGGCACCAAGCCCTCCCCTCCCGGCCTGGGTGCCCCTAACTGCCCTCCCCTGCTGGCCAGGTCCCCCCTAACTGCCCTCCCCTGCAGGCCTGGGTGTCCCTAACTGCCCTCCCCTGCAGGCCTGGGTGTCCCTAACTGCCCTCCCCTGCTGGCCAGGTCCCCCCTAACTGTCCTCCCCTGCAGGCCTGGTCTCCCCTAACTGCCCTCCCCTGCAGGCCTGGGTGTCCCTAACTGCCCTCCCCTGCCAGCCTGGTCCCCCCTAACTGCCCTCCCCTGCAGGCCTGGGTGTCCCTAACTTCCCTCCCCTGCTGGCCAGGTCTCCCCTAACTGCCCTCCCCTGCTGGCCTGGTCCCTCCCTAACTGTCCTCCCCTGCAGGCCTGGTCTCCCCTAACTGCCCTCCCCTGCAGGCCTGGGTGTCCCTAACTGCCCTCCCCTGCTGGCCTGGTCTCCCCTAACTGCCCTCCCCTGCTGGCCAGGTCCCCCCTAACTGCCCTCCCCTGCCGGCCTGGGTGTCCCTAACTGTCCTCCCCTGCCGGCCTGGTCCTTCCCTAACTGCCCTCCCCTGCCGGCCTGGATGTCCCTAACTGCCCTCCCCTGCTGGCCTGGTCCCCCCCTAACTGCCCTCCCCTGCCGGCCTGGTCTCCCCTAACTGCCCTCCCCTGCAGGCCTGGTCCCTCCCTAACAGCCCTCCCCTGCCGGCCTGGTCCCCCCCTAACTGCCCTCTCCTGCCAGCCTGGGTGCCCCTAACTGCCCTCCCCTGCAGGCCTGGGTGCCCCTAACTGCCCTCCCCTGCCAGCCTGGTCTCCCCTAACTGCCCTTCCCTGCCGGCCTGCCATGCCCCCACCTCCACGTGCCGTCTGCGGATGTGGGGGACCAGCTTTGTGTGTGTTTAGGGCCTTTGCGCCCTCTTGTTTTTAACTCCTCACCCAGGGATATTTCTTCCTTTGGTTTTTAGAGAGAGTGAAAGGGAGAGGGAGAGACAGAAAGAAACACCCATGGAAGACACATCCGTGGGTGGCCCCCCGCATGCCCTCAACCAGGGCCAGGAGCCTGTAACTGAGGGACGTGCCCTCGACCAGAACCGAACCCGGGCCTTCCGCCCGCAGGCCGGTGCTCTGTCCACGGAGCCACACCGGCCGGGTTGCGCTGCCTTTCGAGTGGACCTCACCGCTGCCCAGGCTGAGCTGGGGGTGGCCTGGCCCGGGCCCTGCAGGTGCCCGCTCTCCCGCGCACCGCCCAGGCCGAGGGGACAGGCCGGCGGCGGGAGGTGCTGGAAGGGGACTGGGGCTGACAGCCGGGCCCCCGAGGCTCAGGGGCGCGTGGCCGGCTGCTCTCCCAGCCAGGCTGGCCGAGGCCCCGGAGGGGCTCACGCTCCAGGGCACAGGCCGGGGACGGGGAAAGCTGACTGGCAATGTTTTCGGTATTTCCACGCTGAGAGCCTGCCCGCGTATCCTAAACAGCCCCGCGGGGCCGAGCGGGCCCGGCAGGCCGGCGGGCGGTGCCAAGGGCGACCGCGGGGCTGAGCCGGAGCCGCCGTGCCTGTGCTGTGGCCGCCGTGGGAGGCATTGGAGCAGGGGCCCGTGGCACGCGGACAGCGGCTTGTTTTCTCGGAGCCGGATTGAGAAATCCTGCGGCTCCGTCCGTGTTTACCTTCTCCGGACGGTCGTAGCCCTCCCTTCAACACACGCCCCACCTGAGCTGGGGGGCCACGGGGCAGGGCCCGTGGTTTCCGTGGCAGAGGCTCCACGACCCCGAGGGCCGCGCAGGAGTGGCGGGCGGCTCCGGCCTCTGGGGGCTCGGCGTGGGGAGCCGCAGCCAGCCGGGCCGGGGGAGGCAGAGGGCTGGTGGGGGGCCCGCGGGGAGGGGAAAGTTATGGGAACGGGAGGGGGGAAGGCGCGCTGATGAGAAACAGGAGGGCGAGCTGGCGCGCGCGCTGCTGCCTAATGGGAAATTTGTCTCGCGTCTTCTGCCAGCGGCGGCCTGGCCCAGGGAGTGAGGAATGGCGCTGTGTTCCAGGTCCGAGTTTCAGCCTGGCCAGGGCGCTGTGGAAGGCACGCCTCGTTTCACGGGAGCCGAGCAGCGTGCGTCCAGGGGAGCTGGCTCGGGGAACGGGCCATCCGTCAGCTCCGGAGAGCTGCTCTCTTGGTTTTCAGTGTTAACGTACGCTGGGAGGAGGGCGGGGTGGTCTACACGGGGCCAATGGGGGAGGGAAGGGGGAACATCTGTAATACTTTCAACGATAAATTAAAAACGTGTGTGCCTACGCCGCTGGCCCCCTGCTGCTGACTTTGGATGTCCTTCCCCGAGAACGTGTGCATGCGCTGTGACACTGGTTCTGTCTGCTCATCTCTAAAAAAGCAGCAGTTTCCGCCCGGCCGGCCGGCGTGGCTCAGGGGTTGAGCATTGACCTAGGAACCAGGAGGTCAGGGTTCGATTCCCGGTCACAGGCGCAGGCCCAGGTTGCGGGCTCGATCCCCAGTGTGGGGCGTGCGGGAGGCAGCCGGTCAGTGAGTCTCTCTCATCGCCGTGGATGTTTCTATCTCTCTTTCCCTCTCCCTTCCTCTCTGAAGTCAATAAAAATGTATTTAAACAACCAAACAAAACAGGAGTTCCCCTGAAGCTCCGTCCATGTGACGCAGCTACGGAATCTTAATGGACATGGAACGCGGTGTAAGCCTAAGTGTGGGATGTGCTGTTTGCTGCACTTACACATTGTGATGTGATTGCCACTTTGGTGTGTGAGCTGACACTCCTATCATGTGTGTTAGCTGACACCTCCATCACGTGTGTTAGTTACACCTCCATCATGTGTGTTAGCTGACACCTCCATCACCTGTATTAGCTGATACCTCCATCATGTGTATTAGCTGACACTTCTATCATGTGTGTTAGCTGACACCTCTATCACAAGTGTCAGCTGACACCTCCATCACGTGTGTTAGCTACACCTCTATTGTGTGTTAGCTGACACCTCCATTACGTATGTTAGCTGACACTTCTATCATGTGTGTTAGCTGACACCTCCATCACGTGTGTTAGCTAACTCCTCCATCACGTGTGTTAGCTAACTCCTCCATCACGTGTGTTAGCTGACACCTCCATCACGTGTGTCAGCTGACACCTCCATCACCTGTATTAGCTGACACCTCCATCACGTGTGTTAGCTAACTCCTCCATCACGTGTGTTAGCTAACTCCTCCATCACGTGTGTCAGCTGACACCTCCATCACGTGTGTTAGCTGACACCTCCATCACGTGTATTAGCTGACACTTCTATCATGTGTGTTAGCTGACACCTCCATCACGTGTATTAGCTGACACTTCTATCATGTGTGTTAGCTGACACCTCCATCATGTGTGTTAGCTGACACCTCTATCACGTGTGTTAGCTGACTGCTCTATCACATCACATGGCTGTTGTTTAGCGGTCACTCAGCTGGTGTGGCTCAGTGGTTGAGGTGTGTCCTATGAACCAGGAGGTCAGGGTTCAAATCCCGGTCAGGGCACAGGCCTGGGTTGGGGGCTCCATCCCCAGTGTGGGGCGTGCAGGAGGCAGCCGATCCATGATTCCCTCTCAAAACTGATGTTTCTCTCTTTCTCTTCTTCTTCCTTCCTCTCTAAAATCAATAAAAACATATTTTTTAAAAGGTGCAGTGTCTCACCTTGAACTTCATGGTGCAGTCTGCTGTCCATAATCTCTCCGCGGTGCCTCTGAGCTTTACCCAATTACATCTCAATAAAAAGTTAAATGGAGGACATCCTGGCCGTGAGAACTGGCCGGGGGGAGGGCGTCGGGGGGAGGGGAGGGGGTTTGTTATCAGAAAGGAGCCGGGGGGGGGAGGGCAGAGGCCTGCAGCCACGGACAGGGTGCACGGGTGCGAGCTGGCAGCGTTTGCACCCCCGGAGGGCGAGAACTCGGGGCTGCGGAGGAAGGGCTGTGTGTTTGCAGGAGGAGGCGGAGGGGGAACCCGCAGGAGGGGGGCGGGCTGAGGAGAGGAGGCCCTTTCCGCGGGGACGCCGAGGTGGCAGGAGGCCGGGAACCAGCCAGGAGCCGGCCGAGGCCGCGGCGGGAGGTGGAGGAGGCTCCGGGGGCCAGTCTGTCCTCGGTGGCCAGGACAGGCAGACTGAATGCGGATCGGTGGCCGGGACTGCTGGCGGCCCGCCCGGGAGAGGAGCCGTGTGGCCCGGGCGGGAGGGGAGGCGGGCCACGGGGCTTTGCACACGGACACGGAGTTCTTTATTTTCACGTGTGTTTGTGTGGATGAGGGGGAGAGAGAAACACCCGTGATGAGAGAGAACCACAGATCGGCTGCCGCCTGCACACCCCACCCTGGGGATCGAGCGTGAGACCTGGCCATGCGCCCTGACCGGGACTCGAACCCTGACCTCCCGGTTCGTGGATCGGTGCTGAACCCCTGAACCACACCAGCCGGGCTGCGCATATTTCTTTGAAGAAAGAAACGGTTGTATCACCGTGTCAGGGAAAGCTGTGCCGGCCTCTATCGGAGGCTGAGCAGGAGCAGCCGGGACCACCCACACAGCCCGCCACGCCGCCCGTCCTGTGGAGGGGCGGGACACGCGACTTCCTGGGGAGCCGGCGAGGATGCCACGTCCTGGAGAGGGGATTGGGTTAGGGCGGCAGACCCGTCAGTGCCCCCCCACACGCTGGCCCGGGTCCGAGGAGAGGCCGGGGGCTGGGGATGGTGGGGGACCCCGGGAAGGTGTGCCTGAGGCCGCAGGGTGGAGTCCGCTCACTTCGGGTGCGGGATTGCCAGCACACGGCCCGGCCTGGCCCGCCGGCGGGCCCTGACGTTCACGGTGTCCTCACGGTGTCCGGCTGACCGGGTGCTGACCGACCTCTCCAGACGCTGGCTCCCCGGGAGCCTCGGTCAGGGAACTGTTCCCCGGTTCTCCTCCGGTTTCACCGTCTGCCTCGGCTCCTTCCCGGGCGCTGAGGCCACGTGGGGCCCAAGAATCCTCCGCTCGGTCCCCCGCGCGGGGTCTTGTCTGTTGGCTCTGACTCGGGCTCCGGCGTCTGCGTGTCACAGAGGATGCGGCTGTGACTCCACGGCTTCCCAGTGCGTCCTCGACACGCCTGCCCGGGAGATGCTGGCCAGAAAACAAGCCTACACCTTCGTACCTGGCCCGGCCGCGTGGCTCCGTGGCCGAGCATCCACCTACGAACCAGGTGGGCGTGTTCGATTCCCGGCCCGGGCACAGGCCCGGGTTGTGGCTCCGTCCCCAGTAGGGGGCGTGCAGGAGGCAGCCGATCCATGATTCTCTCTCATCATGGATGTTTCTCTCTCTCTCTCTCTCCCTCTCCCTTCCTCTCTGAAATAAATTTAAATACACATTTTTTAGAAAGTTCATCCCCTTAAAAGGGAAAAAAGAAGTGGGCCTGGATGCTTGCTCTGGGCTGGTGGCGTGGAGCTGCGGAGAGGAGAGCCCTCAGGCCCTTGTCACCCGCCCAGAGCAGATGCCGCTCTGCGAGGCGCTGGGAGCCCTGGGCAGCGCTGTGGGGACACGCTGTGGCCGTTCAGAACACTGCACCCTCCCGTCCAGACTGTCTCTCTCTGGCCCCGACGGATGGACCCTCTTATCAACACCCAGCCTCCTGGGGAGCGAAGGACCATCGGAAACGGTCACCAGTTCTCTGGAGGGGACAGCAGGTTCCTGGCCCTCCAGCTCTGGACACTTAGCGGCATTCTGTCCTTCGGGTCACTCACCTGAAGCAAATCCTTTGTCCGCACCATACAGCCTCGCTGCTGGTAGACACAGTGTTGCTGATGGTGGACACGGTGTCGCTGATGGTGGACACCGTGTTGCCGATGGCGGACACAGTGTCGATGATGGCGGACACAGTGTTGGACACAGTGTTTGCTGATGGTGGACACAGTGTCGCTGATGGTGGACACAGTGTCGCTGATGGCGGACACAGTGTCGCTGATGGCGGACAGTGTTGGACACAGTGTTTGCTGATGGTGGACACAGTGTTGCCGGTGGTGGACACAGTGTTGCCGATGGCGGACACAGTGTCGCTGATGGCGGACACAGTGTTGGACACAGTGTTTGCTGATGGTGGACACAGTGTTGCCGGTGGTGGACACAGTGTCGCTGATGGCGGACACAATGTCGCTGATGACGGATACAGTGTCGCCGATGGTGGACACAGTGTCGCCGATGGTGGACACAGTGTTGCCGATGGTGGACACAGTGTTGCCGATGGTGGACACAGTGTCGCTGATTAAAGATACAATGTTGCTGATTATAGCTACAACATGGGGGTGGGTCCCTAGGGTTGATTCATCTTGCCGAACTGAACTGTTTGTGCCTGTTGATCAGACACTCATTTCTCCCCCCCCCAGCTCCCAGCAGCCACCGTGCCCTCTCCGCGCCTCGGATCGGACTGTCCTCGGGAGCTCACGTGACCAGATCATGCCGCGTTCGTCTTTCTGCGACCGGCTCGTTCCACTCAGCCTGAAGTCCTCGAGGTCGGCCCGTGTGGTCACACGTCCGAATTCCCTTCTCTCTGACGGCTGAGTGGGTCCCCCTACACTGTGCGCCCGGGGGAAGGGTGAGTGAGCACGGGGCGCTGAGGCTGAGGCTCCCGGAGAGGAGTGGGCTGGGGGTACGCCTACAAGTCACCTCGGGCAGTGGGCTTTCGCGAGGCAACGCCACTGTGGACTAGTTCACCTGGATTTACCTGCACCGTGTCCAGTGCACGGCTCGGCCAGTTTTGACAAATGCATACACGCCGGGAACCGCACCACAATTAAGGTAGGAAAGGAGTCAGTTACTCCGAAGTGCTCTCTCTCAACCCCCGCCCCTTCAGGAGATAGCTGATCGCTATGGATTTTTATTCCGTTCGTCCTTCTGGCGTTCCTGGAAACGGAATTAGAGTATAATCTCTTTTGCGCCTGACTTCTTAAAATTTATTTTAGAGGAGGGGGGAGAGAGGGAGAGGGAGAGAGAGAGAGGTGAGAGAGAGAGAGACATCGGTCAGTTGCCTCCTGTAATGCCCCAACCAGGGATCAAACCTGCAACCTCGGGATGTGCCTGCCTGGGAAGCAAGCCTGCGACCCTCCGGCGCCCAGGACAGCGCTCCCACCCGCTGAGCCGCACTGGCCGGGCGCCTGGCTGAGAGCACCCACCCGCTCCGTGGAGCCCGGTCTGTTCCTCTTCCTGGCTGAGGAGGGCTCCGTCGGTCGGTCGGTCGGTGTCCCGCCATCTGTTCTCCCCTCCATCTGCTGGATGGCGTCGAGGTTACCCCCAGTTTTTAGCTGTTACAAACGACGCCACTACGAACGTCTCTGTGCCCGTCTCTGTGTGGACAGACTTTTTCCAGTTATCCAGACAGTCACCTCCCCGTGGGGTGGCCGGGCCCTGTGGCACCTTCCCAGGAGGCTGCCACGCTGTCTGCCAGGGGCTGTGCCCGCTGTGCCCGCAGCAGTGCGTGGAGTTCTGGGTTCCCCAGCCTCGCCTCTGCTCGGTGCTGCCGGACTGACAGGTCCAGCGATTCCAGGCGGCGTGCGGGGTGCCTCGTTGTGGTTGCAGTTCCCGAGTTCCTGCCGATAATGCCGCTGAGGAGTATGGGAGGAGGTTGGGAGAGAGCTGAGGACGAAGGGGAACAAAAGTGACGAAGAAACGTGGGTCTCTGAAGGCCATTTCCATCATCACACCTGCCCCCCACTCCCCCGCTCAGCGTAAGAGCTCTGAGTGGCCCTGAACCGGACGGAATAGCGCTGGGGCGGGGGCGGGGGGCGGGGAGCGGGGAGGGGAAGGTGCGGGGTCACCTGCGGGGACCGGTCAGTAGATACCACGGTGCAGGCTGTCTCCCCCGCAGCCCGGCTGGAGGCCGGAGGCAGGGACCGAGGTGGCCGCTCTCGGCGTCGCTGTCCCCGCACGGTGCTCTCGGGGTCTGGCCGGCTCCCCGTACCCGCAGCGCGGCCTCAGAGCAGCAGCCCGCAGCCGAGGGGCAGGCCAGCCCCCAGCAGTCTTCTCCAGGGGGACGCGGGCTTTGTGGGCGCTGGACACCCCCTGATTCACATCCAATTTCTAGTCCGAGTGCAGGCCCTCCGAGGCGAGGTGTCCGCTGGCCTCTCACTGCCGCGCCTCCTGGCTGGTCTCCCCGCGGGCCTGCACAGCCGTGCACGCCCCCACGGCCGTTCTCATCTGGCTCTCCCGGGAGGGGCCGTATCCTCCCCTCAGCCCAGGGCCGCCTGGCCTGTCAGCCTCCACGCCGCCTGCTCGCAGCCACCGGGATGCGTCGCCTCCCGTTCTGCCTCGACTTACCCAGTGTGCACCTGCACCCCGCTGGGGTCTCCCCGCCCCTGCAGGGGGGAGTCTGGACATGAAGTTCAACAGCAGACTGCTCTGGGAGGGAGGAGCTGGGCCCTGTTCCCTCTCCCGCCAGCAGGTGGCGCAGTCTCCCCGGGGATCCCGGGCCTGTGCATGGCGGCCCTGGCAGCCTGAGCCCATCAGACCCTCCTTCCTGGTGCCAGGGTCGGCCCTGCCTGGTCGTGAAGGCAGGCGATCCAGCAGGGCGGCGGTGCCGAGAAGCCGGTGCAGAGGGACCGTGAGCCGGTGTTTGCCTGGCACCCGATCCCCTAACTCCTGCAATGTGGGGCAATGAACACCCTCGCCACCCTCCTGCCGCGCCCCCACCCCAGGGGGCCCCAGGCCACAGGGTCAGAGGCCGTTCGGTGAGGACGAGGTTCCCTTCAGGCGGCCCGTCCCGGAGCAGCGGGCTTGGGCCTCGGGGGACTTCGCTGGCGGGGACCAGGCCGCCCCTTTGGGGTCAGCCCCAGCTCCCGGCTCTTCCTCCACGCGGCCCGGCCTCCTGGCCGCCGCCCCTGACACATGGCAGCCCCCGGAGAAGCGGGTGCCCCCGGGCGAGGGCGGCTCTGGCTGGGCCCCCGCCGCCGCCGAGGGCACGGACTCCGCAGGGCAGCGGCGAAGGGCCTTCAGGAGCCGCTCCCTCCGCTCCTCCCCGTCCCCGTGTGCGTGGCGGGGCCCGCCCACCCCTGCCCAGCGCGTCCTGGGGCCAGCTGCCCGTTATACGATGGCCGCGCTGTCGCCGAGTCTGTGGGGTTCTCCAGGGAGGCGCATCTCGCAGCACCGGCGTAGGGGAGGTGGAGGGAACGGGGCGCCCACCGCCAGTCCTGCCGGCCTCCGGTCACCCCACCCCCTTCCCGGGACAGCAAGGCCGTCTCCGCCCAGCTGCGGGGACAGCGTGCTGTGGGCCCACTTCCTGGGGGCGGGGGTGCCCCCGTGCCAGGCGCTGTCCTGGCTGAGCTGGTCACGGGGCTGGGAGGGAACCTGGCACCTCGTGCGACGCCAACACCCCTCGGCGCACCGCCGGCACCAAGGAGCGCCCTGAGGCCGTGTTTGACTTTCCACGCGGATTAGATTAGGCGTCGGGGTTCATAAGGCCGGAGCTGCGGCTGCACTCGGCAAGGGCGGCCGAGGGTGCTGGCGGCCGAGGGTCCCCGCAAGCTCGGGCTCGCCAGCCACAGAGGACAGGCGGCAGGGCCGGCCGGGTCCGGGTCCGAGCAGGCCGGTAAGTAGGGCCCCAGTGCAAACGCTCTGTCGTCATTCCGTTTGCGGACTTAAGTGGCAACTCTCTCCCCTCTGCCAGGAAATCACAAAAGGAATGGTTCTTAAGATTCCTCTCCTCTCTCTCTCCTCTCTCTCTCGCTCGCTCTCGCTCTCTCTCTCTCCTCTCCTTTCGGTGGCAGTGTTTTCCTTGTTTACTCAGAAATTTCGTTCTGTGAGTTTTTCTTTTTAAGCCTCATCCGAGGATGCTTTACCGCTGACTTTCAGAGGGAGCGGGAGGGGGAGGACAGAGAAGCGTCGACAGGAGAGGAAACTGGTTGGTTGCCTCCGGCACACACCCCGTCACCTCCAAGGCCCGTCGAGGTGGGTGTTTTAAACATGTTTGTACTGATCTCAGAGAGGGAGGGAGAGAAACATCCGTGATGAGGGAGAATTGTGGATCGGGGCTGCCTCCTGCACGTCCCCTGCTGGGGATCGAGCCCACAGCCCCGGCCTGTGCCCTCACCGGGAATCTAGCTGTGACCTTCCGGGTCACGGGTCAACACCCAACCACTGAGCCACCCCGGCTGGGCCATCACGGTGCTTTTGTTGTGATTGCTGGAGCAAGAAGTCCGCAGTAAAAATACCTGAGCTACATAGGCCCCCATATACGGGGAGGAGCCCCGTGAAACTGCCGATTCCGGCCACTTTAACCCCTACAAGAGGCAGCTTCCCGGGGGTTGACAGAGGTAAACAACGGCTTAAGCCAACACCTATGGGGGAAGCGCACATCCCAAACCGGCCAGCGCCTCGGTTCCGGAGCTGGTGGGGATCCGAACCGGAACCCTACTTGCGTGTTTCCGCGTGTCCGTCGGGGCAACCGCCTCACACGCTGAGCCGGGCTCCTTCCTGGGGTCCAGGGCAGACACCCTGGTGTTCGGTGTTCAGTGTTCACAACGGGGCCCACCTCGGGCTGGACGCCTCCAGCCTGGCCAGGCCCCTGCCCCCGGGCCCTGAGGCCGAGCCTTTCGCTGCGGCAGGTCTTAGGAAGCACCTCTGGGTGTCCCTGCGGGAGAGCTGACGAGGGAGCAGGGCCCCCAGCGCCACCACGCCCCCACCTGGGAACCCCGGGGGCGTCCGCACGGAGGTGTTTTGTTGCAGGTTCTAGGATGGGCTTTGGGGGGCCCGGGAGCCTCTGGGACTGAGGGGAGAGCTTCGTGTGTACCCATGTACTCTGTTCAGGAGAGAATGAGACGAAATGGTTTCCTTTTCTGAGGGATCTGCGCACCCTTCTCCTGCCCTGTCTCCTCCCCTCCCCTGCAAATACGTTACGCATCGCTGTGGTTTCTTTTTTTTTTTTTTTTTAATATATTTTATTGATATTTTACAGAGAGGAAGGGAGAGAGATAGAGAGCTAGAAACGTCTATGAGAGAGAAACATCGGCCAGCTGCCTCTTGCACACCCCCTACCAGGGAATGTGCCCGCAACCAAGGTACATGCCCTTGACCAGAATCGAACCCGGGACCTTTCAGTCCGCAGACTGACGCTCTACCACTGCGCCAAACTGGTTTTGGCATGTGGCCGTGGTTTCTGGTTGCATTGCACAGGACCTGGGAGAGACACGGTCCCTCGCCACCCTCAGAGGGCGCTGGGCAGACCCCCCGCTGGGTCGTGAGGGTGCTTCCGGCCCGAGAGGACCTGCAGGCTCTGCTCGGCACAGGCTCCTCCCTGGACAGGCCCAGCTGGGCGGGTGCAGGAAGCAACGGATGGAAATGCTGCTCCCACATCGATGTTCCTCTCCGCCTTCCCCTCGCTCTCCCACTCTCCCTACACATCAGTGGAAAACATCCTCAGGGGAGGACTCACAAAACAAAACAAAAAAACAAGCAGACAAAAGGAGACAGTGACTGGCGTGCAGGGCAGAGAGGGCAACGGGGCCGAGGAAGGGGCGGGCGGGAGGCTGCTGCACGGGGTGGCGTCACCAGGGCGATGCGGGTGGCCGGGCGGGGTGGGCAGTGCAGCAGAGAGAGCGGGCTGGGGGAGACGGTGGCGCTCGGGTTGTTGCTTTGCGTCCTCACCGGAACGCGCCTTTCAGATGCCGGTGGGCTGGCCACCTCTTTGCTGCGCTTGGGAGAGTGCTGCCGGACGTAGGGTCTGACACGAACTCCAACCCCTGTCCATGTCCCTCTGCGGCCTTCCATCCCACAGTTCTCTGAGCTCTGGGCAGGCGGACCACGAAATAGTAGCCGAGGCTCGTGAAAAGCCTGCTACAAACAACAAGGCATTGTGCTAACTACTGTGAGATTAATAGGCATCTTAAAGCAAAGTAATGCTAGACTATTGGTGAACACCGGAAACATGGGAGAAGTATAAAGACGAAAAGAAATGTTAAGTGTACCGCTCACTATGAACATTTCAAACTATTTATGTCCAGTCTTTTTTCCCCCTTTTGTCCATGCATGTATATTCCATGAACATACATGTCTTATTTATTTGTTTGTTTGTTTTTATTGGTCTCAGAGAGAGGGAGGGAAGTGGGGAGAGAAAGAGAAACACTGAACAGTTGACCCCTGCATACAGCCCGACTGGGGATGGAACCCAAAACCTGGGGGTGTGGCTTGACTGGGAGTAGAACCTGCCACCTTCTGGTGTGTGGGATGACACTCCAACCAATCGAGCCACGCCAGCCGGGGCTATGTACGTATGTAGACATTGGGATCATACTATGTACAGTGCTATGGCCCGCTTTAATGCCAGACGTTGGGCGTCCTTTAACGCCAGTGGGTCTTGATCCGGCATCAGAAAAGGTTCTGGAATCTGGACAAGGAGCTGTGTGTCAATTAAATGAGAGTCCGGAGACTAAGCATAACTTTGGAAGGCATTGGGGGTCAGGGGAGCTTGGCTCAAGAAAACCGAGTTCTCCTTGTCTCAGGGCCCCTTGCTGTTTATTAACACAATTTGTCCCAAGGCGAGGTGGAGATACACACACCAAAGGGCAGGGTTTACAGAAGCGTTGTCAGAATGGCGAATTGCCTTCAGCTGTCCAGGTGTCTGGCCAGGAGGAGGCAGTAACATGCAGATTGAGATGCCCTGAGCTGTCTGGCAGCAAGCAATCATCCTTTTTCAGGTTTGGGGAAATGCCTTCAGCCATTCCCAACAGGTGATAACACATGTGGCTCGGCCCTTGTTGAGTCCCCAAGTTCCATCCACCTTTTGATGAAACTCTTGCAGTTATGACACGCCGGACCTGGCTTCCGGCACCCCATGACGCTTTTGTCAAATACCACGCGTGCAGCAGAGGCATGTGAAAAGCTTAAAGAACCACCGAGCGTGTGCGGGAGGGGTCATACCGCGTCCCCTGGCGGGGCCCTCCGGCGTGCGGACAGGACCCCTCTTAACCGCCCGCCCGTGTCCCCGTTGGCTTCGGCAGGAGCAGCATGGCCACCCTGGCCAACCTGACGCAGAGCCTGGAGGGCGCCCTCCGCAGGGTCCTGGTGGAGTACATGGACGCGTGGCGCCAGAACACGACGGCCCAGCAGGACGCCCTGCAGGCCCGGGTGGACGCCGAGAACTTCTACTACGTCGTCCTGTACCTCCTGGTGATGATCGGCATGTTCTCCTTCATCGTGGTGGCCATCCTCGTGAGCACCGTCAAGTCCAAGCGGCGGGAGCACTCCAACGACCCCTACCACGAGTACATCGTGGACGACTGGAAACGCAAGTACAAGAACCAGATCCTGAGCCTGGAGGAGGCCCGGGCCACCGTCCACCAGAACCTCGGCGCCGTGGGCTCCAAAGCCTCCCCGTGAGCCCCGGCCGGCCTGGCTCGGTGGAGAGAGCCTCGGCCTGCGGACCACCGGGTCCCGGGTTCGATTCCAGTCAAGGGCACGTACCTGGGCTGCAGGCTCCTCCCCGGCCCAGGCTCCGGTCCGGGCACACGCAAGAGGCCAGCCAATCCATGTGTTTCTCTCACCTAGACGTTTCTCTGTCTCTCCCTCTCCCTTCTACTCTCCCTAAAATCAATGGGAAAATACCCTCGGGTGAGGATTAACCAAAAAAACCAAACCAAAACAAAACAAAAAACAGTCTCCTTGACCAGCAAGACAGGCAGGGAGCCGACCTCGGACACCCGCACCCTGGAGCACCCCAAACTCTCTGCTCGGAAGACACCAAGCCGCTCGCTGTCTGAGGAGACTCGGCATGGAGCCCGCGTGCGGGTCCCTGAGGCAGGCGGCTGTGTCCGCGGTGGGCCCGGCGCTGCTGGTGGGAGTGCTGTGCTGGGTGAGGCCCCTGACTGCCCGCGACGGCACTGTCACCTGGATGTCAGCGGTGAGGGCAGAGCCGGATGGGGACCAGGCGCCTGCGAGTGGCGGAGGAGGGTAGAAGGAGAGGTTCCTCCTCCGGACACGCCATTCTGTGTGCAGCTAACCCACCGGTCGGCAGGAGGTGGGACCCAGTGGGAGGTGGGGAATCTGTCACTTGTCACTGGGCTGACCGGAGCACCCTGATTCCTCGCAGAGCGCGTCCCGGTGAAGAGAGCGGAGCTGTGGGCTTACCATAGGTGCACTGCTGTTCCTGGCATTGAACTTGCTGACGACAGAGCAAGCATTCACCCGGTGGCCAGCCCCCCACGGGCGAGAGACTCTCCAGAGCCCCCTCCCCTCCGTGCACACCCCTCCATGCCATTTACTGTCCTGCAGAGAACGAGCCCCCTGTACCCCCCCCCCCCCGTTCGCATGGCGGGAGCAATAAAGCATGCCTGGCTTCACCAACGGCCTCGTCCTCCCACACCGTTCCCCTTCCTCTCCTTCCAGGGGCCTCTTTACTACGTTCGCAAAGACCAAGGGGACGGGGAGTGTCAGAACTGTGGGTGCTGTGCAAAGCTAGACAGCCACCGCTTCCCTTCACAGAGTGGGAGGTCGGGCGGCCCCGATCACCACACGCGTGTCCAACGGTTTCCCGTGGAGATGACGCGTCTGCCCTCCGAGGATTAGGGGCCTTCACTCACTCATCTCATAAGCGGCATTTGCCATCTGTTCACTGGGGTCACGGGCCGGACCTCGGCAGTACAGAGGAGACCGAGACCCCCTGAGCAGGAGGCACCCAGACCCCTGAATGTCATGAGGATGATTGACAAGGTCACAGCAGAGATCCTCGGAGTGGGCGGAGCTAGAGCAGGGCGGGGGCGGGCCTAAGGCAGGCCACAGTCCACTCTCAGGAGCTGGGGCAGGGGCTGGGGAGACAGATGCCTGGGCTGAGCTCCATGGAGCTCCCTGCCCCCTGGCTCCCCTCCTCCCCCACATACCCACACGGCAGAGCAAGGCAAGAGGGCCTCCCGTTTCAGGGCAGGAGGGGAAACTCCAAACAGGAGCGCCCTTCCCCGCGAGTTGCTTGTCCTTGTGTTTATTCCACCTGCTCCGTGGTCTGTCTCTTGGAGGGAGATGTCGTCAAGGCATCGGTTCCTGGTAACGAGCTTCAGTTTTGTTCCAGAGGCAGGGGCGCTAGCTCAGGGGACAGAAGCCCTGGGCTCCATCCCACGCTGGGAGGTGACCTGTGCCTGACCCCTGTCCCTCGCCTGCCCCCGCTGCTCCCCTCCCAGTTTCCTGGGACAGTAAATAGATGAGACAAATAAAAACTACCTCGACCTACACGACAGTTCTTGTTTTGCTTTTGTGTAGTTTTAATATACTTTTATTGATTTCAGAGAGAAAGGGAGAGGGAGAGATGGAAACACCCATGATGACAGAAAATCATTGATAGGCTGCCTTCTGCACATCCCACACTGGGGATCAAGCCCACAACCTGGGCAGGTGCCTTGACCGGGAATAGAACCAGCGACCTCTCTGTGATGCAAGAGACGATGCTTGCCAAAAGAGCAGAGAGTTCTCTTGCTCTCCCCTCCGCTCCTTCACCAGCAGCCCAAGAGGAGAGTGCCAGCACGGTCAGGTTGCTTTTGTTCCGGCCCTCCGGTCCAGTGTAAGAACCCATGGTGGCCCTCGAGTCAAAAAGTTTGCCCACCCCTGCAAGTCTAACCACTGCGCCCCCGCGGGCAGAGCAGAGCAATTCTGTTACTTCCTCCGGGACAACTTGGGTTGACGACCAGAAACCCGTGCTTCTGCACACAGTGCCCGCGGCAGGCGGGGGTCAGGGGGGCCGGCGGGCGGGGGTCGCGCCCGGCTCAGACCCAGCTCCGCCCCGCTCCTCCAGCCCTCCAGCCCCAGGCAGCTCCCCCGGGGCCGGGACTCAGTGCTCCCGCTCAGCACGTGGGCATCGGGACCAGCCCGGGGGGCACCATGCCGGCCCCAAGGAAACCGCGCATTTTGTGGGGAAGATGAAGGCTGAGCTAGGACCTGCCGGGGAACCTGGGGTCCGCCGCCGCGAGCACCAAGGACTGCGGCGCAGCCGAGGTGGAGGGGCCCCGGGACGCCCCGCCTCCGGCCTCCGTCCGCCCTCGGCTCGGGGAAGAAGTCGGGGAAGTCCCGGAAGTCCGGGGCCGGAAATGGCCCGGGCCCCCTGCGCAGGCGCAGAGCGGTGCGCCCAGGAAGGCGGCCCAGACCCACTGCGCCGGCGCGCAGCGGTGCATTTCGGGACGTGTAGTTCCCGCCGCGTAGGTGGCAGTCCTGGTTCGCCAGCTCACGGGGCGCAGCGGTCCCCGCCACTTGGAGCTGTAAGTGATGACCTTCAGTCCGCGGGGTCCTGACCGGAAGCCCGAGGGCTCCGTGGGGCCCCGGGGTGTCCCGCGGCCGACCCCGCGTTCGCGCTTCTCCGGGATGCCCGCCCATCGGCCCGGCCGCGCGGCGCGGGCTCCCGCCCAGGGGGGACCGGAGGGAGGGTCAGGGCCTCGCCCGCCCGCCTGCCCGGCTGCCCGGCTAGGCTGTCCGGGCGCCGCGAAATCCAGGCCCCGGGGCGGCGGCTGTAGGCTGGCCCGGGGCGCGGGGCCCGGGGCGCGGGGAGGGGCCGGGGCTGGTGCTGGCCGGGGGCGGTGGTGTCCGGGGGGCTTGGGGACCGGTGGATGCTCTGGACGCCCGGGTCCGAGGGGGAGGGTTGGGGTACGAGGGGGCCGGTGTGGGGTCGGAGAGGACCCTGGCCGGGCGGCCGAGGAGCGGAGGCCCAGCCTCTGGCCCCAGGGACCCCGGCTGACCGGGGAGGGGCCCCAGGTCGGCCGAGGGACGCCCCTCCGCCCCGCACCTCCTCCAGGGCAGAGGGTGAGGGCCTGGGGTGACGGGGGCCTGGGAGGGGAGCAGCTTCGCAAAGTTGGGGCCCAGGACACAGCCCCCAAGAGTTCAGACCCCAAGAGCGGGGTCCACCCGGAATTCCCAGGGGTGCCCGGGAGCCGCTGGCGGACAGTACGAGTCCATGTTGCTTCCAGTGGCCTAACCGAGGGCAGCGAGCAGCTGTTCTGTTCATGGAGAAATCAGGCAAAAGAAAAAAAAAATCAGGATGTTTTTGCAGTAAAGGAAGTAGAACTCTTTCTCTCTAAGCCATTACGTGTTAAAATACTTTTATTGGCTTTTTAGAGAGAGGAAGGGAGAGGGAGAGACATGGATGAGAGAGAATCATCCATCAGCTGCCTCCTGCACGGCCCCCCTCTGGGGATGTGGATGGGAAGGGACCCCGGGACCCCCGGCCAATGCTCTGTCCATTGAGCCACACCGGTGAGGGCTGTATTTTAGCTTTAAGCTCGGACTGAGTAGTTCCCGGGGCTAGAGTGCCCCGCACCACTTCGGGTGACGTGACGCCTCGGAGTTACCCCAGCTCGGTGTACGCGGACAACAGCTGCCTCCGTGTCTAATTTTGCACCCGGTGTTTATGGGAGTCAGAGCACAGGCCGGGGTATTTTTGGCCTCCTCGGCTTTCGGTGCTTAAGTCCTGCCGAGGCCTGCAGAGCGGGAGCAGTCACTGAGGGAGATGGGACCCCCGCCCCCCGGAATGTGGATGGAGGCAGAGGGTGAGGGGAGCACTCTGGCCTGCCCCCCTCCCACTCCCCCCCGCACCCCAGCACTGTGTGCAGGTTGAGGTTGGCTTTCTGTATTTCTCTCTGAAGAGCTTCAGTGGTATCACTCAGAGTTATGACGTGGAGGCCGGTGCCAGTATGTTTTCACTGTCTGACCCCAGGACGTCAGCGAGAACGGTGGCTCCCGAATTCCAGAGCTGCAGCGTTGTCCTTTGGATTCTGCTTTTTTAGAAAGTATATTTTTATTCATTTCAAGAGGGAGAGAGAGAGAGAGATGGCAACACCAATGATGAGAGAATCATTGATCTGCTTCTTGCACGCCCTCTACTGGGAATCGAGTCCACAACCTGGGCACGTGCCCTTGACTGGAATCAAACCCAGGACCCTTCAATCTGCAGGCCGACGCTCTATCCACTGAGCCAAACCAGCCAGGGCAGTGGTCGGCAAACTCATTAGTCAACAGAGTGGCAAACCGCAGCTTGCGAGCTGTATGTGGCTCACGAGCTGCGGTTTGCTGATCACTGAGCTAGGGCTGCATTCTGATTTAAAAAATATATATATATTATATTGGTTTTTTTACAGAGAGGAAGGGAGAGGGATAGAGAATTAGAAACATCAATGAAAGAGAAACATCCATCAGCTGCCTCCTGCACATCCCCTACTGGGTTTGTGCCTGCAACCAAGGTACATGCCCTTGACCGGAATCGAACCTGGGACCCTTCAGTCCCCAGGCCGCTCTATCCACTGAGCCAAACCGGGTAGGGCTGGATTCTGATTTTTAAAATGAGGACACTTCAGCCCAAAGAGGTTCACGACTTGCCCCAGGTCTGGGTGCCACGGGGAATAGAGTCTGGATGCCGGCTCTCCTGGTGCTCACGTGGTCTCTATACCCCAGCGGCTGTCTGGCAGTGACCACATTTCTCCCAGGATGGCCCTTGTTTGTGGTCTGCAGCGTGGCCTGTCCGTTAGCGGAGGCATTTATCATAATCGTGTTCGACATTGATGTAGTACTTCTGGTGGGCGGGGTGAGCTTGGGCCTCTCATCCAGTCTCGAAGGAGGATTTACAGGTGACGGGCCGAGGCCACACCGCCAGCGAGCGCCGTAGGGCACCAGGTCGTCCGGCAATGCCTGTCCTTCCGTTCAGTGTTGTTTCATTACCACTTGACGAGATGTCGTAGGAACTTAACTCTTGTGTACATCACTTAGCCTCCTGTGAGGTGGGTTTCACTTGCTGCCATTTCCCTTAAAGCTGCAGAGCCAATTGCCTGTTGGGGGAGGCCTGGCCGTTCGTGTTTGAACGGGGTGTTCTTTTTAATTTACTTCCTCCTGCAAATACTTGACCTGTTTGCTGTCCTTGACCTTGGGAATCGAGGTAGGTAGTGGGGGACAGCCCAGTCCCCTACTATATTTGTACACAGCTCAAAGGAGTAGTGAAAGTCCATGTACCCAGCCATAAATAGTTTATTTTCACAACATGGCTAATCCCCGAGGGTATTGGAGATGACTCCAAATGGAAACGCTGGCAACACGAGCGCAGACCAGAACCTGCTGCCACTTAAAGACAAACAGGCCACTCACACGCGAAGGTCAGCGCACCTCCGAGCACGTGTAAGCAGACGCTGGTGTGAGTTCCTGTCGGTAGCTTATCTGACTTTGAGAAGTCATGGGGAGGACTTGGCTTTCCTGTGCCGACTCCCAGCTTGTTTTCAAGATGCTGTGACCTTGAATAGTCGAGGTTCGAATGTTTTAGAGAGGAAGGGAGTGAGAGAGGAACACCAGTCAGCTGCTCCTGCATGCCCCTTCCTCTCCCTGGGATTGAGCCGGAAACCCAGGCATGTGCCCAGACCAGGAATTGAACGGGCAACCCCTTCCGTGCACAATACAACGCCCACGCGGGCCATGCCGGCCAGGGCTGAACTTTATATTCAGATGCTTTTGTAAGTGAAAAAGTTTTCTATGAAACATCTTCCCTGAGGTTTGTAATATCTCCATTCTGAAGGCCTATGAGCCTCTCCGCTGTCTCTCTTCGTTTTAGTTGAGGGTATATTTAAAGAAAAGCATCCGTGTGGATTTTGGGTGCAGAGCTCTCTGCCTACGTCAGGGTAAGACTGTGGGGCCAGACAGGGGGTTGAGTCCCAGTCCCCCTGCATGTGACCCTGACGGGATTCATAAACTGTCCCGGTCTCTGGAGACGCGAACTCCCCTCGAAGGGCTGGTGTGAAGACTGAGACGTCACTGCCCGTGGCCTGGCTGGGCACCGCGGCGCCAAGCTGGACGTCTCACGTTCCAGCCCTGGGCCCAGCCAGCTCACACCCCTTCTTCCTTTGCAGATGGGACCGAGGCCCCAAGAGGGAAGTCGCCCGAGTGTGTAGTGTCTGCGTCCCGAACACAAGCCTTCTGACCTCTGGGGTAGGTGTCACCGGCTCAGAATAGTGACAGCGAGGCCTCAGAGCCGCCCTGTGCTCCGCCCTGTCCCTGCCTGTCGTGTCCTGCCCCCTTCCCCAGCCCTCACCTTAGGGGGAATTCTAGGCCAGAACGGCTTTCTTAGGCCACGTGTCCCATGCCATGCACTCTGCCCCTCCGGGGCTTTAACACCCTCGATCCGCTTAATGAACTCTCAGAGCCTCTCACCCCAGCAGCTCGTTCGGGGCCGGAGGGGGAGGAGCCGACGTGGACCGGGCGTTCGCGCCCCGGTGAGCGGGGTGGAGCACCGTCCCCGTAGGCGCAGACTGGCTGTGCTCCCATTCCTGGCAGACCAGCCAGACCTCCGCCTGTCCCGGCTGTGACCCGGGTCGCTGCCCCCACCCCGGGCTCCGGGAGGTCCGCGTGCTGGGGACATGGGCTCCGGGAGGTCAGCCTGCTGGGGACGCGGCCTCTGCTCTGCGGAGCGCTCTTTGCTCATCGTGTGCCTCTCCATCAGAGACGATGCCCGAGGGGCTGGGCCCTGGACACCCGCTGACCTGTTTCTCTCTCCCCGCCGGACCAGACGCCTGAGCACCCGGCTCCTCCCCGTGTGCTGGCCCGGCCCTGTGCTGACCAGGAGTGCCCGCTCACCCGGCTCTGCTGACCAGGAGTGCCCGCTCGCCCGGCTCTGCTGACCAGGAGTGCTGTCACAGGCGGTCCAGCATGAACTGGCAGGTGACCGCGCTTTTAAGCACAGGGCTCGGGGCCTTTTCTTTCTCCCGATGGCAGAACTTTGGAATGAGAAGGCGACTCGAGCAGGAATCGTGATGGCAGTTCATGCCTGGCTCTGAGTTAACTCGACAGGCGCGCGGGGGCAGCCGGGCCTCCTTGGCGGGGCCCCGACCGGCCTCGGATCCGCCCGTGTCACCCACGTCTCCCACTGCGGTTCCTCACGGCGGATCGCGCTCTCGGAGCATCTGCATACGAAGGCGCCCCCGACCTGCATGCTCTCCTGCCCTCGTCTTTACTTTGTGCCCCTGACACGTGGGCTTCCTTCTCCAGCGGGAACTTGGGAATGCGTGGGCACAGCCTCCTGTGCGGTCCCACTCCCTCCGTGTCGGGTGGAAGCCGGTCACCACGTGCCATCAGGTGCAGCTGGCCCCGGCTGGCGGTAAACACGCCTGAGCCCCGGAGGCGTGGGTCGGGCTGGGAGAGAGGTTCCAGGCAGCGCCGAGGCGCCTGCTGGCCGCGCGGCCATGGGAGAAGAGTGCGTCACGTGTGTGTCACGTGTGCTGTGAGGTCCTGGCGCAGGCGGGGCTCGCTGGGGGTGGTCACAGGACGGCCACTGCAGTGTACGTGACTGTAGGCACTTTGACAAGAAGGAAGTCAAATAGAAGTCATACATCGTCATACCAGCCAGAGGGGCACTGTGAACAATTTGGGGTATTTTTTCATGTCTGTAGATGTGATATGTGTCTTTAAAACTGAGGATCTTGTATGTATTTTCTTAGTTATAATTCCTTGTTGGGAACATCCCTGGGTTTCTATTGCGAGGAGACCCGGGAGGGTCTGGACGCGGGATGGGGAGCACAGACCCTGCTTCCAGCGTCCGGGGTGGGACTGGGGCTTCAGGAGTCGCCCTCGGTCTGTCAAGGGGCCCACGGTCTCAGAACCCTGGACCCTCGACGAGGCGGTCAGGACTCCGGGGCAGGGCCGCACCTGTGCCAGTAGGCCTGTGCACAGCAGCGTCTCTCTCTCTCTCTCTCTCTCTCTCTCTCTCTCTCTCACACACACACACACACACACACACACACACACACACTCACACACACACACACTCACACACACACACACACACACACCCGGGCTGCACGTTGGAGGGTTGTTAGAAATCAGAGGAAGGGTAGCCCGGGGAAGCTTAGTGCCCAGAGGCAGGCGGCCTGACCGCGACTGCAGCCCGTGGTGTCCCTGACCCGGCTGCCCTGCTCTGCCTCTCGTTCCAGAAGCGTCTGCCTCCTGCTGCCTCCCCGGAACCTCTAAGGAGAGAGCACACAGGGACCCGCTTCCCGTGTCTGTGTGGGGTGGTTCCGTTTCAGCGGGTTTCCTGGCTCTGCCTGCAGTCTGATCCGTGGTGGCAGTGCCTGGGGCCCTGGCTGGGCTGGGGCCGGGCCGTGGCTGTGGCTGGGGCCGTGGCTGGGGCTGGGCTGGGCTGGGGCAGGACCGTGGCTGGGGACGGGGACCGCTGGGGTGGTCGCGCACATGAAGCGTTTGTACCCCACATTTAGAACCGCTTCTTCCTGCCCTAGGTTCTCGACCACGTGCCCCTGCTGCTGTATATCTTGGCAGCGAAGACCTTAATTCTCTGCCTGGCCTTTGCCGGAGCCAAAATATACCAAAGGAAGAGGTTGGAGGCCAGAGAGCGGCAGCTGGAGGCAGAGAAGAAGTCGGAGAAGAAGCAGCACTAACGGGAGCACGGTACGCGCTTGGCGGGGAGATGCGGGCGGGCGGGCGGCCGTGTTCCCCTGGTCCAAGGGGTGCGGGCCCGGTGCCAGCTATCAGGAGCTCCGGGGAGACCCTGACCCTCGCGCCTGTGCCGACGAGCCGGGAGCTCGGGGCTGGTCCTGGCCCGGCCGTGGTTCTTCCTCGCTGGGGCCGGGTGCTTCGGGGCGGGGGGTGGGGGGGGCCTTGGGGAACGGCGGAAGCTGCGCCTTCTCCTGGGGAGCACTGAGCACCTGCGGGTACGGAGAACGCACGGGGGTGGGGAGGAGGCGGGCACAGGCCGGACGCCCGCTGCACCTCGATGGGGCCCGGCTGGGGCTCTGCAGGGTGAAGGGTGGCATCGGGGTCCTCACCCAGCTCCCCTCGCCCTGCTCCGCCCGCTCCGCAGCTCGGACCCGGCCCTCGGAGCCGCCGGCCCGGCCACAGCAGCTGGCTCCTGTGCGGGAGCCGCCTCCTGAGAGATGCTCCATCGCTGGACCCCGGGGGCCGACCGCAAGGTGAGGGGCCGCTCGCACCGAACGTGGGCTGGGTTTTGGGGGGAACCGGAAAGGGGGGTCACACACTCCCCCCTCCCTCCAATGCCAAGGCTCAGGGAGGGCGGCTGACAGCTGGGCTGGGCTGGGGTTTGGGGAGAAAGAAAACTGACACCTAAGTACGGGGAAACCTTTTCTGAAAAATGAAAAAAGTGCGGTTATGAGAAGGTGTCCGAGCCAGGGTGGCTGCGCTGAGCGGGTGGGCGTCCGCCCTGCTGACCACTGACCGCCGCCCGCCGGTCCCTTCCCTAGCCGCCGGCCGCCGTGGAGAGGGGACTCGTTGAGGAGGAGGAGGAGGAGGAGCGCCGAGGGGCGTGCGGGGTGATGCCCAGCCCTGACCTTCAGTGACGGTGCCCACGCGCTTTCTCCAGTAAAGCCAACAGCTGACAGCCTCTCTGGTCTCCGTGTGTGTGTGTGTGTGTGTGTGTGTGTGTGTGTGTGTCTCACACACACCCACCGTGCTGTGAGGCAGGGACTTCTGCACACCCACAGCAGCTGTAGGTGCCCCCCGGCCTGGTGTGACGGGAGCAGAGAACACACGTGGGCCTGTGAGCACGCCTGGCTCCGGGGTCGTTTGGGGCCGGACACGGCTGGGCTCACCCCTTAGCGTCGGCTTCCGGGGCCGGCCCCCGTGGCTCCCGTTCCTGAGACTACACGTGGGGACCGCCCTGAGCTGTGTCCGCCTTGGCCACCATCAGGCCGCCCGGCACAGCCTCCGCGTCCCCCACACAGGAGCCAGACCCTCGTCTCCGGAAGCTTTACTGAGCCAGCGCTTTGCCCATGCCCCGGAGCCGCCTTCCTCGTGGCTGCGCGGTGCAGAGGCCCAGCCCGGGCCTAGGAGAACTTGCCCAGGTGGTAGTTCTCCCGCTGTCCTCGTGGCTGCCGTGGCTGCCATAGCCCCGTGGCCCCGGCCGGGCCTAGGAGAACTTGCCCAGGTGGTAGTTCTCCCGCTGTCCTCGTGGCTGCCGTGGCCCCGTGGCCCCGGCCGGGCCTAGGAGAACTTGCCCAGGTAGTAGTTCTCCCACTGTTCTTGTGGGTGCCGTGGCCCCGTGGCCCCGGGCCAGGTCTAGGAGAACTTGCCCAGGTAGTAGTTCTCCCACTGTCCACGTGGCTGCCGTGGCCCCGTGGCCCCGGCCGGGCCTAGGAGAACTTGCCCAGGTAGTAGTTCTCCCACCGGCGCACCTTGTTGATGAGGGTCCTCCACTTGCCGGGGCCCAGGCGCTCCAGGCCTTTGCCGATGAGGTCGCTGAGGAGGATGAACTGGTAGGCGTAGAGGCTGTCGATGGACTGCAGGCAGAACTCCTTCCGGTTGTTGATGATGAACCACTTGAGCGAGGACCAGGCCAGGTCCAGCGGGTTCAGGGAGTGGTAGGGGGCGGGCAGGCAGAGCAGCTCGTGGCCGCAGGCCGCGGCCACGTCGGGGCAGCAGGCGATGCTCGTCAGGTTGACGACGGCGCGGGCGCGGGCCGGGGCCGGGGGCTCCCCGTCCTCCGGGGGCCTGGCCTCGGGCCGCCGGGCGTCCTTGACCACGATGGCGCACTTGCCGTAGGCCTTCCCGGCCGCCTCGCAGAACTCGGCGAAGAAGCCGGCCTCGGGGCCCGCGCTGAGCTCGTCCCGCAGGAACACGCGGTACCTCCAGGGCACCCAGCCCTGGCTGCCCCCCGCGTGCACCACGCACCAGCTCGGCCCGCCCCGCAAGTCCTCCCCCGTGGCCAGGCTCTCGGGGATCTCCGTCTCCCCCAGATACACCGTCTTGAACCCGTCAAACTGCAGCCTCCTCAGCGTCTGCAGGTACTGGAGGCATTGCTTCCTCTTGGCGCCGTCCAGCGGGCTCCTGAGGACGATGTTTCTGAGGAGCGGGTGCGCGCAGTGCGGCATGGCGCTCGCCCGGCTCCATCTGCGGGCGCTGCCCTGGGCCGGGGTGACCTCACAGAGGCCTCCCCCCGACACCCCCGGGCGGTGACCTCACAGAGGCCCCCCCCCCCCAATACCCCCAGGCAGTGACCTCACAGAGGCCTCCCCCCGACACCCCCGGGCGGTGACCTCACAGAGGCCCCCCCCCCCAACACTCCCAGGCGGTGACCTCACAGAGGCTTCCCCCCCCCCCCCCCAGGCAGTGACCTCACAGGCCTCCCCACGGCACCCCTAGGCGGTGACCTCACAGAGGCCTCCCCACGGCACCCCCGGCGGTGACCTCACAGAGGCCCCCCCCCCCCCGACACTCCCAGGCGGTGACCTCACAGAGGCCTCCCTGGTTGTTCAGGAGAGCATCCTGGGACAGTACAGAGCAGTTCTCTCTGGCTGACATGATGTGGGAAAGAGACGTGTCTCCCACAGAAGTGTGTCTGACGTGGCTCCTGCCTCAGGTCGGGGCAGAGGGGACGGTTAGTGCCAGGCTGCTGTGGCTCGGTGCTGCTGGCGGCTTGGCTTAGCCAGCTGTGGGCAAACTACAGCCCCGCGGGCCGGATCCAGCCCATTCGGCTGTTCTATCCGGCCCGCGGAGCCGAAAGAGCGGAGGGTTCTCTTGCTCTCCCCTCCGCTCCTTCACCAGCAGCCCAAGAGGAGAGTGCCAGCGTGGTCAGGTTGCTTTTGTTCCGGCCCTCCGGTCCAGTTTAAGAACCCACTGTGGCCCTCGAGTCAAAAAGTTTGCCCACCCCTGGCTTAGCATGCGCTTTCCCTCAGTCCTGGTGGGGAGGCCCCGGGCAGGTGCTGTGGGTCTGGTTTCGCTGCCGCCGCCTCTCCGTGGCTGGTCCATGGTGCCTCCTCCCGTGTCCCCGGGCCTTCCCTCTGCCAGGAGCCATGTTCCGTCCTAACGTCCTCCCTGGAGAAGGGCACCTGCCGGCCTGGAGGTGACGCTGGAGTCCCCGAGCCTGAGGAACTGAGGGACTCGGGGCCGGCCAGCAGCCGCCCCTGCAGAGCCGATGCCGAGGGCCTGGGTGGGACAGGGTGGCCTGCTCTGGCCGCAGCTCGGGGCCTGGACAGAAGCAAACCATTGCATGGGAGGCCAGAACCTCGAGTTCCTGCTGCACACTGCCTCCGGGGATGGAACCAGTCTCCTGCAGTCACCTCCCACCTCAGAGTCGAGGTGAGAAAGGGCCGTGTGGCCGTCTACCCAGCGCCTCCCCTGACCTCGCAGAGCCCTGCCATCCCCGGGGGCACCCCTCCTCCCCGCCTGCTCTCCTGGGCACATCCTCCAGGCCCTGCTCCCGAGCGTTGCTGCCCACGGAGCGGGTGAGGGCGTCAGCTCCACGGCCCAGAGGCCTGGCCCTCGGTGGTGTTCGTACGTGTTTGCTTTCTGCCTGTGGCACTGTCACGGGCACCTGCTTGCCCGCCCACTTCCAGGCCCCTTCCCACAGCACGTGGGCGTGGTGCAGATGGGCCTGCCTGCCACGTGCTCAGGCCCTTCCTTGGAGGAGGCCACATGCACCTGCTGTGGCAGAAGCAGCCCAGGATGGTCTCGACTCCCTCGTGGACTTCCAGGGACTCGGGCCGTAAGGGCACCAGCCCTCCTCCCTGCGCCTCTCTCCCGGGCAGAGCTGTCCTCTGTCCTCGCGCACCGAGCCTCACCCCCCTGGTCTGGACACGTCCACCGGGGGGAGCACAGCCTGGACGCCCGTTGGGCCCACTGACTTGCTCCTGCTGTTTAAGCTTCCTAATATAATTCCAGCACCTTCACCACCACAACCATCACCACCACCATCTACATCAACCTCCCCACCACCATCAGCACCACCACCATCTACATCAACCTCCCACCACCATCAGCATCAACCATCACCACCACCACCACTACCACCACCATCTATATCAACCTTCCCAACACCATCAATATCAACCATCAGCACCACCAGCACTCAGCATCAACCATCATCACCACCACCACCATCTACATCAACTTCCCCAACACCATCAGTATCAACTGTCACTACCATCACCCCACCACCACCATCCTCCCACCAACACCATCAGCAGCAACCATCGGCACCACCACCACCAGCCACATTAACCTCCCTACCACCACCACCACCAGTATCAGCTATAATCAACATGAACACCAACAACACAAGGCTTATAATTGTGTATTTATTTTACTTTTCAAAATATATTCACATACATGATCTCATTAGCTCTTACGTACTTTGTAAGGTTTGAAGAACTGGCGTCATTACCCTCATTTTATCTGTAACGAAACTAAGGTTCACACCGAAGTGGTGGATCGTGGGATGTGTATATTTCATTGACTTATACATCCGCGAAACCGAAGACCTTCCACCAGCTTCTGGTGGTAACGACTTTGGTTCTGCATTCCCGTCGGGGTCTTCAGAATGACTGATGCTCGGGGACCAGATATCCCACCCCCCACGCGTCCCAGGTGAGCCACTGGCCCCCAAAGTTCTTGTGACCCCTAAAGTTGAGGTTCTATCCAGGGCTCTGGACGCCAAACTCAGCCTTCTCTCTGTGACAAAAGGCCCCCTCACGGGTCCCCAGGGGTCTCCCAGCTCCCAGAGCGTGGCTGCCCCGAACCCTTCCCGGGCACACAAGATTTTCTACTGACGGGACCCTGTGGCCCGGAGCTCCTGCCCTGAGGTCTCCCCTCAAAGCTCCAGAGGCCGAGAGGACACAGGATGCTGGCTTTGGCCACCGCCACCGCCAGATGTGCCCGGGCCAGATGGCCTTCCAGCTCCTTTACCGGGTCCAAGTAAGCCCTGAGCCTTTCCCCACCCCCAATCCCCACCCCCCGCAGGCAGGCCGGGCCTCTGAGGGCTGCCCTAGATCTCCGTGTGGGGCCCGCTGTCCCCGCGCCCGGGCCCCGCGCCCGCCTGGCGGGGCGGCAGGGCGGCCGCGTTGCTGATGGTCAGC
This sequence comes from Vespertilio murinus, assembly GCA_963924515.1. Classification (NCBI taxonomy): domain Eukaryota; kingdom Metazoa; phylum Chordata; class Mammalia; order Chiroptera; family Vespertilionidae; genus Vespertilio; species Vespertilio murinus. The sequence goes on along the minus strand of OZ004706.1, from coordinate 199,585,528 downwards.
GCGGAGCCCTTGGCTGCCCGGCTCGGGAGCCCTTTCTTCTTGAGCTCGGAGGTCAGGTTGAGGTAGTAAATGTCCTCCAGGGACTTGTCGCTCCTCCTGAGGATGTTGCTGGCCAGGCGGAAGAGGAAGACCACGGCGTAGATGCCGATGATGGTGAGAATGTACCAGGCGGCGCTGGTGCCGTCCGGGAGCCGCAGGGCCCGGGGGGCGCTGGAGCCGTTCCTGCCCTCCGCCGCCGAGTCCCGCAGCAGGCGCGCCAGGGTGCGGTTGGGGGCTCCCCGGCCCGTCCACTCGGCCGCTGCGAGACAGAGAGACCCCGTGAGACCGGCGGCCTGGGCCAAGCCGGGGCGGCGGTCACCTCCGCGGGGAGCCCGGGTCCGAGGGAGAGTCCCGCCCACTGAGCAGGAGCCTGACCACGCGGCCCCGTGGTCTTCAAGGTCAAGGCGCTCAGAACACAGCGTAGCTGGAGCGCGGACAGAACATCACAAAGATGTCACTGCCCCTAACGTGGCCCATACAAGTCTCACAAGGGCAGTGCAGACGCCGCAGAATGGCTCTGGGAGCCGGACACACGCACAGGAAGCCCGAGCAGCCGAGGCCCCGGGAAGACGGAGCCGGTGCCGGCGGGAGTGCCAGCTGCAGGCCAGCAATCTGCCTTTTCCGGAGACGGGACATCGGGCCGGCCCGGCGGCTCCTGGGCTGTGCAGGGGTGTGCAGGGTGCTACAGGGCCGGGCCCCTGAGTCAGCACCCCCAAACACAGCAGCTGGAGGGTGGGAGGCTGGCGCTCAGAGAGGGGGACCAGGGGACCCGAGCCGGCCCCCCGGAGGCAGCAGGGGGTCTGTGGGTGACAAAGGGCCGTTCCTGCCCCGAGAGGGAAGCTGAGCACGCGGGAGCCTGCAGCAGCGGGGCCTGGGCCCACGTCACCCCGTCTCCCACGTCACCCCGTCACCCACGTCACCCTGTCACCCACGTCCTGCCCAGCCAGAGCAGAGAAGTCCAAGGTGACAGGATGTCCCTTCTCAGCGTCCCCCAAACGCAGAGGGGAGAAAGCAGAGGCTAACGTCAGCTAACAGAAGGGTGTGTCTCTGCTTACTGTTAAACCAAGAACAAGCGGCCAATGAGAAAATTTACAACGTTTAGTGACCCATCGGCTCGCAAACGCGTGGTTTCGGAATGCACTGAGGGCGTGCTCACCGGCTGCTGGGAGAGGAAGTCGCACTCCTCGTCTGTGGGGCGACGGCACAGCCGCCTCGGACCCGGCGCTCCCCCTGCGGGGCCTGGCGGGAGCAGTGCGGGTGCGAGGCAGTCCCTGCGGCCCCTGGCGGCTGCCGCCAACGGCCCGAGCAGGCCGTCCTCACACGGCGGGGGCTCTGGGACTCCGAGCCGCGGAGTACTACGCAGCCACGAAAAGCAGTCAGAGGGTTTTGGGTACTAAATGTCCTATACAACGAAAGCCTAACATGCGAAGTGTCCAGTCGTCCGTTCAACCAATCAAAGTGTAATATGCTACTGATATGCTAAGGCCGTTCAACCGCTCGCTATGACATGCACTGACCACCAGGGGGCAGATGCTCAGCCTGGTAGGTTGGCCTGGTGGGCCAACTGGGATGAGTGAGACGGGCCGGACATGCCCTGGAGCCCTCCCACGTCCCTCCCCGGCTGGCCAGCCTCCCGCCTCCCTCCCCGGCCCTGATCCTGCGCCGGTGGGGTCCCTCACAATCTGGGACCCCTTAGGCTTAGGGGGGTCGGAGAGCTGGTTTCAGCCTGATGGTGCAGGCTAGACTGAGGACCCCAAAAGTGCATGAATTCATGCACCGGGCCTCAAGTTAATCATTAAAAAGTAACCCAAGTGTGACATAATGTGCAGTCATGTGTGTAAGTGAAGGGGATGTGTTATCTGCTTGAAGCTTTTACACAAGTATACATGAAATATAAGGTAAACATATGTGAAATATAAATATATATGAAATATACATATGTGAAATACAGATATATATGAAATATAGATATATATGAAATATATGTATGAAATATAAATATGTATGAAATTATATGAAATAGAAATATATATGAAATACAAATATGCATGAAATATACATATATGTGAAATATAAACATCCCTGGAGAACAGGCCGTCGGGGCTGCGGTGCCCACGGGAACAGCGGTGGGATGGGCTACCCCTCCCCCCCCCCCCCCGGCCTGTGCTCTGCGCGCATTTACCCACGGAGACCACCGAGAGCCGCGGAGGCCCAGCGGGTGCCGTGCCCTTGGGGAGCGGGCCCTTCAGCCGGAGATTAGCATCTAAGCTGCTGTTTAGCCCAAAGCTGTTTCCTCCTGGAGCCACGGGCGGGAAGGACGGGCGCAGCGAGGACAGAGAGGACACTGAGGCCCTCCCGGCTTTGCCGCGAGCCCATGTCCTGTGCTCACAGAGGAAGCCAGAGGGTCCGGGAGAGCCGTGGCCGCTGTGGGCCGAGGGCTCCATCAGGCCTCTAGTGAGGGTGCTGCTCATTCGTTTCGCGGACACAGATTCAGAGGCGGTGCTTTTCACCGTGGTTAACTGTCAGAATGCCTGAATAACCCTAATACGTGTGTGTGTGTGTGTGTGTGTGTGTGTGTGTGTGTACGTATGTTCGTGTGTACTTTTATCCTGTCACCTTTTATCCCCTGTGCCCTCCCCCCTGCACCCCCTCCACTCCTGTAACCTGCCCGCGAATTCTCTCTCTCTCTCTGTTTTGCTCAATCCCTCCACCCCACCCCTCCTCTCTCACTGGCAGCCTGCTCTCTCACCAGGAGTCTGCTTCTATTTTGCTTGGTGGTTCAGTTCCCCCGGCCGGTGGCCTGAGTGCTCCCAGATGGAGGGAGAAACCAGTTAGAAATAAACTGCACCGGCGTGGGTGGCAGAGCCCGCGGAACGGGTCTGAGCCGGTCGCTCGTAAGAAACACCGCAGCGCTCAGGAGCGCACAGCCCCGCCGGGGGAGGCTGCAGACGCACACACGGAGGGAAACTCCCGTTGTCGTGTTCTAAAGCAGCTCAGGCCGCCCGCCGAGAACGTCGTACCCGGAGCCAGGGCGGAGGGCCGGCTTGAATGTGCGCCCACGGCTGAGCGCACAGGGCGGCCTGCGAATTACTGCGGAATGACGCCCAACCGGAGCCCGCAGGCACGGGCCCATTAGAACCCGGGCTGCTCCCCTGATCCTCAGGGGGCAGGCTGTGCTGTGCCTCCTCTCCCTGGCCACAGGCAGGTGGGCTGGGCGGCGGCTGCGGATAAACATCCCGCAGAAGAGACAGATGGACTGTCCGCCCGTGGCGCCCGCCCGTGTGCGGGGTGACACGCACCGGTGCGGCTGGAGGGCCACGCGGCGTCGGGGAGCACTCACCCTCCATGGCCGTCCTCCACGCGGGCCTGGCGGTGAGGAGGGACGCTCTTCGGCGGCCGCCGGGCCCCTGCAGTCGGGCGCGGAGGTCCCCGAGCGGGAGGACCGGGACCCGGGCCGGCAGGGCAGCTCTGACCAGACCCGGAGCCGCTTGTCCGTCCGGCCAGTCACGGGCCTGGGGGCCGTCTCCTGGACTGAAGCGCCTCGTGCTCCGGCTCCGCTGAGGTCTGGAGCCAAGTGGCTGCTGGAACCCGTGCCGGCCCCAGGGCTGTCCGGCCTCCCGCCCTCCCTCCGGGGCGGGCCTCTCTGCGCCGGCTCCCGCCAAGCCGGATGGCTCCTGACTCCCGGTCTGCACCTGCCGCGGGCGGGCGTGGCGGGGCAGGTGTGCGAGGCTGTGTCATGGGGCCGGGCAGCTCCGGGGGCCGGTCACCAACTTCCTCTGGGACCGTCCTGGCGGGAAACGGGCGGGCGGCTGTGGGGACACAGCCCCCAGGGTCGGGGCGCAGTGGGCCCGGGCCAGGCGGAGGGGTGTGAGTCCGGCACACGCAGTGGAAGTGGGTCTGTTCTAGCCCCGGAGAGGGCCCCCCCGCCCCGGCCCGTCCTCCTGACTCCCCACGAGCAGGCATCCCTGCCTCACGTGTGAATGGTGTGGGCTGTTACTTATTTACTTTATCCCCGAGGCCCGGTGCACGGAGTTTGTGCACGGGGTGTGTGTGTGGGGGGTCCCCTCAGCCCAGCCTGCACCCTCTCCAATCTGGGACCCCTTGGAGAATGTCTGACCGCCGGGTTAGGCCTGACCGGGGATTGGGCCTAAACCGGCAGTGGGCCATCCCTTCACAATCTGGGACCGCTGGTTCCTAACTGCAAACCTGCCAGCCTGCCTGATTGCCCCTAACTGCCCCTCCTGCTGGCCTGATCATCCCCAACTACCCTCCCTGCTGGCCTTATTACCCCCAATTGCCACCCCCCAAGCCCTGCTGGCCTGGTCGCCCCTAACTGCCCCTCCCCCACTGGCCTGGTTGCCCTTACTGCCCCCCCTCCTGCCAGTCTGGTCGCCCCCCACTGCCCCTCCACCCAGTGACCTGGTCGCCCCCAACTGCCCCCCTCCCGCGGGCCTGGTCACCCCTCACTGTCCCCCCTACCGGCCTGGTCACCCCTCACTGCCCCCCTTACTGGCTTGGTCACCCACGCAGCTTGTTGCTCAGTCATTTGGTTGCCCCTCACTGTCCCTCCCCAGCCGACCTGGTCACCCCAAACTGCCCCCCTCTGTGGGCCTGGTCACCCCACGCAGCCTGCTGCTCGGTCGTTTGGTCGCCCCTCACTAACTCCCCCGCCAGCCTGTTTGGCTGTCTGTTCGCTGCGATGGTTGCTGAGGCCTTTGGATAGATAGATATTTCAGAGGGGAAGGGAGAGAGAGAGAGAGAGAGAAGCATCAATGATGAGAGGGAACCGACCATCGCCTGCCCCGTGCACGCCCCCCACTGGGGATGGAGCCCACAACCCAGGCCTGAGCCCCGACCAGGAACTGAGCCGTGACCTCCTGGTGCAGAGGTTGCTGCTCAGCCCCTGAGCCACGCCAGCCGGGCTTAAGGGATATATTCATTTTTATTCCCACCCACGGTTTTCCATTGGTTTTTTTAAAGAGAGAGTGGAGGAAGGGAGAGGTGGGGGGAGAGAGAGGAACATCGATGTGAGAGAGGCACATCAATTGGTCGCTTCCTGCTCCTGCCCGGCCGGGACCAGGGATTGGACCTCCAGGCAAGGTACCTGCCCTTGGCTGGGAATGGAACCTGGGGCCTCAGTCCACAGGACAGCACTCTAACCACTGAGCCACCCGGCCAGGCAGGGCCGGCGGGCTGTTGGCTTTTGAAGGGTAATTCCTGGAGGAGCCGAGGTGCAGGCACCGAGAAGGACACGGAGGAGCCGCTGGAGGAGGCGAGGAAGCACGGGCAGGGGCCGTGGGGGAGGCGGGCCGTGGGCGGGAGGGGCTGGCGGGAGGGAGGGAGGATTCTCTGTTCTTTACACTTGAAGGGACTTTAACTGGGAGCTGTGTTTGCTGTTCAACAATCAGTGCGTCCACTGACTCACGTAAATCTGTGTCCCAGGGCTGGTCCGGCTCCTGCTGCCCCCGCCCGGAGGCGGCCATGGCCGTGGGCCCTGCCACGGACACGGATCCCCAGCCTGAGCGGGGGGAGGGGGCAGGGCAGGCCTGGGCGTGCAGGGCGAGTGGCAGTGCCCTCACGGTGTGCCCCGGGCACGGCCCCGACCTCTGTGACCCCAGCTCCTCACCTGCGGGCGGGAGGCCGGACCGGCCCGGCCGCCCAGGTCCCAGGAAGCAGGAAGGAAGCGGCCGGAGGCGCTCCCGCGGGCGTCTGCACGGAGCGCTGCCAGCATGGGCGCCGGGGCAGGGCGGCCGGGCAGCTGTGCCCGGGAGGCTTCGGCGGTGAGTCAGCTGTGCCCGCTCCGGAACCCGGGCCCAGGGAGATGGCCTTGGTCCCCCGTGCAGGGCACCTGTGTCAGGCCTTCCCACGGCAGCTGCCCGCAGCCCTGCAGGACAGCAGTGGTGCCCACGGACAGCAGGGATGCCCGCGGGCAGCTGCCTGTGGCCCTGCAGGACAGCAGTGGTGCCCACGGACAGCAGGGATGCCCACGGACAGCAGAGATGCCCACGGACAGGCATGGATGCCCACGGACAGCAGGGATGCCCACGGACAGCAGGGATGCCCACGGACAGCAGTGATGCCCACGGACAGGCAGGGATGCCCACGGACAGCAGGGATGCCCACGGACAGCAGTGGTGCCCACGCACAGCAGTGATGCCCACGGACAGCAGGGATGCCCACGGACAGCAGTGATGCCCACGGACAGCAGTGATGTCCACGGACGGCAGGGATGCCCACGGACAGGCAGGGGTGCCCACGGACAGCAGGGATGCACTCTCGGGCTCTGAGAGGGACGTGCCCCGGTCACACAGCCCGGGGACCAGCCACACGCTGCACCGCCTGCACGTCCCCTCGAGCCGGCCAGGTCCTGAGCTCTGCCGGGCACCTGTCTGCAGGTGAGCTGTGGACCGTCACCGCCCAGGCGTGTCCTCGGCCCCGGAGCCCTCCTTGTTGGTAAATCATACTACGGTGTTCAAGGTCAGGACAATGGTCCCTGCCAGCGTGGCTCAGGGGTTAGAACGTCGGGCCACGCACCGAAGGGTCGCGGGTTCTATTCCTGGTCAAGGGCACGCACCTGGGTTGCAGGTTCAGTCCCCCTGGCATGTGGGAGGCAGCCAACTGATGTCTCTCTCACACTGATGCTTCTCTCTTTCCCCCTCTGTCTCCCTCCCCCTCCTTCTCCTAGTCCTCCCTTCCACTCTCTCTGAAAAGCAATGGGGAAAATGCCACCCAGTGAGGATTTCTTAAAAAGCCAGGACAATGGATGTCGCTCAGAGGAGGGTGAGGGATGGGGTGAGGGCTGGGGCGGGGGTGGGCGGCTCACAGAACTGAGCGCTCGTTTCTAGCTCTGTCCCTCTCCCTTCCTCTCTGTGAAAAATCAATAAAATATCTTTTTAATAAAACCAACCTATGAACCACGAGATCACAGTTGGATTCCCGGTCAGGGCACAGGCCCGGGTTGCGGGCTCCATCCCCAGTGTGGGGGGCGTGCAGGAGGCAGCTGATCAGTGATTCTCTCTCATCACTGATGTTTCTCTCGCTCTCTCTCCCTTCCTCTCTCTAAAATAAATAAATAAAATAACAACTCCTTTGCAGCAAAAACAAAGGCTTATTAACAGACTCTAGAAGAGGACAAAGGACGAACTGGGGGAAATCGTTTGCAACACGTGTGACAAAACGACACATTTCTCAACACCGTAACGGCTTTTAACACTGAGACACGGGGCAGCTCGCTGGCAGAGAAACGGCCCCAATTCAGGAAAAACTAGTGTGAACGTAACAAACCATCGGAACCTGTAAATCTTTGTGAGTTTATTGGAGCCAAACTGTCGACATAAGCCGGGAAGCAGAGCCTCAGCGACTTGAGATGATGCTCCGGAGAATGGCGGGTTACGTTTCTGTATTTACACAGTGCCGTCAGTGGAGGGACATGAAATCCACTGGTGATGGAGTAAGAGGGTGAGAGAAAGCAAAGCTGGGGAAACCTCTGGGATTGGGTAAAAGTAAAGTGACGGACACATACTTAGGCGGGGGCAGGGACAATGAACAGGACAATGAAGGAGTTTGTGGCATCTGTCCGGGTGCCCACCACATCAGGCTGTGCCCCAGGGGCTCCGGAAAAAGGGAAGTTACAGGTTACCCAGACATTTCAGGGGTGTGTCATCCTCGATGCAAAAAGACAGGCGGGCTCAGTTCAGGGAAGGCTGACCTTCTCGGGGAAGATGCCGGCTTAGGAGGTGACTGCCCGCCATCGCGGCTTTAGTTAAGGTTTTATTTCAGACCCTCCTTGTGGCAGCTGTAGGTCCGAGTCTGCGGAACGCCACGCAGGCCTCCCCCGAGCGGTCAGGTCAGCACGGGCCCCTCTGGCCACGCCGGCCACAGGGAAGGCAGCACGAATGTTCCTAAAACACCACAGCATGCTCCTCCCGCACGGGGTCCCGCACACTCACTGACTCAGAGCCCGCGGTTCCTGCCCGCGGACCCGGGGCCGCCTGTGAAATGGGTCTGCACGGCCTCGCCCGGAGCCCGGAGCCCGGAGCCCGGAGCCCGGAGCCCGGAGCCCGGAGCCCGGAGCGGTGCGAACGGCCCGGACGCGGGGTCAGCCCGCGGGGCCAGTCCGGCGTCGTCATCGTCAGGATATGGACGTTGGGAACCTGTCAGCACCCGGCCTCCTGCCCGCCAGTCACCAGGCGCCCGGGCCGTGTGTGCGAGGCGTTTCCGGGACCCGTGCCCCTGCCCCCGCCCCGTGGTCACTGGAAAGGCAGGCACCACCCCGTGTCCGTGGAGACCGGCTCCAGCGGCACGGAGCCGCCGTGGGTCCTGCCCGCACCGAGAGGGGGAGGCGGCGTCTGCGTACCAACCGGCCCACCTCCCACGTGCTGGTCAGCAGGACAACCAAGCGCCGTGCGGAGTGCTGTGCTGAGTACCTCGTGTCTGAAAGCGGGTGCCCCTGTACACGCAGAGGCCGCCCCGACAGGAGCCCGCGGCCCTCTCCCTCCTCGGAGCAGCATCCCTGCGACAATCTGTTCTTTTCTTTGCCAGCATTGGTTATCCCCGAGAGGCAAACCCAGTTTTTAAAAAATATATATTTTTTATTGATTTTTTACAGAGAGGAAGGGAGAGGGATAGAGGGTTAGAAACATCGATGGGAGAGAAACATCCATCAGCTGCCTCTTGCACACCCCCCACTGGGGATGTGCCCACAACCAAGGTACATGCCCTTGACCGGAATCAAACCCGGGGCCCTTCAGTCCACAGGCCGACGCTCTATCCACTGAGCCAAACCGGTTTCGGCAAATCCAGTTTTTTGAGTTTGCAGGGAACATTATCAACGCTTGGCGAGGAATCGGCCGTGTCTGCGCTAGCCTAGCGTGTCTGAAATCCTCGCTTCCAGGCCTTTTAAGTCCCATCCCCAGAGCTGCCCCCCCCCCCACACACACACTCCTCACCCCCACTTAGCGTCTTGCAGGAGCTCATCCTGTTGTTGGGGAAACCGCCTGCGGACAGATGAGCTGTGGAGCTGCACCTGTGGCTGCCGCACTGAACAACAACAACAACAGCCACTCACCCTCCCAGTCACGGTCAGGGATTCCGAGGAGGCGGTCTGGCCTGACAGCGGCACCTGGCTCCCGAGGGCCCCGGGAGCCGCCCGGAGGGTTCTCCCGCTGCAGGGCCCCGAGGTCCCGGGATGCTCTGCCCCCTGGTGGCGAGGGGTCACCGCGCAGAGCTGCCCCGATTCCCTGGTGTCCCGGCGGAGGCTTCCCCTAGAGGGCGCTGATGAGACAGCCTTGCTTGTGTGAGGGGGCTCGCCCTGGTTAGCACCCGGATTTCACAGCCACGCATACAAAAGCATAAAAAGAGTAAATAAAAAGCTTGTAAAGTGCATAAACATGCGCCTAATGATCGTTACTGATTTTTTAAAATCCGAACTCTGACTGTCTATACCTAACAATAAAACTCCCGCCCCGACACACGGGTGCGCTTCTCGGCTGCTGTCTGAGGTCACAGCGTTCTCCGTGCTCCTCAGCCTCCTTCCCAGGAGGCCTCCGGTTCTGCGCGTTTAACCATTGTCCCCGCTAACCACTCCATCACTAACCCTAACCATAACCCTAATCATAACCCTAACTAACCCTAGCCCTAACTAACCCTAACCCTAACTAACCCTAACTCTAACCCTAACCTTAACCAACACTAACTAATCCTAACCGTAACTAATCCTAACCCTAACCAACCCTAACCCTAATCCTAACCAACAATAACTAACCCTAACCCTAACTAACCCTAACTAACCATAACCATAACTAACCCTAACCCTAACCCTAATCCTATCTCTACACCTAACCCTACCCCTAACCCTAACCAACCCTAACTAACCCTAACCCTAACTAACCCTAACTAACCATAACCATAACTAACCCTAACCCTAACCCTATCTCTACACCTAACCCTAACCAATCCTAACTAACCCTAACCCTAACTAACCCTAACTAACCCTAACCCTAACCCTAACCCTATCTCTACACCTAACCCTAACCAACCCTAACTAACCCTAACCCTAACCCTAACTAACCCTAACCCTAACCCTACCCTATCTCTATTCCTACCCCTACCCCTCACCCTATATCTATCTCTAACCCTAACCCTATCTCTAACCCAAACCCTAACTCTAACCCTAACCCTATCTCTAACCCTAACCCTACCCTATCTCTAACCCTACACTGTCCCTAACCCCCAACATTAACCCTCTGCTCGGCCCTCAGAAGGCATGGAATGAGTCTGTGGAGTCACTCGTGGCCCAGTCCTGCTGGCCCCGGGGCTGTGCGGTGGGACCGTCCTGTGGGGGCTGAGCCGCCGGCATCGCCGCTCACAGTGGCAGGTGGGGAAGGGGCAGAGGGAGGGGGCAGACGGTCGCCGGGTCCATGTCGTGTCCCTGGAGCAGCCGGACCCCCTGCCGCAGCCACACCCGCTCCAGGGCCAGCGGCCCAGTGAGCGCCCGGCTCCCGCCCGTGGGGAGTGGGCTGCGCCTGACCGTGCAGTGAGGAGCGGGGTCAGGACATGGGGGCTGCGGTCACCCCGTGGAGTCCTCCCTCCTGGGACCGCAGGGGCCTCGGTCCCGCCGAGATGGATCCCCAGGGCTTGGAGGGAGGGGGGCTATCCTTGGCTCCATCACAGAAGAGGGGTGAGGGGCCGGCAAGCCCCCAGCATCCGCTGGAGGGGGGGCCTGGGACGCACTTCCAGAGACGACCTCTGCTCCCGGCTTCCACCCGGCCGCCTGGCTGAGCCCCACGCGTGATGGAGGTCACCTCCTGGGTCTCCACAGGTCCCTGGGACCCTCGCCCAGCCCCAGGCAGGCCCCACCTGTGCAGGCACTGAGGACTCCCCCCAGGGGGCGCTCGGGACTCCTCTGCCACCAGTGCAGGCACTGAGCATGTGCTCCGCGCCACCACCAGGGGGCAGCGCGCCCAGAGGTCCTTTCCTCGGTGGAGCTGGGCAGAAGGCCCGGGAGCTGGTGCCAGGCTCTGGCCTTGCTGACTCACAAATGCCCGTGCACCCGAGAGGGAGAGGGGAGAGGGGACCGGGGGAGGGCGCAGTGGGTCCACACCCCACACCGCCGACTCCCTTCTGCGCTCAGATCTGTCATCGAGCCCAAGTAGCTGGCTTCTGCACAGAGCCCACACTCGGGGCCCCTCCTAGCCTCTCCCCTCCTTTCGTCCTCGGTCCTCCCAGCCTTTGCTGATCCCCCGGAGTCCGACCTGCCGGTCCCCTCTCTCTCTCTCTCTGTGCCAGGGAGCAGTCTTCCCGTGGGCATTGGAGATGGGCGCTCGGGGAGCCCTGGGCGGGCTGAAACCTTAACCAGGCCCCCCTGTCCTACCTGCAGGCTCGCTCTGCCTGCCCCTTACCGCCGACTCTCACGGCTCCCCCAAAAGGAGCCGACCAGAGACTGAGGCGGCGCGGGAGGGCACTTCACACGGGTCCCCCGTGGCTCCCCTCCGCTCGGTGCCCGCCTTTCTTCCTCGAAGGCCGGCAGAGGGTCGGACCCGGCCCTCGGAGCCACGGGGCGCAGGGCGGGCGGCGTGAGGCCTCGGAGATGGACTGTCTGACACTGCAGGCGGCGGCCGGTCAAGACGGCCAAGCTGAGTGAGCGTGGGCGAGCGTCCACCGGGGAACCCATCCGCCCGCAGTGACCGTGGCCTCTGCGCCGTGGCCGCAGCAACGCCGGCCCTCTGAGCGCCCCGTGCTCTGTCCCCCTCTGAGCGCCCCGTGCTCCGTCCCCTCGCCCGCCTCCGGGGCCCGGCGAGCAGGAGGACGAGAGCCAGGAGCTGGGGCGGCGGCGCTCCTGTCACCTCCAGTGGGCCGTCCAGCCGCCGATGACCTTGGGTGTGTCCCTGACCCTCCCTGTGCCCGAGCCCTTGGCCGTTCTGTGTCAGGTCACGGCTGGAGCTAGTTCTTCAAGGCCAACAACCAATGGACCGCCTGTCTTTCCTGATTATTAAAGCCAGGCCCTGTGGGGGAGGAGGCAGGCGAGGTGTGAGGGTTGGCTAACTCTCCCGTTCAGAGTCAGCCAGGTGCGCGCACAGTAGGTCTGCCTCTCCAGGGTGGACCCCCTGGGCCGGCCCTACGGATCGGAGGAGCAGGTCATGGCACACTGACTCCCAGGGACGGGTGGGGGCCTGGGGAGGGGAGGGGAGGGGAGGGGACGGGTGGGGGTCTGGGGAGGGGAGGGGAGGGCGTGGGCCAGCTGAGCCCTGGCGCCCCCAGGACGGGTGGGCGGAGCTGGCGGCCCCTCCCCCGGGGAACAGGCACGGAGTCCGGAGTGCCTGGTGATAAGGAGGCGGCCCACGCCGGGAACACCAAGGTCAGGGTGACCCCAAGACTCAGGGGCCACGTACGCCCTGGGCCCCCCCCCCACACCCCTGAGCTCCCCCGCCTTTCCCTCCACGTGGGCGAGGCGTGTCTGTGCAGCCGAGACCGCAAGGAGCCAGCGGGCAAACGGGCGTGGGGCCCGGGAACCCCCAGGTGGTGGGCACCGTGCCGGGGTGAGGGTTTGCTTTTTCGGGGGCGGAGCGGGGGGAGGGGGGAGCATTAGCTTTCATTGGATTTCCAGAGGACTCTGACCCACGAGGCACCCGCTCGAGGACTGGAGGCGTCCACATGGGGACCCTGCCGGCCCCCTGAGGCCCGGCTCTCTGCCACAGGAACCGGGACGCAGCCGGGGACGAGCTGTCCCTCTGGGGACGGCCCTCGATGCTGTGCTACTTTATAGTCTGTGCGGGTGTGAACAATTGTTTTATTACGGATTTAGGGATGCCCGGCAGGTGGGCATGCAAGGGGTCCCGGAATGCTTCCGCTGTGGCCAAGGCTGCCCGTGGCCAAGGCTGCCCTTGGCTAATTCTGCCCGTGGTCAAGGCTTCCGTGGATAATGCTACCCGTGGCCAAGGCTGCCCGTGGCCACGGTTGTGTGTGGCCACGGCTGTCCATGGACAGGCTGCCGTGCCGCTGGAGAGGGAGGCTGAAAACCACAGGCACATGGCCCTGGGCTTTAGGTCGCGCGTGCTAAGGAGGCTTCCTTCTGCTGCGGGAGAGGAGGAGGCGTGCTCCCGGACCCTCGGCCCCTCCCCGCCTCCCGGAGGAGCAGGAGGAGGCTGGGAGGCAGCGCTGTCGGGAGGGGTGGAGGAGAGGAGCCATGTGACCTCCTGAGCTCCCCGTGGCGGCCGTAGCAGAGAAGCCACGCTGTGCGGCCTGAGACCACAGGAAGGCGTGGCCTCCCCCGTCCGAGGCCAGGATCGGAGTCAGGGTCCTGGCCACGCTTCCCCTCGACCTCCGCCAGCTCATGTGGCGTCACCCAGGCGACCGAGGCTGTGGCTGCAGCGCTCGGCCTCTGCTCCGTGGGCACACGGGGCTCTCCTGCGTGTCCGGGTCCAGACCTGCTCTTCTTCGAGGACATCAGCCCCTGTGGCCCCCTCTTCCTGATGCCCTCGCCAAGGCCCTGGCTTCCAATACCGCCCCTCAGGGACCGGGGCCGGGGCCGGGTCTCTTGGGAGGACACGAGTCACCCCCGTGGGCCCACGCCTCGGAGGGCCCTGCCCCCTCAGCCCCAGGCAGTGCCCACCCCTCTCCTCCCCTGGGTGGTGGCCCCGCCCTCCTGCGGTGATAACCAGCGTTTTCCTCTGCCTGCATTCTGAGGCGGGGTTTAATTTCCTCTGCGTCTTCGTCCGGAATAGGGAGAATATTGGCTCTGCTGCTTTACCATAAACCAAAACCACCTTCGGGAAGACAGGAGCCGGTGTCCTTTTCCCAGCGCGTCTGAGCGGCCGGCGTCCAGAAGGACGGGAGAGCCGGCGTGGCACTGCCCTGAGCCGCTGCGTCCGCCCGTGGCACCGTCCGTTCCAGAGCCGGCCGCCCGCCGCCCACCCGGCCCGCCCCGGGAGGTGGGACAGGGGGTGAGGACACGTCCTTCTCTTTCCGAGAACCTCTCCGAAATCCCCTCCTCAATCCCACTTCCACGCCAGGCTTCATCGCAGGACCTCCAGCTGCAAGGGAGTCTGGGAAGTGTGGCTCTCATCCCCGGGGCCAGAATCTCTGGGGGCAGATCCTGGGGGTGGGGGGTGGGTGGGGTGGGCGGCTGACAGTCTCTGAGAGAAGGGATGTGACTTTTAGAGAAATAGTGCTATGACCCACCCTCACCCTCATAATAGCAAAAAAACAAACAAAAAATGTGTCCATTCTATACAGAGTACGAGAGAGAAATAGCACTGTCCAGGATAGCAGAATCGGACTGTCCAGGTGGGAGAATCGGACTGTCCAGGTGGGAGAATTGGACTGTCCAGGGCAGGAGAAGTCGGACTGTCCAGGTGGCAGAGGTCGGACTGTCCAGGTGGGAGAATCGGACTGTCCAGGGTGAGAGAAGTTGGACTGTCCAGGTGGGAGAATCGGACTGTCCAGGTGGGAGAATCGGACTGTCCAGGTGGCAGAGGTCGGACTGTCCAGGGCAGCAGAAGTCGGACTATTCAGGGTGGGAGAATCGGACTGTCCAGGTGGCAGAGGTTGGACTGTCCAGGGCAGCAGAAGTCGGACCGTCCGGGAGGCCCACCCAGCTCCCCGCCCGGTCAGGGCGCGGGCCGGGCCCCGGGCAGGTGGGCGTCGGGCCGCTCCACGGCCAGCGGGTTCTGCAGGACGTGGCAGGCCTGGAAGCTCTCCAGCACGCGGGCCTGCAGCAGCGCCTTGTCCCGCGCCTGCCAGGCGTCGGACTCGATGTACACGTTGAAGGGGTCGTGCGAGTGCTCCAGCTTCTTGGAGCGGATGTAGCTCAGCATGATGCCCAGCGTGAAGAAGCCGAAGAAGCCGAGCACCATGAGGATGTAGAGCGCCTCCATCTCGCCCGTGCCGCGGCGGGCCGGGCCCGAGGTGCCGCCGCCGCCCGGGGGCGCCGTCTCCCGCCACAGCCTGGCCAGGAGGGGCGTCGTGGCCGTGGCGTTCCACAGGCTCATCCCGCCCCGCGCCGCGGCCGAGCGGAGTCCCGGGAAACTCTGCGGAAGAGAAGGGCAGCTGAAATCAAAACGCACGCCCTGGCCGAAGCCCACACCCCACGCCCCGCGCACACACAGGCGGCGGTTTTTACAGCCTCGGGCGCCGCCCGGCCGGCGTGGCTCCGTGGCTGAGCGGTGACCTGTGAGCCAAGAGGTCACGGTTCGACTCCCGGTCAGGGCACATGCCCGGGTTGTGGGCTCCATCCCCAGTGGGCGGTGGTAGGAGGCAGCTGATCAATGATTCTCTCATCATTGGTGTTTCTGTCTCTCTCTCCTCCCTTCCTCTCTGAAATCAATTTTTAAAAATTAAATTTAAAAAACCGCCGAAACCGGTGTGGCTCAGTGGATGGAGCGTCGGTCTGTGGACTGAAGGGTCCCAGGTTCGATTCCGGTCAGGGGCATGTACATTGGTTGCAGGCACATCCCCAGTAGGGGGTGTGCAGGAGGCAGCTGGTTGATGTTTCTCTCTCATTGACGTTTCTGGCTCTCTGTCCCTCTCCCTTCCTCTCTGTAGAAAATCAATAAAATATATATATTTTTTAAAACAAAAAACCTCAGGTGTCTTCCCACACGCCTTGGTCCGTTCCGTGTGCCACCTCCCGCCTGCACAATGGCCTCTCTTGATTGGTCAGTTGATAAATTGATTCCCTTTATTCCCATCCGATAGTCCCACCCGCTGCCTGCACAGGCGACCACCAGAGTGAGGGTCTTGGGTAGACACACGGTCTGTGTGCAGTCCGCTCGCAGGCTAAGGCCCAAAGCGTGTTCCTGCCCCAGCTCATAAGGAGCCCTCCCCCCAAAGTGACGCCCCTGGAGAGAGGGGCGCCCGAGGCCATTGAGGTTGGGGGGTCTCTCAGGGTGGGGCCTCCTCTTACAGGAGGAGGAAGAGCCACCCGCTCCCCTGGCCGTGAGGACGCCGAGCAGGGGGCCTCCTGCCAGCCAGACCCGGCCCACCGGGACCTTGGCCTCGGACTGCCCAGCCCCGGACAGACCGTGAGAAAGTGAGCCCCGCCGAGCAGTAACACGTGTGTACACGGTGGCGGGTTCCATTCCCCGGCCTTCCTTCTTCCTCTCCTCCTCGGCACGTGGCCTCCCGCCCACGCGTGTCTGTGTGTGCCCGCCTCCTTCCCTCCCCACCGAGGCGTGGCCCCACGCATGTGTGGCTGCTCCCGTGCTCACCCCCCGAGCTGGCAACGGCCCCGTGGCCTGGGAGGGGCTCACACGGCTGGCCAGGCCACGGGGCTGTGGGCGTCCAGGAGGCCACCCCGCCCCCTGGGGACCGCACTGCGTGGAACCCCACCCGGCCGCCGGGCAGCCTTGCGCAGGGTCCTGTGGGGGTTCGCGTGGCACTCCCTCCACGGCCAGTGCACCAGCTCGGGCGGGGTCTGCCCTCTCAGCCCCTCCACCCCCTGGACTGCCAGGAGCCTCACAGAAGGCGACAGTCTCCCCTGAGCACCCACGTGACACCCTGGGTGCAGGGGTGTCTCCTAGAATCCTGACGGGGCAATGCTTCCGAAAACCCTCCCCAGGTGGCCTCCCCGCCGTGGACACGTGGGGTCACGTGGGGCTTTGTGTAGCGAGCCTCGGAATGAGCCTGCCCCCAGCCTGGCATCGCCGGCGCAGTCTTAATGGCCCAGATCCGATCTGCCCGCAGGCGGGGCTGCCGCCATTCCCACGTTCCCTCCACGGAACGGCACCCTGCCGGGGCCGCCGTGGGAGACGTGGCCTCAGGTGAACCCGACAGCCACGGCTCAGCCACCTCCACTCTCGGGAAACAGCTCCACAGAGGGGACGGACGCACCCTTTTCCTTAGAAGCAGTTGTCAACCGCCTCACCGTCACCAGGACACCCGTCCCTTTCTGGAGGCACACGCCTCCGAGCAGAGGCAAGGGAGCAGCCCGGCCCTCCTGGGGTCGCCGGCTCCCTCCAGTCTCCCACGTGGCTGGGCGGCGCGTCCCGAGGGTGGTGGGCGTCTCAGGGAGGAGCCGCTCAGGGCTCAGCGCCGCGGCCAGAGGACCAGGAGATGGGGGTGGGGGGCTTTGGGGGTGAGGGGCCCGGTCAGCCACAGAACAGGAGGAGACGTTGGGGGAAAGGGGGTGACAGGAGGCTCCCAGGCTCGGGGGGCTGAGGGCACAGGGAGGGAGGCAGTGGAGTCTCCCCCAGCAGGTTAGATGCGTTCGGGGAGCCCCTGCTTCCCTCTGGACACGGGGCCTCCCCTGACCTCCCCCAGGGCTTTGTGGGGCGAACAAGCCCCCCTGTGCCTTCCGCTTTTGCCGGTCTCTGGGAGAAAGCGAGGCCGCCGCACTGTCTGCCAGCACCCACCGGCTCTCCCTGCCCGGGGCCCTGCCGGCGACCCCGTCCTGACGCCGACCTCTTCGACCCCACAGCACCCGGTCCCTCAGCTCCTCTCCTGGCGGCCCGTCACCGCTGTCTCCCGTCTGGGCACGGCCCCGGGACTCGGCGGGGGAGACCTGCCCACCGGCCCCCGCCAGCACCAGAGGCGCCGGGGGTTTGCCCACCAAATGGAGGCAAAGCGCTGGACCGGAGGAAGCCAGGCCGCGAGGGCACACAGCGGGGAGCCCAGAGCACTCTGGGAAGAGACGGGGCCGAATGGAAACCTCTCCCCACATAGCAGGCGTCCACCTAATGAAATGTGAACCGCCGTATTTACACCACTCTGTGTTTTTAGCCGTATTTACTTCACTCTTGTGTTTTCAGCGTCCTGTGGTTTGCGAATTAAAACGGGTGTGATCCTGAAGCCCTCCTGATCCTGAAGCGCTGGGAGTCGGTGGTGACTGAACAGCAGCACAATGTCCACGCTCCGCCCCACCCCTCCCCGCGCCCACCCCTGCTCAGACGGCAGCTCCCCCCGCTCACCCCTGCTCAGACAGCAGCTCCCCGCACTCACCCCTGCTTAGACGGCAGCTCCCCCCCTCACCCCTGCTCAGACAGCAGCTCCCCGCGCTCACCCCTGCTCAGACAGCAGCTCCCCCATTCTCACCCCTGCTCAGACGGCAGCTCCCCCCGCTCACCCCTGCTCAGACAGCAGCTCCCCGCACTCACCCCTGCTTAGACAGCAGCTCCCGCACTCACCCCTGCTCAGGCAGCAGCTCCCCCAGCTCACCCCTGCTCAGACAGCAGCTCCCCGCACTCACCCCTGCTTAGACGGCAGCTCCCCCCCCCACCCCTGCTCAGACGGCAGCTCCCCGCACTCACCCCTGCTTAGACGGCAGCTCCCCCCCTCACCCCTGCTCAGACAGCAGCTCCCCACACTCACCCCTGCTTAGACGGCAGCTCCCCCCCTCACCCCTGCTCAGACAGCAGCTCCCCCGCTCACCCCTGCTCAGACGGCAGCTCCCCCCGCTCACCCCTGCTCAGACAGCAGCTCCCCGCACTCACCCCTGCTTAGACAGCAGCTCCCGCACTCACCCCTGCTCAGGCAGCAGCTCCCCCAGCTCACCCCTGCTCAGACAGCAGCTCCCCGCACTCACCCCTGCTTAGACGGCAGCTCCCCCCCTCACCCCTGCTCAGACGGCAGCTCCCCGCACTCACCCCTGCTTAGACGGCAGCTACCCCCCTCACCCCTGCTCAGACTGCAGCTCCCCACACTCACCCCTGCTTAGACGGCAGCTCCCCCCCTCACCCCTGCTCAGACAGCAGCTCCCCTGCTCACCCCTGCTTAGACAGCAGCTCCCCATGCTCACCCCTGCTTAGACGGCAGCTCCCGCACTCACCCCTGCTCAGGCAGCAGCTCCCCCAGCTCACCCCTGCTCAGACAGCAGCTCCCCGCACTCACCCCTGCTCAGACAGCAGCTCCCCCCCTCACCCCTGCTCAGACGGCAGCTCCCCCATGCTCACCCCTGCTCAGACGGCAGCTCCCCCCCTCACCCCTGCTCAGACAGTAGCTCCCCGCACTCACCCCTGCTCAGACAGCAGCTCCCCACTCACCCCTGCTTAGACAGCAGCTCTCCCCACTCACCCCTGCTCAGACAGCAGCTCCCCCGCGCACCCCTGCTCAGACAGCAGCTCCCCACTCACCCCTGCTTAGACAGCAGCTCCCCCCGCTCACCCCTGCTCAGACAGCAGCTCTCCCCACTCACCCCTGCTCAGACAGCAGCTCCCCCGCTCACCCCTGCTCAGACAGCAGCTCCCCGCACTCACCCCTGCTCAGACAGCAGCTCCCCACGCTCACCCCTGCTCAGACAGCAGCTCCCCCCTCACCCCTGCTCAGACAGCAGCTCCCCCCACTCACCCCTGCTCAGACAGCAGCTCCCCGCACTCACCCCTGCTCAGACAGCAGCTCCCCCACGCTCACCCCTGCTCAGACAGCAGCTCCCCACGCTCACCCCTGCTCAGACAGCAGCTCCCCCCACTCACCCCTGCTCAGACAGCAGCTCCCCCCACTCACCCCTGCTCAGACAGCAGCTCCCCGCACTCACCCCTGCTCAGACAGCAGCTCCCCCATTCTCACCCCTGCTCAGACAGCAGCTCCCCCGCTCACCCCTGCTCAGACAGCAGCTCCCCACTCACCCCTGCTTAGACAGCAGCTCCCCCGGCTCACCCCTGCTCAGACAGCAGCTCCCCACTCACCCCTGCTCAGACAGCAGCTCCCCCGCTCACCCCTGCTCAGACAGCAGCTCTCCCCACTCACCCCTGCTCAGACAGCAGCTCCCCCATGCTCACCCCTGCTCAGACAGCAGCTCCCCCATGCTCACCCCTGCTCAGACAGCAGCTCCCCACTCACCCCTGCTTAGACGGCAGCTCCCCGCGCTCACCCCTGCTTAGACAGCAGCTCCCCCCACTCACCCCTGCTTAGACAGCAGCTCCCCGCACTCACCCCTGCTTAGACGGCAGCTCCCCCCCTCACCCCTGCTCAGACAGCAGCTCCCCCGCTCACCCCTGCTCAGACAGCAGCTCCCCGCACTCACCCCTGCTCAGACAGCAGCTCCCCCATTCTCACCCCTGCTCAGACAGCAGCTCCCCCACGCTCACCCCTGCTCAGACAGCAGCTCCCCCACGCTCACCCCTGCTCAGACAGCAGCTCCCCACGCTCACCCCTGCTCAGACAGCAGCTCCCCCCTCACCCCTGCTCAGACAGCAGCTCCCCCCACTCACCCCTGCTCAGACAGCAGCTCCCCGCACTCACCCCTGCTCAGACAGCAGCTCCCCCACGCTCACCCCTGCTCAGACAGCAGCTCCCCACGCTCACCCCTGCTCAGACAGCAGCTCCCCCCACTCACCCCTGCTCAGACAGCAGCTCCCCCCACTCACCCCTGCTCAGACAGCAGCTCCCCGCACTCACCCCTGCTCAGACAGCAGCTCCCCCATTCTCACCCCTGCTCAGACAGCAGCTCCCCCCCTCACCCCTGCTCAGACAGCAGCTCCCCCACTCACCCCTGCTCAGACGGCAGCTCTCCCATGCTCACCCCTGCTCAGACAGCAGCTCCCCCCACTCACCCCTGCTTAGACAGCAGCTCCCCGCACTCACCCCTGCTCAGACAGCAGCTCCCCCATTCTCACCCCTGCTCAGACAGCAGCTCCCCGCACTCACCCCTGCTCAGACAGCAGCTCCCCCATTCTCACCCCTGCTCAGACAGCAGCTCCCCCCCTCACCCCTGCTCAGACAGCAGCTCCCCCACTCACCCCTGCTCAGACGGCAGCTCTCCCATGCTCACCCCTGCTCAGACAGCAGCTCCCCCCACTCACCCCTGCTTAGACAGCAGCTCCCCGCACTCACCCCTGCTCAGACAGCAGCTCCCCCATTCTCACCCCTGCTCAGACAGCAGCTCCCCCATTCTCACCCCTGCTCAGACAGCAGCTCCCCACACTCACCCCTGCTCAGACAGCAGCTCCCCCACGCTCACCCCTGCTCAGACAGCAGCTCCCCCCTCACCCCTGCTCAGACGGCAGCTCCCCACTCACCCCTGCTCAGACAGCAGCTCCCCCCCTCACCCCTGCTCAGACAGCAGCTCCCCACGCTCACCCCTGCTCAGACAGCAGCTCCCCCCTCACCCCTGCTCAGACAGCAGCTCCCCCCACTCACCCCTGCTCAGACAGCAGCTCCCCGCACTCACCCCTGCTCAGACAGCAGCTCCCCCATTCTCACCCCTGCTCAGACAGCAGCTCCCCGCACTCACCCCTGCTCAGACAGCAGCTCCCCCATGCTCACCCCTGCTCAGACAGCAGCTCCCCGCACTCACCCCTGCTCAGACAGCAGCTCCCCCATTCTCACCCCTGCTCAGACAGCAGCTCCCCCCCTCACCCCTGCTCAGACAGCAGCTCCCCCACTCACCCCTGCTCAGACGGCAGCTCTCCCATGCTCACCCCTGCTCAGACAGCAGCTCCCCACACTCACCCCTGCTCAGACAGCAGCTCCCCACTCACCCCTGCTTAGACAGCAGCTCCCCCGGCTCACCCCTGCTCAGACAGCAGCTCCCCCGGCTCACCCCTGCTCAGACAGCAGCTCCCCACTCACCCCTGCTTAGACAGCAGCTCCCCACTCACCCCTGCTCAGACAGCAGCTCCCCCACTCACCCCTGCTCAGACGGCAGCTCTCCCATGCTCACCCCTGCTCAGACAGCAGCTCCCCACACTCACCCCTGCTCAGACAGCAGCTCCCCACGCTCACCCCTGCTCAGACAGCAGCTCCCCCCTCACCCCTGCTCAGACAGCAGCTCCCCCCACTCACCCCTGTTCAGACAGCAGCTCCCCGCACTCACCCCTGCTCAGACAGCAGCTCCCCCATTCTCACCCCTGCTCAGACAGCAGCTCCCCGCACTCACCCCTGCTCAGACAGCAGCTCCCCCATGCTCACCCCTGCTCAGACAGCAGCTCCCCGCACTCACCCCTGCTCAGACAGCAGCTCCCCCATTCTCACCCCTGCTCAGACAGCAGCTCCCCCCCTCACCCCTGCTCAGACAGCAGCTCCCCCACTCACCCCTGCTCAGACGGCAGCTCTCCCATGCTCACCCCTGCTCAGACAGCAGCTCCCCACACTCACCCCTGCTCAGACAGCAGCTCCCCACTCACCCCTGCTTAGACAGCAGCTCTCCCCACTCACCCCTGCTCAGACAGCAGCTCCCCGCACTCACCCCTGCTCAGACAGCAGCTCCCCCATGCTCACCCCTGCTCAGACAGCAGCTCCCCCATGCTCACCCCTGCTCAGACAGCAGCTCCCCACTCACCCCTGCTTAGACGGCAGCTCCCCGCGCTCACCCCTGCTCAGACAGCAGCTCCCCCGCTCACCCCTGCTCAGACAGCAGCTCCCCGCACTCACCCCTGCTTAGACAGCAGCTCCCCGCGCTCACCCCTGCTCAGACAGCAGCTCCCCCGCTCACCCCTGCTCAGACAGCAGCTCCCCCATTCTCACCCCTGCTTAGGCAGCAGCTCCCCCATTCTCACCCCTGCTTAGACGGCAGCTCCCCGCACTCACCCCTGCTTAGACGGCAGCTCCCCCCCTCACCCCTGCTCAGACAGCAGCTCCCCACACTCACCCCTGCTTAGACGGCAGCTCCCCCCCTCACCCCTGCTCAGACAGCAGCTCCCCCGCTCACCCCTGCTCAGACAGCAGCTCCCCCGCTCACCCCTGCTCAGACGGCAGCTCCCCACGCTCACCCCTGCTCAGACAGCAGCTCCCCACACTCACCCCTGCTCAGACAGCAGCTCCCCCACGCTCACCCCTGCTCAGACAGCAGCTCCCCACGCTCACCCCTGCTCAGACAGCAGCTCCCCCCTCACCCCTGCTCAGACAGCAGCTCCCCCCACTCACCCCTGCTCAGACAGCAGCTCCCCGCACTCACCCCTGCTCAGACAGCAGCTCCCCCATTCTCACCCCTGCTCAGACAGCAGCTCCCCGCACTCACCCCTGCTCAGACGGCAGCTCTCCCATGCTCACCCCTGCTCAGACAGCAGCTCCCCACACTCACCCCTGCTCAGACAGCAGCTCCCCACACTCACCCCTGCTCAGACAGCAGCTCCCCACACTCACCCCTGCTCAGACAGCAGCTCCCCCACGCTCACCCCTGCTCAGACAGCAGCTCCCCCCTCACCCCTGCTCAGACGGCAGCTCCCCACTCACCCCTGCTCAGACAGCAGCTCCCCCCCTCACCCCTGCTCAGACAGCAGCTCCCCCACTCACCCCTGCTCAGACGGCAGCTCTCCCATGCTCACCCCTGCTTAGACAGCAGCTCCCCCATGCTCACCCCTGCTCAGACAGCAGCTCCCCCCCTCACCCCTGCTTAGACGGCAGCTCCCCCCCTCACCCCTGCTTAGACAGCAGCTCCCCGCACTCACCCCTGCTCAGACAGCAGCTCCCCCATTCTCACCCCTGCTCAGACAGCAGCTCCCCGCACTCACCCCTGCTCAGACAGCAGCTCCCCCATTCTCACCCCTGCTCAGACAGCAGCTCCCCCCCTCACCCCTGCTCAGACAGCAGCTCCCCCACTCACCCCTGCTCAGACGGCAGCTCTCCCATGCTCACCCCTGCTCAGACAGCAGCTCCCCCCACTCACCCCTGCTTAGACAGCAGCTCCCCACTCACCCCTGCTTAGACAGCAGCTCCCCCGGCTCACCCCTGCTCAGACGGCAGCTCTCCCATTCTCACCCCTGCTCAGACAGCAGCTCCCCCCCTCACCCCTGCTCAGACAGCAGCTCCCCCACTCACCCCTGCTCAGACGGCAGCTCTCCCATGCTCACCCCTGCTTAGACAGCAGCTCCCCGCACTCACCCCTGCTCAGACAGCAGCTCCCCCATTCTCACCCCTGCTCAGACAGCAGCTCCCCCATTCTCACCCCTGCTCAGACAGCAGCTCCCCACACTCACCCCTGCTCAGACAGCAGCTCCCCCACGCTCACCCCTGCTCAGACAGCAGCTCCCCCCTCACCCCTGCTCAGACGGCAGCTCCCCACTCACCCCTGCTCAGACAGCAGCTCCCCCCCTCACCCCTGCTCAGACAGCAGCTCCCCACGCTCACCCCTGCTCAGACAGCAGCTCCCCCCTCACCCCTGCTCAGACAGCAGCTCCCCCCACTCACCCCTGCTCAGACAGCAGCTCCCCGCACTCACCCCTGCTCAGACAGCAGCTCCCCCATTCTCACCCCTGCTCAGACAGCAGCTCCCCGCACTCACCCCTGCTCAGACAGCAGCTCCCCCATGCTCACCCCTGCTCAGACAGCAGCTCCCCGCACTCACCCCTGCTCAGACAGCAGCTCCCCCATTCTCACCCCTGCTCAGACAGCAGCTCCCCCCCTCACCCCTGCTCAGACAGCAGCTCCCCCACTCACCCCTGCTCAGACGGCAGCTCTCCCATGCTCACCCCTGCTCAGACAGCAGCTCCCCACACTCACCCCTGCTCAGACAGCAGCTCCCCACTCACCCCTGCTTAGACAGCAGCTCCCCCGGCTCACCCCTGCTCAGACAGCAGCTCCCCCGGCTCACCCCTGCTCAGACAGCAGCTCCCCACTCACCCCTGCTTAGACAGCAGCTCTCCCCACTCACCCCTGCTCAGACAGCAGCTCCCCGCACTCACCCCTGCTCAGACAGCAGCTCCCCCATGCTCACCCCTGCTCAGACAGCAGCTCCCCCATGCTCACCCCTGCTCAGACAGCAGCTCCCCACTCACCCCTGCTTAGACGGCAGCTCCCCGCGCTCACCCCTGCTCAGACAGCAGCTCCCCCGCTCACCCCTGCTCAGACAGCAGCTCCCCGCACTCACCCCTGCTTAGACAGCAGCTCCCCGCGCTCACCCCTGCTCAGACAGCAGCTCCCCCGCTCACCCCTGCTCAGACAGCAGCTCCCCCATTCTCACCCCTGCTTAGGCAGCAGCTCCCCCATTCTCACCCCTGCTTAGACGGCAGCTCCCCGCACTCACCCCTGCTTAGACGGCAGCTCCCCCCCTCACCCCTGCTCAGACAGCAGCTCCCCACACTCACCCCTGCTTAGACGGCAGCTCCCCCCCTCACCCCTGCTCAGACAGCAGCTCCCCCGCTCACCCCTGCTCAGACAGCAGCTCCCCCGCTCACCCCTGCTCAGACGGCAGCTCCCCACGCTCACCCCTGCTCAGACAGCAGCTCCCCACACTCACCCCTGCTCAGACAGCAGCTCCCCCACGCTCACCCCTGCTCAGACAGCAGCTCCCCACGCTCACCCCTGCTCAGACAGCAGCTCCCCCCTCACCCCTGCTCAGACAGCAGCTCCCCCCACTCACCCCTGCTCAGACAGCAGCTCCCCGCACTCACCCCTGCTCAGACAGCAGCTCCCCCATTCTCACCCCTGCTCAGACAGCAGCTCCCCGCACTCACCCCTGCTCAGACGGCAGCTCTCCCATGCTCACCCCTGCTCAGACAGCAGCTCCCCACACTCACCCCTGCTCAGACAGCAGCTCCCCACACTCACCCCTGCTCAGACAGCAGCTCCCCACACTCACCCCTGCTCAGACAGCAGCTCCCCCACGCTCACCCCTGCTCAGACAGCAGCTCCCCCCTCACCCCTGCTCAGACGGCAGCTCCCCACTCACCCCTGCTCAGACAGCAGCTCCCCCCCTCACCCCTGCTCAGACAGCAGCTCCCCCACTCACCCCTGCTCAGACGGCAGCTCTCCCATGCTCACCCCTGCTTAGACAGCAGCTCCCCCATGCTCACCCCTGCTCAGACAGCAGCTCCCCCCCTCACCCCTGCTTAGACGGCAGCTCCCCCCCTCACCCCTGCTTAGACAGCAGCTCCCCCCCTCACCCCTGCTTAGACGGCAGCTCCCCCCCTCACCCCTGCTCAGACAGCAGCTCCCCCCTCACCCCTGCTTAGACGGCAGCTCCCCACATTCACCCCTGCTTAGACGGCAGCTCCCACTGTCACCTGCACTGTTCATCTTGTGTCTCCCACCAAGACCCAGCTTCGAGGGATCTCGGCCGCCGCTCCCCGTGGCTGAGGCCAGAGCAGTCTGGCCACGGCAGGAGCACATACGTACTCCCAGGACCCAGGCATGCGGGCACCGATGCATGAACGGATCGTGTCCCATTCAACCCCCAGCACTCCTGCTCACACAGACGCCCACACACACAGATACACACACACAGACGCCCACACACACGCAGACACACACAGGCACCCGCACAAACACAGATGCCCCCCCCCCACAGATGCTCGCACACACAGACACACGCAGACTTCTGCACACACACAGATGCCCGCGCAGACACGCAGACACACACAGATGCTCGCACACACAGACGCACACAGACGCCTGCACACACACAGATGTCCGTACAGACACGCAGACACACACAGATGCCCGCACACACACAGCAGTGCTCTCCCAGCTCCAGGGGCGGGGACAGGTGACCCCGTGGAGGTCCGCAGCTGGCACTGGGCTTGAGGACGGCCGGTCACGTTCACTACGTCAGGACAGGCACACCTGAGGCTGCGGAAACTCCCAGAGTTGCGGGGACCCAGCCAGGGACGCCCGTGAGCTGCAGGGAGGGGGCGAGGGGGGCTGTGTGGTCCGCAGAACCGGAGCGCAGGGCGGCCTCCGGCAGCTCTCACCCCGGAATGGGAGCCGCTGTGCCAGAGCCCCACAGGTGACCCTGACCCTGACCGTGACCGTGACCCCAGCGGGCACGGCCCTCCTTCACGGAGCCCTGGAGCCTGGAAACACTGGGGCAGGAGGGAGAGGGGGGCTCCCGGCACGTGGCCGCCCCCCACTTTCTCCAGAAGCTGCCGCATCCCCACCACCCAGGTGGAGATCAGGCGCCGCCTGACCCCGCACCTTTCCCGTCCGCCAGCCCAGCAGCAGGCGCCGGAGAGACACCGTCACCGGACAGAACGCCCGGCCGGCGGCGCCGGGTCTGCACCGGCCGCAGTGGGCGCTCCTTTGTTTCAGGTGCTCCTAGGAGTTTTCTGTGTCTGCGGGGGCGTCTGCAGCTCAGAGTGACTGTAGCGCTGCCTGTCCCAGCGGACGGCTCTGAGCCGCTGCTGTCCCGGGAGACAGAGGAGCCCCCCCCCCACCCCGGGGTCCCTGCCGCCTGCCTGTGGCCCCCCGGGGCTCAGAGCCGGTCCCCGGAGGCCCTTGGGGCCGCCCGACTGGGTGCCGGGAGCCGGCGAGGAGCCTGGACTTACCGGTCTGGACACGAGAGTCCGGTGTGCGGAGGTGGCCGGTGTGCGGGCGGCAGGCGGAGAGCGGGCCCAGAAGGCGCTCCCTGCCCAGAGCAGGCGGGCGGGGCCTCCCCAGCTGCGGGCGCCGCCCCGCCCCCGCCTCCCGCGGGTCCCTGGCCCCAGGCGACCAGCTGCCGCCCCGCCTCCCACCTGGCCCAGCGCTCAGCTCCTGGGGGGCCGGTGGGCTCGGCCGGCCAGCACGGCCCGGTTACAGCTGACAGCCCCCCAGCCCTGCCCTGCAGGAGTTTGGGGTGCCAGAGGGAACCCCGCCTGGGGGACATGCACCCTGCAAACAGCCCCCCTGAGGCGCCCAGGCCCTCCTGCCCCAGCTGACTCCTCCGAGCGGCGCCCGCACCCCCGTGCCCGCACCCGCTGGGCGTGAAGGGGCACCTCCGGCGGGTCGGCGGCCTGGGCTGCGGCTGTGGACCGGCTGGCGGGGTCCCCGAGAGGGGGTCAGCCCTGGAGCCGCCCAGGCCCTGGCACCTGCCCCCCAACCACGCAACGCGCCCTCCCCGACCCCCCCCCCCCCCCGGGCACGTTCCAGGCGGGTGGCGGGCAGCAGAGGACAGCTCTGCCCAGCAGAGAGAAATGGCCCCGAGCCAGTCTTCCCGGCCCATCACTCCCCCTCCCCCCTTTTTATCCCCCCTCCCCGCCCACCCCCTTCGCCCCCAGCCCGCCCAGGGGTCCACGGAGCGGCACTCCTGCATCCTGGGTGCTGTGGCGCCCACGCAGCCACTCTGGAAGTCTGAACACGCCCACAGCCTGGCTGTGACATTGTCCTGCGTGGACCCGTTCTGAGGGGGGGACCTGAACCACGGGAAGCCACGCACCCTGGAAAGGTGCCTCCCAGGTTCTCTCACAGGCTGGGATCTGAAGGGACAGCATCCCACACACGGGGGAGTATCGTCTATAACAACACGGGGCTCCCTGTTACCATGTTCAGTGAAAAGACAAGCCACCCCCCCCCCCCCCATCGGGTGGCCCAGGGGTTGAGCGTCGACCTATGAACCAGGAGGTCAGGGCTGGATTCCCGGTCAGGGCAGGGCACATGCCCAGGATTTGGGCTTGATCCCCATGTGGGGTGTGCAGGGGGCAGCCGATCTATGATTCTCTCTCATCATGGATGTTTCTCTCTCTCTCTCTCTCCCTTCCCCTCTGACATCAATAAAAACGTGTGTTGGAAAAAACAACACGAGGGAGGCTCTGTATTACACCTACAGGAAGCTGTGCAGAACACACACTGCAGTGTTAGCATGGCCTGTCCGTGTGGGCTTACGAGGGATTTATGTTCTAGGATGAAAACAAAAGAGAGATTTATGCTCTTATGTATAGGAAGCTGCGCCGCTCCTCTCTGTGACGACCCCAGCGCTTTCATGTTTGGGGAGACACAGAGCCCATCGGAGAATCCCGCCCCCCCCCCAAGTCCTGCTGGGTGGAGGCGGCCTTTCGCCCATCTTCCCAAGACTCCACTCGAGGAGACCTGGACTAAAGCAAAGCGTGTAACCCTTTTAGCAGCGGCTCGCGTGGGGCGCCCAGACCAGCGTGGAGCCCAGGGGTGGGGGGTGGGGTGGGGGGACCAGCCCAGCTGCCAGCAGCTGTGAGGGTGGGTTAGCCGTGCTTTCTCAGGGTGCAGGTTAGGGGAGTGGCGGTCTGTCTCTCCCCTCCCGGCTCCTCTCACCCCACGCGGCGGCGGACTGTTGTATGATTCCTGTTTGCAATGACGGGACACGGTTGTAGCTGCGTGTTTGTTACCCTCGGGGAACCTGAAATGGTTTCTTCTTTCTCTTCTGCTTCCTTCTCCTCCCCTCTTCCCCTTGGACAAGTGTGATTGCTCTTCAATAATCAGAACGACAACTAGGGCTGCCCGAACGGTGAGCTGCAAGACTGCCCAGTAAGCCCGGCCGTTGTGGCTCGGTGGCTGAGGTCACGGTTCGATTCCGGTCAGGGCAGACGCCCGGGGGGTGGGCTCCGTCCCCAGCAGGAGGCAGCCGACCAGTGATTCTCCTCGTCAGTGATGTTTCTCTCTCCCTCTCCCTCCCCCTTCCTCTCTGAAATAAATTAAAAATTTTTAAAAAGAAAAATGACTGCCAATGACAATAGTCACTTCAGCTGCCTCTGCCCGAGTCTTGGGACGCCGGCACCGACCCTTGGCACCCGCCAGTCCCCCACGGAGCACGCACAGCCCCCCCCTTCCTGCTCCCCAGCGGCCCTTGCACCTGACAAATAGCCACAACCTTCACCTTGTTATGCAAAGAGCACAAATCCAATTAATAAACGTTTCCCACGGAAATATCTGCATCCCCGCCCCGTCCCCCCCGCCCCTGCCCCGGCCTCCGCTGTGCTGATGGGAACGCGGATACATGAATTACCGCCTGGAATGCGATCCCGCCGAGAGCGCCGTCTCCGCACGGACAGCCTGCCTGGTGCCGGTCCTCACGTGCCTGCTTTAAACCCCGGCCCGGGCCCCGGCGGAGGCAGAGCCCCCCACGCTGCGGGCTCAGGGCAGAGGCCAGGGTTCGGTTCCCGGGGTCCCGCCCGCCCGCGCCCTGACCGCACGCCCGGGGCTGGCTCCTGCCGTCCGCCCACCTCCCTGCTGAGTGCCCGGAGCCGGGGCCAGAGGCTCCCGTGGTGCTGCTCTGTCTGGGAGCCAGGCCCGCTTCTATTTTTATGCCTTATCTGCCGGCCGTGCCCCCGGCCGGGGCTGGATACGCGGAGCGCTGCCCGGCCTGAGCGGCGGCCTGTGTCCGCCGGCGACGTGGGAGCCGCGGAGCAGCCTCTCCGTCCCCGTCACCCGGGCGATGAGCCCGCGGATCGGAGAGACCCGGCCTCGGCTCAGGCGGGGGGACGGGCGGCCATCGGCAGGCCTGGCCACGCAGCCCCCAGTCTGCCCAGTTGGTCTGCAGGCGCCCGGGCTGTAAGAGCCGGGTCAGCCCAGGCGTTTGCTGGGACAAGCCCCGCCCGACACCGGCCCCGGTCCGGTCCCCGGGCTTCTGCAGAGCCGCGGAGCGGCCGAGGGGGGCGCTCTGCCCGCAGCTCCCGGTGCGGTCCGCCCACTCACCCCGTGCCTCCTGCCTAGCCCTCCTCCAACCTCCGGCCCCAGCGGACACCCCGCTGATCAGCGCGGCTCCCGAGGCTCCGTGCAGCTCAGGAACCCCCCACCCCCGGTCTGCTGTCCGCCCGGCCCAGAAAGGGGCCCGGATCCCAGACAGCTGAGTAGCCAGGTGTCTGGTCAAGAAGTAATCCACGGCCCGGCCGGCGAGACTCAGCGGCTGAGCTTCGACCTATGAACCAGGAGGTCAGGGTTCAACTCTTGGTCAGGGCGCGGGCCTGGGTTGTGGGCTCCATCCCCAGTGAGGGGCGTGTGGGAGGCGGCCCATTAAGGATCCTCTCTCATCATTGATGTTTCTCTCTCTCTCTCTCTCTCTCCCTCGCCCCCCCCCCCCGCCCCTTCCTCTCTGAAACCAATTTTAAAACATTTTAAGAGGAGAAAAGAAAAGGAAGCTGGTGAGGGGACCCTCGGGACGGGCGGGGAGGGTCCCATCACCAGGAGCCCAGTTGGACCCGGAGCCGCCGCTGTGCACGGCCTCGGTGCAGCTTCGGCAGCGGAGGGAAGAGGGCCCGGAGCCCAGGGGGGGAGGGGGAGGGAGGGGCTGGGGTCAGAGGTGACGCCTGTGCCGCTGGGACCTCACAGCTGCCCCTCGGGGAGAGGGCACCCAGCACAGGACTTTTCTCCTGCTCACAAACGTCCAGGATCTTTTTGTTGTTGTGAACCCTCACCAGAGGATACTTTCCCATTGACTTCCAGGGAGTGGAAGGGAAAGAGGGAGGGAGAGAGGGACGCAGGAAGGGAGGGAAGCAGGGAGGGAGGGGAGAGAGAAAGAGAAACATCCACGTGAGAGAGAGGCAGTGATTGGTTGCCTCCCACATGGGCTGAGGCCAGGGATCGAACCCAAAACCCTCCGTGCAGGGCCAACACTCTAACCACTGCCCCTACACCTGTCACACCACCGAAAGCCTGTTTGCCAACTTTCTTTTAGCCAGTACACCGTGTCCGGCTTTCAGCAAAAAGTGTCAAGGCATGCCAAAAGCAACGAGCATGGAATGATGAGATCCGGCAAGCACTGGAAACAGACTAAGGTGTGACACAGATGTCGGAATGATCAGGTTAGGGATCTTAAATAATTCTTATTAATATGCAAAGGGCTCTCATGGAAAAAGTAGACACCATGCTAAACAAGATGGGTGGTTTAAATAGAGAGATAAAAATTCTAAGAAATAATTTTTAAAACGCTAGAGGCCAAGGACCTGCAACAGAAATAAAGAATGCATGGGACTGGACATGGCTGAGGAAAGAACTGCTGATGGCACATCAATGGAAACTTCCAATATTTAAAGGTAAAGGAGGAAAAGACAAAAAAAAAGAAAGGGAGTGTTCCAAACGGTTCACGCCGATCCTCTGCCTCTGGGAGAGGGAGCGCCCCCCCCACCCCCACGTGTGGGCTGCGCGCCACGAACCCCTCCACACCGCGCCACGTGAAAGGGGAGAAAAGGTAACTCTACAGGGTCACCCCTGCCGTCAGCGGTCACAAGTCACCCTGGCAGTTTGCGGCTTATAATGAAGTGATGAAAACAGCCCTTCTCCTCAGTGACGTGATGAAAGCAGCCCTTCCCCTCGTGGCCCTCCCGCACCCGTGACCCCGCCTTGCCACGAGGGAGCATCAGCACCGGCCACGCCCTGCGGGGAGCTGACCCGGCCGCACGGGGCCCGGGCGTGGCGGTCAAAGCCAGGCGGGTCCTGGGCAGGACAGGGCACTAGGCAGCGCTAAGAAAACCAGGTCAGGCTGACCTCCTCACTCGGGGGCCGGTACTGGCCCATTGGCAGTGACCAGTGACCTCTCCAGAGGGCAAACCGGGTGCGAGGCCGACGGGAACTCGGCGCCACCGCCTCGTCTTTTTCTGAAAAGTCTGAAGCTTTTCTAAAACACAAGGTTTATCAAAAAGAAAACTCACTTAGTCGTTTATTTCATTTTTTTAAAAAAAGACAGCTGCACCCACATGTTTCTTACAGCATTGTTTATTTGTTTGTTTAAAATACATTTTTATTGACTTCAGAGAGGAGGGGAGAGGGAGAGAGAGAGAGAGAGAGAGAGAGAGAGAGAGAGAGAGAGAGAGAGAGAAACATCAATGATGAGAGAGAAGCATGGATCGGCTGCCTCCTGCACGCCCACCCTGGGGACTGAGCCGGAAACCCAGGCCTGTGCTCTGACCGGGAATCAAACCGTGACCTCCCCGGCCGGGCAATAATCCATTTATTTATTAATTTTTGTTAATCCTCACCTGAGGATATTTTTTTTCCATTGAGAGAGAGAGAGAGAGAGAGAGAGAGAGGTTGACTGGTTGCCTCCCACACGCACCCCTATTGGGGGTGGGGAGGAAACCTGCGATTGAGGTATGTGCTCTTGACTGGGTATCAAACCAAGACCTTTCTGTGCACAGGCCAGGGGCTCTAACCACTGAGCACACCAGCCAGGGCGAAAAGAAGAGAATTTAAAGTGAACACACTGGTGTATAGACATCTCTCCGACGGGACAGAGTGAACCAGGCACCGTGCTCCCTCCGCACAGTATCCATGGGATCCATGGTGAGCAGTTGGCAGGTGTGTCCGTGGGGAAGGGGGGCAGGTGGGTATGGGATGAGGTCGTAGGAGGGGCGTCTGGGGTGCAAATATTCGATTTCTTTAAAATGTTTGTTTAATATATTGTTACTGACTTCTTAGAGAGAGGAGAAGGGAGAGGGAGAGAGACGTCGATGGGCTGCCTCCTGCACGCCTCCTGGGGGATGGAGCCCGCACCGTGGGCCTGTGCCTGACTGAGACTCCAACAGGCGACCTCTTGGTGTACACATGGGGGATGCGCAGCCGCTGAGCACCCTGGCCGGGCCCTGCTCCCCGAGATCAGCCGGTGGTTGCACGGGCGGCTCGCTTTCTTTACCTGGACGAGCCGCCTCTGCAGACTCCGTGCACTCGGTGACGGGAAGGAGACAGGACGCATCAGATAGAAAAAACGATGTTGGATTAAAGAAAGTAACTTTCCAATTTATACCTAAAATATGCCAATTCTTAAAATTTACCGTGTGTGTGTTGAATGTGTTGTGTGTGTGTGTCTGTGTGTCTGTGTCTCTCTGTGTGTGTCTGTGTGTCTCTGTGTGTGTCTGTGTGTGTCTCTCTGTGTGTGTCTGTGTGTATGTGTGTCTGTGTGTGTATGTCTGTGAATGTGTTGTGTGTGTCTGTGTGTCTCTCTGTGTGTCTGTGTGTGTCTGTGTGTGTCTCTGTGTGTGTGTCTGTGTGTCTCTCTGTGTGTCTGTGTGTGTCTGTGTGTGTGTGGTCTGTGTGTGTGTGTGTGTGGTCTCTGTGTGTGTATGTGTGTGTGTGTGTGTGTGTGTGTGGTCTGTGTGTGTGTCTCTGTGTGTGGTCTGTGTGTGTGTGTGTGTGTGTGTGTCTGTGTGTGGGGGGGTCTGTGTATGTCTGTGTGTGTCTGGTCTGTGTGTGTATGTGTGTGTGTCTCTCTCTCTGTGTGTGGTCTGTGTGTGTATGTGTGTGTGTGTGTGTACAGTATATAAACTTTGTACAGTATATAAACTTCCTGGTGGACGTATTGCTAAATAGCGTCCCTGGAGGAGGAGGAGTGCGTCGGGAGCCTCGGGGCTGCGTGAGGAGGAGGAGGGCCTCGGTTCCGGTTCCGCAGGGGGAGCCCTGGCTGCTCTTCGGGTGCTCCAGCTCGCAGAGCAGTGACCTTGGCGTTTCAGCAGCCCCTCGTTAACGCCCGTCTCTCACGGAGGTGATCACCAGCGTCCTGTCCCGGAGAGATTACGCCTGCTGACAGCACCTCCCGCCCACTGGGGGCGGTCCGGTGGCGCCCGGAGGCGAAGGAGAAGTCGAGGTCAGCCGGGGTTCAGCTGAGCCTGGCGGGGGAGGCTGGTGCCACGAGGGGGCGGAGAAGAGGAGGCTGGGGCCACGGAGGACCTGGTCTTTTGAGCACGTGACACTTGGGGGCCTCTCGGGGTCCCAGTCCAGGAGTGGGCAGCCTGTGGAGTCTCCGCTGGCCGCACGTCCGGGTGTGAATGCCAGCGCCTGGTCTTCTGGAATCGGCCTCACAGATGCCAGAGGCCAGGGAGCAGGGAGGGGTGGAGAAGCACGGCCTTGAGGGGCAGTGGCCAGGTCAAAGCCCCCTGACCCTTCTCCGACTCCTCCCCCTGACCCCGCCGCCCGCCCGGGGATGCCTTCCCTCCCACAAAGCAGGCAGGAGGCCAGTGCTCACAGGAGCACAGCCTGAAGCACGCGGCGCCCCTGGGTGGGGTGAGGGACCCGTGGGCTCGGGGCTGCCCCACAGAGGCGCACAGCCTGCGGCTCAGCACCCCCCGGCGAGGCCACCTTGAGAGGAGGTGAGAGCCACAGCCCCGGCTGGGGTGGGGCCGGTATGTCCGCTCCCAAGCAAGCTCATCCCCCTCCTGTGGTCGCCGAACGCTGCCCGCAGCTCCCTCCTCCTGGCGCTCCCTCCCAGCCGGCAGCTCACCCCTCCCTCCAGCTGGCACCCAGCGGGGCTCCTGTCTCCCCAGAGGGCACACCTGCTGTGGAGGTGGAGGGAAGGGGTGGGGAAGGTGGGGGGGAGGGGGAGAGAGGAGGGGCGGCCAGGATGCTCTTACCTCTCCCACGTGGTGCCCCCCCCCCCCGCAAGTCCTGCCAGCTCTGCTCCCTGCCTCCCTCCAACGGCCTGGAGCTTCAGCCTCCACCGGAACTTCATCCCGCTCTGCTGGCCTCCACTGGTCCTGTGTGCACCGCTCAGTGCGGGCGGCAGGGGGCGCCTCTGGCTTGGGCTGGGGCAGTGGCATCATTTCTCCAGGCCTCAGGAGGTGGGCGCACTCTCAGGAGGTGGGCGGTCACTGCAGGTGGGGTCCTGGGGGGAGAGACCTGCTTGCGCCCTGGGGTGGGGGCTAGGATGCAGTGGGAAGGTGAGCAGTGCCTCACGGTGATGGGGAGGTGCCGGGACGGCCCCCTTCTCTACTTCTTCCTGGTCCCCCAGCGCCCCCAGGCACCTGCAGTGTTCACACCGCCCGGGGCGTCTCGGAGCCAGGCAGGGCACCCTGGTCTTCCCGCCACCCGGGACCCTCTGCCTCCTGCAGGGCCGCAGGTGGCCACCCGTCAGCTTCCCTGGCCGGCGGGTGAGGCCGACACCCTGTGGGCAGCCGAGGGCGCTCCCGCCGGCTGCGTCCATGGCAGCACCCACAGGGGGAGCCATGTCCTACGAGGAGAAAGTGTGCTGGGCCGCCATTCCTGACTTTCCACTGCGAGGAGAGTTCAAGAAGCTTCTGCACGCCCAGCCCTGGGGACCTCTGCGAGACACCCTCCTTCACACCGCAGCCTGCCACCGAGATCTGAAACCGAAACTGGCGGCTCTTACCTTACAAAAACCACGGCTCCCACAAAACTCAGAGAAAAGAGGTGATCTGGCCACGGAGGCCACGTGGAAACCGGGAGGTTTGGGGAGGCGTACCCGTGCTGCCGGGGTAGGAGCCGCTCTTTAGAACGGTGGCGGTGACCCCACGTGGCTTTGGCATGTACCGTATTTGCCGGCGTATAAGACGATTTTTGGCCCTGAAAAAATTACGTATTTGCCGGCGTATAAGACGACTGGGCGTATAAGACGACCCTCTAACATTTCCACTAAAAATACAGAGTTTGTTATATACTCGCCGTATAAGATTACCCCCCACTTGGAGGCATATTTTTCAGGGCCAAAAAGTCGTCTTATACGCCGGCAAATACGGTATTTCTGTTCTATAAGGAACAGAACGGTGCATCCTTTGTCGGACTGGCAGGAAGGATGTTTTAGAAGCTCCAGAAATAAAACAGACCTCGCAGGAAGTGGCTCTTTTTCTTGCTTTTTCTCCAGCAGTTGGTTCATTTCACAGGCGTCGCTGAGGCGTGCGCTCCTGGCCTGGAGTCCCGCTGCTCGGGGCCCCGTGGCCAGTGGCGGTCACGGACAGTGGTGCCGACCTCTGTCCACTGGCCCACACGCATGTTGTTCTGGAAGTAGCAGTGCGCTGGTTCCGCACATACACAAACTCAGTCATACATTGAACTTCAAGGAAATGTGGCCCACGTTGATTTTTAAGGTGTCGAGGACACATGGGTTGGTTCTTCCAGGAGAGCTTCGTGGGAATCTCGCGACGACTGGGCTGTCCGCCCTGGCTTACGGCTCTGCACAGCCTCAGCCACGGAAACCTTTCCCCAGGGTGTGGCCAGAGCTAAGACCTTCTCCCCACTCTGTCCGTTGTCCAGAGATTTGAAGTTTTTTCCTTTTATCCTGATTTCTAAAACATGAAGGGGAGCAGGGGGAGAGGGAAGAGGGTAAAGGAGTAAGTGGTGATGGAAGGGGGTTGACTTGGGCTGGTGAACACACAACACAACCTACCGATGGTGGATGACAGAACTGTATCCCTGAAACTACGTAACTTTATTAAAACCAGCGTCACCCCAATGCATTCAATAAAAAGGTAAAAAATCACTAAGTCAACTTTAGTAACGCATACTTACATGTAGCAAAACATGTCTACCCCAACACTTACATATGGTAAAAAATCACCAAGTCGCCAAAACCGGTTTGGCTCAGTGGTAGAGCGTCGGTCTGCGGACTGAAAGGTCCCGGGTTCAATTCCGGTCAAGGGCATGTACATCGGTTGCGGGCACATCCCCAGTGGGGAATGTGCAAGAGGCGGCTGGTCGATGTTTCTCTCTCATCGACATTTCTAGCTTTCTATCTCTCTCCCTTCCTCTCTGTAAAATTCAATAAAATATATATTTTTTAAAAATCCAAAAAAATCACCAAGTCAACTTTATTAAAGCATACTTACATGTAGCAAAACGCTGCCCTTTAAGGTGTGCAGTTTGATGAGATTTTTTCCATCCATTCACTCACCCACCCATCCATGTCCCCATCTATCATCTATCTACTTTCCCACCCACCCACCCGCCTATCCATCCATCCATCCGTCCATCCATCTCATCCATTCACTCATTCACCATCCATCCATCCATCCATCCATCCCACCCATTCACTACTTACCATCCATCCATCCATCCATCCATCCCATTCACTCACCCACCATCCAGCCATTCATCCATCCAGCCATATATCCATCTATTCATCATCCATCCATCCATCCATCCATTTATCCATCCATTCATTCATCCATCCCATCCATTCACCCACCCACCATCCATCCAACTGTCCTACCCATTCACTCATTCACCATCCATCCATCCATCCTATCCATTCACCCACCCACCATCCATCCATCCATCCCACCCACTCACCCACCATCCAACCATTCATCCATCCAGCCATATATCCATCTATTCATCTTTCATCCATCCATCCATCATCCATCCATCCATCCACCTGCCCACCCACCTATCCACCTATCCATCCACCCATCCATCATCCATCCATCCACCCACCCATCATCTATCTACCTACCCACCCACTTAGCCATGCATCCATCTATCCATCCACTCAGCCACCCATCCATCCAATAACTGTTGAATGTCTACTGTGAGCTACCAGGAATCCTGCCTCCACTTGATTTATATTCTTACAAAGAAGACAAACAAATGGGGGGTGGTTTCTGAACCAGGGAGCTGTGAGAGCTGTTAGAGCGACCACTCGGCTCTCATTTGCTATGCAGAACGCTCATCGAATCTCTAATTAGAATCTTGTAAGAAAAAGGAATGCCGAATGTAGACACCACACCTTAATGCTTACGCATCATTTCTTTCTTTCGTAAACAAAGCTGTGATGCCAGCTGGTGTGGCTCGGTGGTTGAACGTTGACCTATGAACCAGGAGGTCACAGTTCAGTTCCCGGTCAGGGCACATGCCGGGGTTGTGGGCTCGATCCCCAGTGTGGGGCGTGCAGGAGACAACCAGTCCATGGCTCTCTCACCACTGATGTTTCTGTCTTTCCTCCCCTTTCCCTCTCTCTCTGAAATCAGTACAAACCTGTAACAAACAAATTCCCCAAACCAAAGCCATAACTAGGCGGCCGTTCACCAGCAGAGGGAAGGGTGCACTGAAGAGGGTTATGGGGGTCCGGCCCCCCCTGGGGCCAGGCCCTCCTGGGTCACAGATGGGACTGGAGCCACGGGAGGGGTGGCAGGCAGAACAAGCTCCCGCACCTCCTGCTTTGGAGCGGAAGCCGGAGGGTGGGGAAAAGGGTGTGTTTCATATTTATTGAATTCCAAACTCCCCCCGAGTGATCTGAAGGTGGATGGCTCCTGTCAGCTTCTACGGGCGCTGTGGACCTTGAGGCGAGGGCTGCTGTAGGCAGACAGCCCCCGGGTCTGCAGCCTGTGAGGCGACACGCCGGCGGCTGACTCCCCGCCGTCCTGGTCCACAGTGGGCTTGTCGCTCTGGACGTTCACACCATCTACTGCCTCTGTGTGAGCTCTGTGCATCTCACATGAGACTAAAGCTCTCTGATGTGACCAGGTCTCCCGTGGGCACTCACACATGCTAGGTCTCTCGTGGAAACACTCACACACTGGGTCTCCCGTGGGCGCACTCACACACAGGGTCTCCCGTGGGCACACTCACACACAATGGGTCTCCCGTGGGCACACTCACACACACTGGGTCTCCCGTGGGCACACTCACACACACTAGGTCTCCCGTGGGCGCACTCACACTCACACTGGAGACGTGAAGTCCCACACGCCTGCACCTGAGGTCACAGCTGCACCAGCACGCACTTCACTGTCCCCCCTTCACGCTGACGTAGTGTCCGTTTGGGGGGCTCGTCTTGCTCTTGGGGGGTCTCCTCGCCATCAGCTCAGAAACATGTTGAGCACGCCAGGCCACGGCGGGTGTGTTCTGAGAACTCGCCCGCGTGTGGCTGCCAGCTGTGCGTTTGCTGAGCACCTCACAGGGGGACGGAGAACGCGGGCGGCTGGGCACGCTCACCACTCACGTCCGTCAGCCTGGTGACCAGCAACCGCGGGGCCATGGGGGGTGGGGGGATTTCAGTGGACACCGCCACAGCCTACCACAGGACAACCCACGGGACATGGTCCGGGTGAGGGAGGTGGTGTGATTTGTTGTAATTCCCATCAGCTCTGCTGCTTCCCGCAGGGCGACCGCCCGCCCACCCGCACCTCCCCGTGGAGAGGGGACCGGCCTCGGCCTAATGCAGGCTGTTCACCAAACAGGGTCCCCGCTCCCCACTGTGCCCCTCCACTGAGCACAGTCAGTGACCACCGTGGCCACTCAGCGAATCTGCTCCGCCATCGGCGCCAGGACGGGACTGAAGCGTGCCTTCCCCACCACGGCGAGGCCTCCGGCACACGTGGCTTTAAAACACGCCAGTGCTGTGCAGACGAGGCTGTGCTGAGGGAGCGGCACGTGGACTTTCACGGGAACGGTGACCACTCATCTCCGTCAGGATGCCGGCACTCGCCGTAAGGAGGGCCCCTCCCCCGTAAGGAGGGCCCGGTGAGGCTGGGGGTGCGGAGGGACAGGTTCGGGCAGAGGCAGCCTCTGTCCCTCCCTACCTGGCAGGAAGTGAGCTTTCCGAGGGGGCGGTCACTGCGCTGCATGGCGGCGGTGGCCCCCGCCGGACAGCGAGCCTGCCCCTCCGATGCCCTCCCTTCCGCAGGACTCGTGCCGTGTCAGGTGGTGGACCGTGAGCCACAGCCACCAGCAGCCGCCTCTAAGCTCGGCCTGACGGGGCGGCCCTCCCGAGACTGGACGGACCCGGGGCCGCAGATGGAGCGGCCCTCCCGAGACTGGACAGACCCGGGGCCTCAGGCGGAGCGGCGAGAGGACAGGACGTGTGCGGCTCCTGCGGTGCAGGTAAGGAAGACGCGCACCCCGCTGACCCAATGCCGGCAGCGCGCTCCGCTCCGGGGTTCTGAGAACACCGGCCGGCGTCTGACACGACACCGACGTGCTGAGAGCCGCTTCCTGGGCAGCGGCGCCCCGGTGCTCTAGGCCGAATAGAACCACCTCCCCGGCGGACAGCCTCCAGAGGGGCCCCGAGGGAACCGGTGAGCGAGGGAGGCCCTGTGTCCCATCACGTCGCCGGTGCCCGCCGCCCGCCCGGGTAGGCCGCCCCGTGTTCCCCAGTCAGGGCAGCCACACCGCCCACACGCGCACAGTGACGAGTGCTGCCGGCTTTATTGACACGCTCACCTCCATGTTTCGAGGGTGAAACCCAGCGGCCTCACCCGCCATCCCCAGGAATCAGGACAAACCACCGCGTGAGAGACAGACAGACAGCCGACGCCGACCCGACGCCTCACCCCGAGGCGGCAGGGAACCTGTCTCTGCCCGAGGGGACCGCCTGGGCCCGCAGCGCAGGGTGCCGGCAGGACGCCGAGCCTCGGATCCAGGAAGAAGCCCGTGGGCTCTTAGGTGCCGGGGCCGGGAAGGTGGCAGTTCCGGCCCCGGCTCCGGATCTTCGATCTTCGACGTGCGGCGGCTCCGTCTGGAGGCCGGACAGACATGCAGGGGCGCGGGCGGGAGGGGGGATGGGCACCGCGCCGCCCACGCTGCAGTGCGTCCCCCAGGTTCCTGTCCCCAAAGAGGGCCCGGCCTGCCGAGGATCAGCCGCCCTCGAGAACAGGCCGCGGGAAAGGTGCGAACAGGACCGCTGCCGGTCGGCGTGCGACGCCCCGAGGTCCGTGTGCGGTGACCCAGGTGCGTGACCGGGGTCATGCACCGCGATGCGATGAGACCATGCCGTCCTCCGCTGACGAGAGTGGACGGCCCGTGCGGCTGCCGGCCAGTGAGATCCGTGGAGACGACTCGGCGGCGCTCAGCTGAGGTGGACGGGCGTGTACTCGGGCCGCCGGGTCTGGACGATTTTGGGTTTGGGCCTCTTCGTCCGCTCCATCTCGTCCTCCTCCTCGTCCTCCTGGTCGCTCTCGCACACGTGTACCACGACGCTGGGCGTGGTGTCGGTGGCGGCGTGCAGCTCGTACTTGTCCCCTGGGGAGAGAGGCACGGTCGCACGGTCACCCGGTCACCCGGCAGGAGCGAGCCCGCGCACCAGCGTCGGGTCGGCCTGCTCTGTGCACGCGGAGGGGCCGAGGACACGCAGGAAGGCCGTGCTCGGGGCCCTTCCCGGCGGGAGGAGCGTGAGGGGGGCCTCTGTCGGCACTCGAACCCTTCCCCCCAGGAAGGCGGGGCCTCTGCTCGGTGCACGCTGGGCCGGGGCTGCCATTGTCCCAGAGGCCAAGGGCCTCGCGGGGGGAGAGCGCCGGGAGGGCCAGAGGTCTCGGGCCATCGTGGCCACGATGCTCTTCACAACCCCGACCCACCAGCCCGGCGCAGCCAGAGGGCAGGGCGGGACGCCGCTGGCAAAACCTCTGCCTCCCGTGGGCGCAAAGCACAGCCGGGGCTGACCTCATCCGGGCTCTGGACAGGGGCCCCCGCACCTGGCTTCACGCAGTCCTCCCGTCTCCTCCAGAGCTTCCCTCGGCCCCCGGGAGCTGCTGCCAGAGGGGTCTCTCCCCGCAGGGGCCGTCCCCTGCTCTGCCCTGGGGAGACCCCGCCCCCTGCTCTGTCTGGGGGAGACCCCGTCCCCTGCTCTGCCCGGGGGAGACCCCGTCCCCTGCTCTGCCCGGGGGAGACCCCGTCCCCCGCTCCGTCCGGGGACTCCGCCCTCCTCCTGTAGCCTCGGCAGGAGCTGTGGGAGCACCCCCCCCTCCCCGCCCGGCTGCCCCTCGACCTTCACGCGCCGCGGGCGGTGGGTAACCGATCCCCGCTCACCGACAGGAAACGTAGCCTTTCCCCTAAGGCACCGCTGATGCCAGAACCTGACGCCTCGCCCGGGACGTCTGACGGGGGCTCAGCACTTCTGCTACAGGGACCAGGCGGGGCCCCCGCCCCCTGCACCCCGAGACCCACCACCTCCTCCCCAGCCCCTA
Organism: Vespertilio murinus; assembly: GCA_963924515.1. Lineage (NCBI taxonomy): Eukaryota > Metazoa > Chordata > Mammalia > Chiroptera > Vespertilionidae > Vespertilio > Vespertilio murinus. The sequence continues at coordinate 199,543,340 of OZ004706.1, read as the reverse complement.
CCACACGGCCAGGCGCCCCAACACTTCACTGTTTCGGGGACCATGAGTTGAGCGCGGCCACGGGCCAGGCGCAGGGGGAGGGGGGGTCAGAGCCCGTTTCGTGGAGGAGCGGAGGGCAGGGTGCCTGCCCCCGAGGCTCACCCCTGTCCCCTCAGCCACGGGGCTCTTTCTCTGGCTGCTCCGCAGGGAGCCCCGGGCAGGAGGGGTGCAGGGGGGGGTCAGCCCTGTCTTCCTGTGACCAGCGGTCTGCACCGCACTGGGCAGGGAGCGAGGCAGGCAGTGGACAGAGGCCCCCACAGGGGAGCATTCCCGGGGGAGGCCTGGTTTCCTCCCCACGGTCCACGCTCGTGTCCACGCGGAGCGGCAGCACGGGGTCTGGTGCCCACACGGCGGTGCCAGTGGGTGAGGATGGGTCACGGAGGGTGGCAGGAGGGCCCGGCGTCCGGTCCCCACAACCAACTGCCTCCCTGTGGTCCTCCCTGTGGTCCTCCCTGTGGTCTTCCCTGTGGTCCTCCCTGTGGTCCTCCCTGTGGTCCTCCCTGTGGCCCTCCCTGTGGCCCTCCCTGTGGTCCTCCCTGTGGCCCTCCCTGTGGTCCTCCCTGTGGCCCTCCCTGCGCAGCGAGGCCGCAGGCAGCACGCCGCCGGGTTCCGAGGCTGAGGCCCAGGCACGGGGGCTCACTGGGCCGGGCACGGGGCGGGAAGGCCACGCCTCCCAACCGGAGCATCTGGGTCTGGGCCCCCAGCACTGTCTCCTCAGCTGGCCTGCCCCCGGCTGCTCAGTTACCCCCCTCACCTTCCCGGGCCCCCATCACCTGGCCCCCCACCCTCCGGGCCCCCCACCCCCCACCCCCCGGAATCCCCCCTCACTGGGCCCCCCACCCCCCCAGAATCCTCCCCTCACCGGGCCCCCCAGCCCCCCCGGGCCCCCCTTACCTGGCCCCCCACCCCCCGGAATCCCCCCCTCACCTGGCCCCCCACCCCCCGGAATCCCCCCCTCACCTGGCCCCCCAGCCCCCCCGGGCCCCCCTCACCTGGCCCCCCAGCCCCCGGGCCCCCCTCACCTGGCCCCCCACCCCCCGGAATCCCCCCTCACCTGGCCCCCCACCCCCTGGAATCCCCCCCTCACCTGGCCCCCCAGCCCCCCCCGGGCCCCCCTCACCTGGCCCCCCAGCCCCCGGGCCCCCCTCACCTGGCCCCCCACCCCCCGGAATCCCCCCTCACCTGGCCCCCCAGCCCCCGGGCCCCCCTCACCTGGCCCCCCACCCCCCGGAATCCCCCTCACCTGGCCCCCCAGCCCCCGGGCCCCCCTCACCTGGCCCCCCACCCCCCGGAATCCCCCTCACCTGGCCCTAGCTTGGAGATGGCGTACAGGAGGTCGTAGTTGATGACCGGGGTGGCGTCCTCCACTTGCTTCCAGCCAACAGGCGGCGAGGCGGGAGGAGAGATCAGGAACTGCTTGTCGGGGTTTGGGGGCGCCAGGCGGGGGCTCCCGATGTGCAGCGTCTGGGGGGGGAGGGGCAGGGGATGCAGCCGCTGCCGTGCGCTCGGGACGCAGTGCGAGGACAGGGCAGGCGGCCCGAAGGGTGTCTGGGTTGGGGTTCTGGGGGAGCCTCCCGGACGGGGCAGAGCACTCAGGAGGCTCAGAGCCGGGGGGAGAGAGACAGAGCCAGGGGGAGGAGGAGGGACAGAGCCGGGGGGAGGAGGGACAGACAGAGCCTTATACAGAAACCCACCGGGCAGCCAGGAGCCCCTCCCAGCCGCCTCCTCAGTGGAGCCTGCGCCCTCTCACCACCAGGGGGCGCCCGCTCCAAAGCCCGGACTTGGCCTTTTCTGCTCAGGAAGCTGGAGCGGGGCTGCTCCCTGGCCTGGGCACAGCGCCCACCCCGTCCCCGCACCCTGCACCCCGCGGGACTCACTTTAACCGGGAGGGGCACCCCAGAAGCTCCCCCCCTCTGTGAGCGGCCGGGAAGGTGGTCACCGCCATGGAGGGCACTGGGAGGGTGGGAGCAGGAGGCAGAGGGTGGGCGGCTCCCGTGAACCCCGCAGTGACCCCCTCAGACTCTCAGAAACATACTGCCCGAGTCTGGGGGGCCAGGGCCACGCCCCCCACCCGCACCCACCAAGGCATGTGTGCCTCTGAGGAGAGGGGGCCGGGCAGACTGGAGGATGTCTGCTTTTCTTAGGACGAGCTCTCTCGGTGGCAATGGATGCGGGAGGGGACCCCGGGTGGGTGGGAGGGGACCCCGGGGGGGGGAAGGGACCCCGGGTGGGCGGGAGGGGACCCTGGGGTGGGTGGGAGGTGACCCCGGGTGGGCGGGAGGGGACCCCGGTGGGGGAGGGGACCCCGGGGTGGGTGGGAGGGGACCTGGGTGGGCGGGAGGGGACCCCGGGGTGGGTGGGAGGGGACCCCGGGGGGGAGGGGACCCTGAGTGGGGGGAGGGGACCCCGGGGGCGGGAGGTGACCCCGGGGGGGGGGGACCCCAGGTGGGGAGGAGAGGACCCCGGGGGCGGGAGGGGACCCCCGGGGGGCGCCCACCTGCGCGAAGTGCAGCCTCATCTCCTTGCCCAGGAAGGGCGTGCGGTGCAGGCGCAGGCGGGCGGCGGCGGCGGCCAGGGGGCTGCCGAAGGTGATGCGGACGCGCCGGAAGCTCTTGAAGTACTGGAAGCTGACGTCCGGCTCGTACGCCCTGAAGAGGGACTCGAACTTGGCCTGGAACACAAATACATACGGCGTCCAGCCCCCTGCCGACCGAGAGCCGCTTCCGGACGAGCCCAGCACGGGGCCGTCAGCACAGCCCCAGCCACAGAAACGCCCAGAGTGCAGCGTGTGCCCGGCCCGACAGCACCCTCCCCACCTGGGACCCGGCCTGTCCTGGGTGACAGGCCCAGCCCAGCACCCTCCCCGCGTGGGACCCGGCCTGTCCTGGGTGACAGGCCCAGCCCAGCACCCTCCCCACCTGGGACCTGGTCCGACTGACCCAGCCTGCCCGGGGTGAGAGGGCCGAGCCCAGCACCCTCCCGCGTGGGACCCGGCCTGTCCTGGGTGACAGGCCCAGCCCGCGCCCTCCCCGCCTGGGACCCGGCCTGTCCTGGGTGACAGGCCCAGCCCAGCGCCCTCCCGGCCTGGGACCTGGTCTGACTGACCCGGCCTGCCCGGGGTGAGAGGGCCGAGCCCAGCACCCTCCCGCCTGGGACCCGGCCTGCCCACCGCATGCTCAGGGCGGAGACCAGTGTGGCGTCTGAGAACCGTTTCTGGCGACCCAGCACATTCAGACAGAAAGGAGGAGGGTTAACCATCTCCCGTCTGCTCACACCATTACTCTGAGCTCCCGAAACAGCGCCGCTCTGACCTTCGCGTGCTGGGCCCTCTGAACCGGCAACGCGCCCGCCCACCCGCCCGTCTATGCACACCTCAGTGACGGGCAGGGAAGACGATGGCACAGCAGAGCCAGCAGCCCCCCGAGAGGCTGTGAGACCCCCCCTCCCACTGGGGGTGTCACTGCAGGTGTCACTGGGGGTGTCACTGGGGGTGTCACTGGGGGTGTCACTGCAGGTGTCACTGGGGGTGTCACTGGGGGTGTCACTGGAGGTGTCACTGCAGGTGTCACTGGGGGTATCACTGGGGGTGTCCTTAAGGGGGGCACGGGGCGTCCACGGCAGCCCCTCAGGGTTCCAGCCGGGGGGGGGGGGTGCGGGGACAGGCAGGCCTGGAAGGACGAGCAGAGTTTGGGCTGAGCGGGTGCCAGGGCGGGTGCCCTCCGCACGGAGAAGCAGGACAGCGCTGGCCGTGGGCACCTGAGACCTGTGGGGGCACCTGCTTCTGGGAGCGAGAGGGACTCCTAACGGGAGAAAAGCATCTTCCAGAACATTGGGGCCGGCTCAGGGCGGAGACAGGGCAGTCCTTGTGCCGCCGCCGCCGCCGGGGACCCCCAGAGGCTGTGAATCAGGAGCGGGACCCCCCCCCTGGCTTCCCTCCGGTAAGGGACCCCGTGCTGTGCTCCGCGGCACCGGGCGAGGGGAGCCCTCACGCCCCGTTCTCCTCCTCTGAGGGCCGGCGGCTGAGCCTCTGCCCTCACTCGGCCGGGACTGACTGTCAGCCTGAGCTATGATTCATCCCGAGAGCTGACTCGGCGGGTATTTTTAGAATCCAGTCAGGGCTCAGGAGCAGACCCGGAGAGTGTCGCCATCCGAGACCCGGCCCGGCCAGCCCCGCCCTCGGCCGCCGCCGCGGCTCAGCACACGTGTTCCCTCCAGCGGCGCTGCGCACACCTGGGGCTCAGCGCACACCCGGGGCTCAGCGCACACCGGGGGCTCAGCGCACACCGGGGGGCTCAGCGCACACGGGGGCTCAGCGCACACCGGGACTCAGCACACACCGGGGGCTCAGCGCACACCGGGGGCTCAGCGCACACCGGGGCTCAGCGCACACCGGGGGGCTCAGCGCACACCGGGGGGCTCAGCGCACACCGGGGGGCTCAGCGCACACCGGGGGCTCAGCGCACACCGGGGCTCAGCGCACACCGGGGGGCTCAGCGCACACCGGGGCTCAGCGCACACCGGGGGGCTCAGCGCACACCGGGGCTCAGCGCACACCCGGGGGGCTCAGCGCACACCGGGGGGCTCAGCGCACACACGGGGCTCAGCCCACACCCGGGGCTCAGCCCACACCGGGGGGCTCAGCGCACACCGGGGGGCTCAGCGCACACCGGGGGGCTCAGCGCACACCGGGGGGCTCAGCGCACACCGGGGCTCAGCGCACACACGGGGGGCTCAGCGCACACCGGGGGACTCAGCACACACGGGGCTCAGCGCACACCCGGGGGGCTCAGCGCACACCGGGGCTCAGCGCACACCGGGGGGCTCAGCGCACACCGGGGGACTCAGCACACACGGGGCTCAGCACACACCGGGGGGCTCAGGGCACACCGGGGGACTCAGCACACACGGGGCTCAGCGCACACCGGGGGGCTCAGGGCACACCGGGGGGCTCAGCGCACACCGGGGGGCTCAGCGCACACCGGGGGGCTCAGCGCACACCGGGGGCTCAGCGCACACGGGGGCTCAGCGCACACCGGGGGGCTCAGCACACACCGGGGGGCTCAGCGCACACCGGGGCTCAGCACACACCGGGGCTCAGCACACACCGGGGCTCAGCGCACACCGGGGGGCTCAGCGCACACCCGGGCTCAGCGCACACCGGGGCTCAGCGCACACCGGGGGGCTCAGCACACACCGGGGGGCTCAGCGCACACCGGGGCTCAGCGCACACCCGGGCTCAGCACACACCGGGGGCTCAGCGCACACCCGGGGCTCAGCGCACACCGGGGGGCTCAGCGCACACCGGGCTCAGCGCACACCGGGCTCAGCGCACACCGGGGCTCAGCGCACACCGGGGGGCTCAGCGCACACCGGGGGGGGGCTCAGCGCACACCGGGGCTCAGCGTACACCGGGGGCTCAGCGCACACCGGGGGGCTCAGCGCACACACGGGGCTCAGCGCACACCGGGGCTCAGTGCACACCCCGGACTCAGCGCACACCGGGGGGGCTCAGCACACACCGAGGGGCTCAGCGCACACCGGGGGGCTCAGCGCACACCGGGGGGCTCAGCGCACACCGGGGCTCAGCGCACACCCGGGGCTCAGCGCACACCGGGGGGCTCAGCACACACCGGGGGCTCAGCGCACACCCGGGGCTCAGCGCACACCGGGGGGCTCAGCGCACACCGGGCTCAGCGCACACCGGGCTCAGCGCACACCGGGGCTCAGCGCACACCGGGGGGCTCAGCGCACACCGGGGGGGGGGGGGCTCAGCGCACACCGGGGCTCAGCGCACACCGGGGGCTCAGCGCACACCGGGGGGCTCAGCGCACACACGGGGCTCAGCGCACACCGGGGCTCAGTGCACACCCCGGACTCAGCGCACACCGGGGGGCTCAGCGCACACCGGGGCTCAGCGCACACCGGGGCTCAGCGCACACCGGGGGGCTCAGCGCACACCGGGGCTCAGCGCACACCCGGGGCTCAGCGCACACCGGGGCTCAGTGCACACCGGGGGGCTCAGCGCACACCTGGGGCTCAGCGCACACCGGGGCTCAGCACACACCGGGGCTCAGCACACACCGAGGGGCTCAGCGCACACCGGGGGGCTCAGCGCACACCGGGGCTCAGCGCACACCGGGGCTCAGCACACACCCGGGGCTCAGCGCACACCGGGGGGCTCAGCGCACACCGGGGCTCAGCGCACACCCGGGGCTCAGCGCACACCGGGGCTCAGTGCACACCGGGGGGCTCAGCGCACACCTGGGGCTCAGCGCACACCCAGGGGGCTCAGCGCACACCGGGGGGGGGGCTCAGCGCACACCCCGGACTCAGCACACCCGGGGGGCTCAGCGCACACCCGGGGCTCAGCGCACACCCGGGGCTCAGCGCACACCGGGGGGCTCAGCGCACACCGGGGGCTCAGCGCACACCGGGGGCTCAGCGCACACCCGGGGCTCAGCGCACACCCAGGGGGCTCAGCGCACACCGGGGGGGGGGGGGCTCAGCGCACACCCCGGACTCAGCACACCCGGGGGGCTCAGCGCACACCCGGGGGGCTCAGCGCACACCCGGGGCTCAGCACACACCGGGGCCTCAGCGCACACCGGGGCTCAGCGCACACCGGGGGGCTCAGCGCACACCGGGGGGCTCAGCGCACACCGGGGCTCAGGGCACACCGGGGCTCAGCACACACCGGGGGCTCAGCGCACACCGGGGGGCTCAGCGCACACCCGGGGGGCTCAGCGCACACCGGGGCTCAGGGCACACCGGGGGGCTCAGCACACACCGGGGCCTCAGCGCACACCGGGGCTCAGCGCACACCGGGGGGCTCAGCGCACACCGGGGGGCTCAGCGCACACCGGGGCTCAGGGCACACCGGGGCTCAGCGCACACCGGGGGCTCAGCGCACACCGGGGGGGGGGTGAGGGGGGGGGCTCAGCGCACACCGGGGGCTCAGCGCACACCGGGCTGGAGGGCGGCGGAGCTGCCGCACCAGCACCTCTCCTCCAGGAGGCCGGCTCGCCCGGCAGCGCCCGCCCGCCCGCCACGGGGCTCGGACGTGCTTCTCAGCTTTGCCGCTCACCGGGGCTGCACGCTTGGCAGAGAACCGGGAAGTTCTGCAGACACACAACATCTTCACGGCCTTTATTTCCTAAGACGACGCCACGTCCTCTGGACGGCCCCTCGGAGACCCCAGAAGAGGCCGCCGGCCCGGGGGGACGCCGGGCCCCCCCGCCGCCCGCTCTGGCCCGGCTCTGGCGCCAGCACTGGAAAGGCCTCCCAGCCCGTCCCGCGGGCGAGCATGTTTGCTTTTTAAGGCTCCAAGCATTTTGGGTTTATTTCAAAACCCCAAAGCCACAGAGCCTCATGCCCCGCCCCCAAACAGTCCAGCTGACAGGCCCGGCTGAGTGAAGTAGGAGAGGAAGAGAAAGTCCGGATTAACGTCTGTCTGCAAACTCAAACCTCGCCGAGCACCGGAGCCTTACCCTCGCGTCGCTGTCGCTGAAGACGTCGCTGTTGGCCACACAGGCCACCAAGGCGCTAAAGCTGTAGTTCAAGCTTCTGAAGTGCATCCTGCTTCCTCCCGGGGAGAGGGGGAGCCAGGGGGAGCCGGGAGGTGGCAGGGGAGCCGTGAGGTGGCAGGGGAGCCGGGAGGTGGCAGGGGAGCCTGGAGGTGGCAGGGGAGCCTGGAGGTGGCAGGGGAGCCGTGAGGTGGCAGGGGAGCCGGGAGGTGGCAGGGGAGCCTGGAGGTGGCAGGGGAGCCTGGAGGTGGCAGGGGAGCCGTGAGGTGGCAGGGGAGCCGGGAGGTGGCAGGGGAGCCGGGAGGTGGCAGGGGAGCCTGGAGGTGGCAGGGGAGCCTGGAGGTGGCAGGGGAGCCGTGAGGTGGCAGGGGAGCCGGGAGGTGGCAGGGGGAGCCGTGAGGTGGCAGGGGAGCCGGGAGGTGGCAGGGGGAGCCGTGAGGTGGCAGGGGGAGCCGTGAGGTGGCAGGGGAGCCGGGAGGTGGCAGGGGAGCCTGGAGGTGGCAGGGGAGCCGTGAGGTGGCAGGGGGAGCCGTGAGGTGGCAGGGGAGCCGGGAGGTGGCAGGGGGAGCCGTGAGGTGGCAGGGGGAGCCGTGAGGTGGCAGGGGAGCCGGGAGGTGGCAGGGGAGCCGCGAGGTGCCTGAGGCTGGTGGCCCGGAGCCGCCTTATAAAGCGCCAGCCCAGCCCCGGGAGGGCTGGCTCGGGCTCCCGGGGTCCTGCTGGGAGGGCAGAGCCGGCGGGCTGAGCGCAGGGACAGTGAGGCTCCTGGAAAGAGGTGACGTCAGCGCTGAGTCACCGCCCGGGAGGGTGGAAAGTCTGCGTCCGCAGCTGCCCTGCCCCGTGGCCTCGGGCAGCATAGTTTCCGCGGCAGTAATCCATTCAGGGCAGAGATCCCATTCACGCTCAGACCTCCGGTGAATGGAGCGCCGATGGAAAATGTTACGGCAGGAGGAGGGAGGTAAACAGCAATCAGCCGCCGCTGGGCTTTGGGGAATGGGGAAGCCATCATTTCCTGAGTGTGGGGGTGAGTGTGGGTGTGAGTGGGGGGTGTGAGTCTGGGGTGAGAGAGAACCTGGAATCTGTCTGGGTCAGGGAACTGTCTTTAAAGAAAAAGGGGAGTTGGTTTTGAAGCTCAGCTCCTGCCCCCCCACAGCTGAACTCTCCCGGCCAATGGCCACCCCGTCTGGGACCCCCAGCGGGCTCGTGGGGTTCCACCCGGAGCGCCATGGCTGCACTGTGAGGAGAGGGCCGGGCCGGGCAGCACTGACCTCCTCCACCCGGGCCGAGTTCAGAGGCAGCCCTGGCCGCGCAGGGAGCTGGGGTCTGAGGGGGGAAAGGGGACGTGAAGGCACTGTCAGGCTCTGGGACGCAGAGACAGAAAGTCTTTAATTAATTAACTGCTAATCTTCGTTGTCGGAAGCATTTGCATCCCGCCCCTGGTGTGTGTCCATGGTGTGCACACATGCATGCACACACGTTTTATGGTCGGTCTCTTCCCACCCACGCCCCAGCTTCCCTCTGAGATTCCAGCCTGTCCCTCGCGTCTATGTCTCTGGATCTAGTTTGTTCATTGGGTTCCACGTATGAGCGACATCGTGTGATTGAAAGTGTTTGCTTTTGTCCAGGGAAGGGTGAGAGGCAGGCATGGACCCCGGGCCGGAAGGTCAGGTCAGAGGTCAGGTCTGCAGAGCATCCGGGGTGGCTGACCTCCGCACTGCAGGACTTAGTCCCTCTGCGGGGGCCTGTCCCCACCCGCCGGCTTCCTTAGCACGAGAGCAGCCCCCGTGAAGGTGGACCTCAGAGGACCAGGAAGCCAGCCAAGAGCATCTGCCGGAGGTGACACCCAGAACACGGCTCTGCCCCAGGAAGGCCGCCTCCTCGGCGATGGGCGCACGGGGCTCGGTGCCCGCGCGCATGCCAGTGCAGCGATGGAGGAACCCAGGCCTGGCACTCGCTTTGCCGAAGGGAGCCGAATGCCTGCATTCTAAAAAGGGGGCCACACCGAGGGGGCACAGCACGCATGGGGCACCGAGGGGCCGGGCGGCCGTGCTGGACAGCGAGTGCTGGGGCGTGAGTGGCGGCGTGTCCTGGAGGCGCACGCAGACCGAGTGGTGCCGGAGTGTGGGTGTGGGTGTGGGTGTGGGAGGTGTTGGGGCACGGGGGGTGGGTGGTGAGGGGGGTGGGAGGTGTTGGGGCACGGGGGGTGGGTGGTGGTGGGGTGTGGGAGGTGTTGGGGTGCAGAGGGAGGGAGGGAGGGAGGAGGACGCAGAGCTGCACCCGCTCCTCCGGCTACACCTTCTCTGAGAGCCCTCGGCCTCGGTGCCAACCCCTCCCTCCTGGACCCACCTGGCAAATAGCGGGAGCCACGGGAGTGGCACAGAAATGCTCTAAAAGAAACTCAAAAGCTTCTGTCATCAGCAACTGACAGGACAGGAGATGATGTTTGCAAATGGCACATCCGATTAGGGGTTAATGTCCAAAATACATTGAAAACTCATACAACCAACAACAGAAAAACCAACGACCGATTAAAAATGCGCAGAGCACCCAAAGCCACACAGAGGGACAGACGTTTGAAGTTACTGATTCTCGGGAGATGCACTCACAACCACAAGAAGCGTTTTCCCTAGAAGCTGCTCTTTCCCGGGGAAACTGAGGCGGCGGCTGCATTCCATCCTGCCGTTACGGCATCCTGACGCATAACGAGTCACCCCAGGAGTTACAATCCCCCCAAGAATGCAGCTCCGTGGACTTCCTGCTGAGCGACCGGGGAGCGAGCATGGGCTTGTGCAAACCCAAGCGGAGCGGAGACTGAGGCCCTCGTAAGAGGACATCCAGCCGTGCCTCAGGGCCGCGTTTCCTGCACCGCTTACACCGAGGTCACGGCACGGCTCTCGGGTCCCACAGCCTGCCCTCCCTCTGCTGCGGCTCTGCTGCCCCCACCCCGAGCGGCATGCACCCAGGCCGCTCCTCCCTCCGCCCCGGCACAACATCCCGGCTGGGAGTGCCCCTGCCCTCACCCTGTGTCACCCGGATGACTAGGAAATCAGCCCTGAGCAACCCGACACCGCCAACGCGCCTGGCACAGTGAAACACAACCCGGCTGGTGTGTTAGCCGCCTTCTTACTCCCAGTTCAGAAGACACAGAGGCCCAGAGGGCGCACCGGGCACTGCGACCACAGCTTCCACGCCGGCACTATGAGCCACGCCCACCAGCACCAGCGCCCTTGGTGTTGCACTCACCTCCCCTCTACTCAGGCCTCTGGCTGGACTTCCTGTGCCAGGCAGCCAGGGGGGCGTGAGGCAGGTGCTCTGTACCGTCTCCACTTTGCACCCCGCACCCCGCACCCCTGTAAGGCAGCCCTCGGCAACCACAGCACCTTCCTAACCAGCCTCGCCTCGGCAATTTCCTTTTGCTCCACACAGTGTGTGTTCCCACGTCTCCCTGCCCGAGCCCAGCTGAGCACAGTCCTCTCCTCTGCACACACTGCAGTGACTTCCCGTTCTCCTTCGGTTGAAGGTGACTAGTACTCATCTGTTCACCCATCCGTCCACCATCCATCCACCATCCACCCATCCATCATCCATCCATCATCTACCCATCCATATCCATCCATCCATCTATGCACTCATCATCCATCCATCCATCACCCATCATCCATCCATCCATGCACCCATCCATCTATCCATCCATCCATGCACCCATCCATCTATCCATCCATCCATCCATGCACTCATCCATCCATCCGTCCATGCACCCATCCATCCATGACCCATCCATCCACCCATCCATCATCATCCATCCATGATGTATTTGTCTATCCATCATCCATCCATGCACCCATCCATCCATGCATGCATGCATGCATCCATTCATCCATCCATGCACCCATCCATCCATGCATGCATGCATCAATCCATTCATCCATCCATGCACGCATCCATCATCCGTCCATCCACCCCCCATCCATCATCTACCCATCCACTCATTCATCCATCATTTTAGCAGAATGGCAAAAATGTGTTCTGATAAGCCTCACAGTGGGAAGAAAGGAAACTGCAATCATTTAGAAAAAGGAAGTAAGTAAGAGCCAAAGGACTGGGGGAATGAGACAGGAACAGTGTGTTCCTACAAGATTTCATCTTGTTTGTTAAATTCCCAGGGTGCTTGGAATCCCATTAACTCGTTCCTCATGACCGCCGTCCTTCCCTAGTACAGACGATTAGCCTCCCGCCGTACCTCTTAGTGCCCGCCCGCCCGCCCGCCCGCCTGCTGAGGGAGGCGCAGCCGGGCAGAGGGCCTGGAGCCAGCGCTGGGCATGCGGCAGGACGTCCATCTGAAGTGACAGCCCCGGGTCCGTCCTCTCTGACCACCTTGCTCTCCTTTTTTTACTTGTGCTCTGGCGCTGTGCGAGGAGCCAGTCCCACAGGGACCACCTGGGCCAGGGCACCGTGCAGGAGGGCTGGTGCCAGCCTGTGCGCCTCACTCACGGCACCGGCTCCTGTGGGCTGGCTGTGGGTGCCCAGATGGCTATGGGCACCCCGCTGGCTGAGGGCACACAGCTCCTATGTGCACCCGGATGGCTGTAGGCACCCAGCTGGCTGAGGGCACCCGGATGGCTGTAGGCACCCAGCTGCTATGCTTCTGCCCAAGTAGCTGGCACAGCCCAGCCAACTCATTCAGTTTGAGCTCCACAGCCGGTGCTCACACCGACGAGAAGCCTCGGTCCGCCTTGCCCTGGTCCACACTCACCGCCGAGGAACGGGCGTTGCTGTGAGGCCAGGCCGTGCGGTTCTGTAGGGTCTCCCGGGGGAGGATGCAAGGGCAGCTCTGGGGGAAGTGGCTGCCTTGAGACGGCGGGGCTTAGGAAGGAGGCTCTCCTGAGCTGAGGTGATCCCCAAAGCGGTGACTGCCAAGGGCAGCTGGGAGACAAATCCTTTATCCCTGAAGGGACCTGGGGGTGTTATAGTATCCGCTAACCCAACGGTGGGCAAACTCATCAGTCAACAGAGCCAAATATCAACAGCACAACGATTGGAATTTCTTTTGAGAGTCACATTTTTTAAACTTAAACTTCTTCTAATGCCACTTCTTCAAAACAGACTCGCCCAGGCCGTGGTATTCTGTGGAAGAGCCACACTCAAGTGGCCAAAGAGCCGCATGTGGCTCATGAGTTTGCCGACCACAGCCCTAAACAATCAAGCAATCAACCAACTAAATAACCAACCAATCAATCAACTAACTAACCAACCAACCAAACAACCAACCACGAGAACTAAATTCAAGGAACCAGTCAGACCCAAATTCAAAGACTTGTACCCTAAGTTAAAATTTAAAATATCTCACAAATATCTGATACATTTTAAAGTGGACACCACGAAAACACCACTGGCTCTACTCCAGACCAGCTCTCCGTGCAAGAAGTTCAAAGGGATACGGTGAAAGTAAGTAGTAACCTCATCAGTTTAAACTTCCAGCACACACCAGGTCAACTCAGCCCTGAATACTGACCCAACAGTTTCGTTCCTAGGACGCCATTCCCAGACGTCCTCCCGGCGTGGGCAGACTTAGTGCAAACAGTTTCCCGAGCCTCTCCCGGCGCCCTGCCCTGACCGGCTGTGTAGAACGAGCGTCCACCGTGTAGCCAGGCGGCCAGCCTGCCAGGAAGCGTGTGCCGTGCCAGCTCCGCCGGCGGGTAGCGGGCACGCTCTGCTTCCGCGTGAGCTCCTCTCACAGCACCGAGGGCCGGAGGGGCGACGGACCCCACGTCCTGTGAGAGTCGCCCACCCAGGCCTCGCCCATGACCCCAGGCGACGTCTTCTCTGAGCAAAACCACCATGTCCCTCCCCACTGCCGCTGCCAGTCCCACAGCCTCCCCTCCCTCCCTTTTTGCTTGCTGTCCCCGTGACACCAGGCCGGCTCCTCTCCCGCGGGGACGGGCCTGCCCTCCGCGCCTCCCTTCCCACAGGACGGGAGTGTCACCCAACGGCAGCGGAGTTTACCTAATACCCCGGCCGCCCAGGAACGCGCCCCTGGGGAGCTCCAGCCGCAGCCAGCCGGGGCGTCCCCGCGGGGAGGTGGGCGCCGGGAGGCGGCGTGTTTTCTGAGCACTCCGTCACGTCACGCCGTCACGCCGGCGGATCCTGGTGGCTGTGTGGGCCTGAGGACTGGCTTCCAGGGAAGCGCACTCAGTGGTCCATTCCCTCCACCACGTCCTCGAAGGCCTGCCGTGTGTATGTCCGCTTGCCCTCCACGGCTGGGTCAGAGGGTCACTGTTCCCTGTTCTCAGAGCACCGGGAACCTCTAGCTCTTAGCATGCATCACCCTGACATGGATTGGCTTCCCACTAACCCTGGGGCAGACCGAGCCGCGGAGCCTGGGACATGGAGACCGTCCCTGAACACACATGCACACGCGGTAAGTGCCGGGGCTGCACGGAGGCCCAGCGAACAGAGCGGACAGAGCTCCTTCCAAAGGCTCATCGTCCAGTGAGTCACGAAAGGCCGAGCCAGGGGCGGGTGCCCAGGAAGAAAGCTGGTTTGTTAGAGGCCACACACTTATTCCCGCAAACAAAGCTCTCACCCTCACCTGCGTATCGTACTGTGTTCGCCGCCCCCCTGCCGTCTCCTTCCACCACCACCCTGCGCCCTCCACCCTCTTCCTCCCTCCCTCCCTCCCCTCCCCTCCCCCTCCGGTTACCAGCTGCTGTGCCCCTGAGGGGTTTGTTCCTGCCTAAACCCCAGCCCCCCGCTCCAGCCCCCTAACGCCATCCTAGTGTGCCCTGGCCCTCCGGCAGATCCCAGTGTGGCCCACACTTCCCAACGGAGGATGCTCGCCAGCCAGCTGTGGTTGAGGCCGGGAGCCTTGGTCCCCTGAACCTGGCCGAGCTGTGACTACGCAGTCGCCGTGGAAACCGGGACGCTGCCTTGGGCTCCTGAGGGGGCCGGCAGAGGGGACACCTGCCTGTTAGCCTGTGTGTCTGAGCTCCCGCAGGGCGGCGAGCAGGTGGGAGACCCTGGTCCTAATTCCGGAGGATCCAGGCTGCCCCCCCCCCCCCCCTGTTCTCAGCGGCCACACTCATGGCATCTGGGACACGGCAATTTGTCCCACGGGGCCTGGCCTCGCACGCTGGCCCGAGAAGCCAGACCGAGAGGCGGAGAGACAGCGTCCCCTCCGCAGGGCCCGCAGCCCCTTCCCGCCACCCGGCAGCTCCTCTGGGTCTGAGCTGCGGCTGCTCGGCCCCCAGGAGCAGCGGAGCGCCACGCATCCCCTCTGTCCCACAGGAAGCAGAGCCTTTCAGTCCGGTCCTCGGACCCGACACCCCCAAGGGCCCGGAGGAGTGTCCGGGTCTTCACCGCTCAGCCCAAACCCATGCAGGGAGGCAGGAACATCCGGTCTTGAACAAAGTGCAGTCCCTTACACGTGACATGCCACCACATGCATGTGCTTTCATGCGCTGACGGATGGCAAGGAAAAAAGTGACATAGATGAAACATTTCAGCCACTCAGGAAACGGCTAGGAACCACACCAGGCCAATGCTCCCTCCTTCCTGTTACACACACACACACACACACACACACACACACCCCTAACGACCTCTCTCCACGGCCCGTGCGGAGAGCGTGCTAGGTGCTGGCGCTGGAAGTGACGTGGAGACACGCCTCTGCACTCGCCCTGTTCCTGGTCATCAGGTGTACATGACACGGGTAGACCATCGTCTTCGATTCAGAGGAAATGGGCTTTAACTGGAAATGGTTTCCCGGTAAAACTGAGCCGACCTGATCTGAAAAATCCCAATAACGGTGCTACTACCAGCGCCTTGTCAACAGGCATGTGACTACTGTTTGTTTTAGACGCTAATGCGAAGAAGACGCGGCAAGTGTGAGCGTGAGAGCCACAGCGTCCCCCGATCTGACTGCCACGAGGCCGGGCAGCTCCCGCCCAGCGCCTCCGGGACGGGGACTGCTCGGGAGGAAGCAGACCAGAATAGCAGCGGCTTTTCCCCGGCAGATTTCACAATCGTCCGATTCCACCAGAGAAGGGAAAGACGGCGTGTCTTCCCGCCGAGAGGGGAAACAGGAAAGGCCTCAGCACGCTCTGTCTGTCCGCTCTGGAAAACCCAGAGCTGGGACACTGTGAGTCAGCGGCGTGACCGGGGAGAATGGCTCGGGGTTCACCGAGACGCCCAGCCGGAGGGCTCTTCCCCAAACCTCTGGGCTCGGGCCGTGCCTTTGAGAGGTCCACGAGTGAGCAGGACTGCGGGTCTGGGGGTGCTGTGATCACAGAAAGACTCGCCCCCAGGACCAAGGAGCAGGGCACCAGGGAGGAGGGAGGCGTGAGCACCCGGGCAGCGGGCCCGCCCAGCACCAGCTGTGAGGCCAGGAGGAGGCGGCAGAGTTTCAGGAACAATCGTCCGCCGACACCTGCCGGGCTCCCAGCCTCCGGGCCCGAGACGGACCTCCGCCCCCGGCTGGGTGCCTAGGTGCAGGGGCCCCAGGCTGGGTGCCTAGGTGCAGGGCCCAGGACACCAGCACGGCTCCATCAGCCTGAGTGACACCGAGAGGTGCCCGACCTGACCACCCACAGGAGATCTGCGGGCCGAGTCCTGCCTGCGCCTGCCTTCCTGTTCGCAGGGAGAGGTCTCTGGAAGAAAGCCTCAGCGGGTCTGCGAGGACGGCTCCCGTCCGCCCTCCACACCCCCCTCACACACACACACACCCCAGCCACCCAGACACGGCCAGGGGCGGAGGGGGGGGGTCGTACCTGCCCCCCCCCCCCCAGCCAAGCTGGGAGGCCTCCTCCATGTCTGAAACCATGACGGGGGCTGATGAAGCCCCACCGTCTCCTACACGTGCCCGCGGCCTGGCGGGGGTCCGAGGGCGCCCCCTTCCCGTGCACAGGCCCAGGACGCGGACATGGCACCGGCACCGGCACCGCCGAGGTCAGAGGTGCCTGGCAAACACCGCTTCCTTTCACACAGGCCGGGGGACGGGCGCTGGAGAGCCGCACCATCGACTCCCGCAGAAAATCGCCGTGACCGTTTCTTCCTCGGAAAAGCAGCGACAAGCCTGATTCACATTTCCTAAGACCTTAAAATAATGCCGGGCTGGTTTACTTGGAAACTCCGTGGTCACCAAGTGGCCGAGGAAGGAGGCGCCCTACCCCCGTCCAGCCGGGAAAGGAGCGTGTCCGTGGCCCACACTGCCCCGGCCACGGCGGCCACGCTGAGGCCTCTCGCTGGGACAGCCCTGCGAACGTCCCCCTCCATTCTTTGTTTTGTTTACTTCTGTCAGTCCGGGGAGCACACGGACTGGGGGGAGAGTGGGGTGCTCAGAGCAGGGGTCCCTCTCCCCCCACGCCTGCCGCACGCGTCTCTCAGCTGGCTGCTTCTGCCGAGCTGGTCAGCGCACGGCCCCGAGTCTGAGCTGCCCAGCGAGGCAGAGGACAGGACGGCCTGGCACCTCCTGGCGGTCAGAGCCAGGTGCAACCTGGACCTGCACCCGGCGTGCGTGTGTGCGCGTGTGTGTACACGTGTGTGTGCATATGTGTGCATGTGTGCGTGTGTGCCTATGTGTGTGTGTGCGTGTGGTGAGAACACTGAAACCTACTCTCAGCAAATGCCAAGTACAGCCCAGCCGGTGTGGCTCAGGGGTTGAGTGTTGACCTATAAACGAGGCGGTCACGATTGGGTTCCGGGTCAGGGCCAGGCCTGGGCTGTGGGACTTGGTCCCCAGCGGATCAGGGATCCCCATCACTGCTGGGTCTGTCTCTCTCCCTTGCTCTCGGAGAGCAATAAGGCATATTATTGTGAATGTCAGGTACGCGATGCGGATCCCTCACTCCAGTGGCCGTGCTGCGCACTGTTGTCTCCCACAGTAACCACCTCCGACCCTCACTTCCCCATTCGCCCACACCCCGGGCCACCGGCCTGTCCCCACCGGAGGGAAAATGCCCACAGGGTCACGGGCTGCCCTGGGCCGGCTGTGCGAGAGGAAGTCCTCACCGTTCCTCCCAAGGTGGCTGAACTGAAAGAGCCCCATCCACAGGGGAGAGGAGGGCAGAGTGGGAAATGAGACAGAGCGGGCACACGAGGGAGACCACAGGGGGACACGGCAAGAAGGCGCGTCTGCAAGCCGAGAGCTGTCCCCGGCCCCGAGCCGGTCAGCGCTGAGGCCGCGCTCCAGCCTGCGTCCCCGGCGGGCCGGTGATAGCCCTCACTTTAGGGCGCCGGGCCGGACTGCGGGCGCCGCGCTGCGTGTGTGAGAAGCGGTCTGCAGACGGTTCGTTCACGGGCACAGCTGGCGCCGGGCTGGGAGCAGCTCAGAGGTGAGCCGAGGGCACTGAGTGACAGCGGGTCATTCCAGGCTGGCAGGGGCCGCACCAGGCCTGGCAGATGGCAGGACGCTCTGAGAGCTGTAGGCCTAAAGGCATTCGGAGATCAGAGAGAGAGGAGGGGGGGAGGGAGGGAAGGAAAGAGAGAAGGAGGAGGAGGAGGAGGAGGAGAAAGGAGGGAGGGGGGAAGACATCCAGCAAGCGCGGCTGTGGCTCCCATTCCGTATTTCTCTAACGCACCAGGCAGCCTAGGACTTCTCATAGGAAGATGACTGTGCCTTAGAGTTTATGGGGCCCTAAATTCACTCTTTATCTGAGGTTCGTTTTTAAAAAGTGTTTCCTTTCTTAAGCAGTTTTCATCTTGGTAGCAGGCACGTCCTCGAGCCCACAGACTCCGCGGAGCCGCAGCGGGTCTGAGCGCTTACAGGTGGCGCGCACACACACACACACACACACACACACACACACGGTGCAGCCGCCCAGCCCGGACCCTGCGGCCCGACAGCTCTCGCCCCTTCTGGAGGGCCTGCTGCTTCTGGGAAAGTGAGGCTCAGCATCTGATGGGCTAAAAGAGCAAAGCATCCACTGTGCGCTGGGTTTACCTCCCAGCCGCACAGCCGCGCAGGCGCCAGGGGAGCAGACACTCCTCTGCACTCAGCCGCGTTCATTAACACGGCTCCCGTGCCACCCTGCCACGAGCCGGCACCCTCCCTGCCGGGCGTTTACGTGGCTCCCTCCAGCTTTACCACCACCTCACGGAGCCTGCCCACGGTCACACCGCCCGGCTGCCGGCGAGCTGGGCCGTGGGTCGGTGGCCGTGGGTCGGCGGACGCGGCTCTGGGCCCAGCCTCTTTACCGCTGTGCCCTCCGCCCTTCACACGCCCCCTCACGAAGCAGGCGTCTGTCCACAAGGGGCCTCGTGGGGAATGAGGTGCACCGGAATGACAGCCGCCTCCCTGCGGCCCTCCGGCGGCACTGCACCCCGGCGGGCGGCCGGCTGTATGGGCGCCTCTCCGTGTGACAGCTCCTCCACTCGCCCGGCCTAGCCTCCCCTCGGGAAAGGCGCTGGGTCTCTGATGCCCGACACCCTCACATGGGGCTCCTGAAGAAGGACGTGCTGCCCCCGGCGGCCAGCGAGGCCGGTGCCCCGGCACCGCCAGGACCCTCTCCGCCCGGCCGCTGGGAGGGAGAAGAGCAGGCGGAGTAAGGAGGGTGAGATGGTGATGCACAGAAGACTCGTGGCACACACGGCAAGCGGGTGCAGCCCTCGCTAGGAGCCGGGCCCTGTGCCCGCCGGCCCAGCCCGGATCGGTGGCTGCGCAGACCCAGCGGCTGTGGGTGACGCCCGCCGACTGCTCCCCCCTCCCCCGTCACAACTGCTGCGTCCGCGGTCCGTTCTGCCCGGCCTGCTCCATTATTCTGTTTTAGATTCAGTCCCTGGTAGGCAGGTGTTTGTTGCCATTTTATCATTCACACTTTTTACCGCTTCTTCTTCTTACGTAGCTAAAAAGGTGACTGTCCTCGCTTGGGGGCGGGGGCTGACTCCCTGGGGTCCCACAGCTGATGCCCCGACCAGTGCAGTGGTGTGAACGAGGGAAGGAATTAGAGGAGGAAGGGAAGGAGGGAGGGAAGGAAGGAGGGAGAGGAAGAAGGAGGGAGGGAAGGAGGGAGGGGAGGAGGGAGGGAGAGGCAACTGGAAGGCAGACAAGGCCTCTGTCCCGCACAAGCCGTCCCCCTGCCCTCGGGCACG
Organism: Vespertilio murinus; assembly: GCA_963924515.1. NCBI lineage: Eukaryota > Metazoa > Chordata > Mammalia > Chiroptera > Vespertilionidae > Vespertilio > Vespertilio murinus. The sequence continues at coordinate 199,523,697 of OZ004706.1, read as the reverse complement.
GTCTGGGGCCGGACCGGAGCTGCAGGTGGTGTTACAGCCGATGAGACGAGGGAGGCAGGAGGCCGGGAGCAGCGGGAGCCGGGCTGGGGGGGGGGGGCAGGGGGGGGGGGACCCGAGGCCCTCCTGGACTAGACCCACCAAACACCTGGCTTGTTAAAGGGGCAGAGGCCCTAGAACCAGGGGCAGGGCAGACAGCACACGCCATGCAGGTTTAAAAACATACAACATTCGGAACACCTCAAACAAATTACACCTGACGTACTGGTTTTTTAAAATAATTTTTTAAAAGTTTAATTAGCCGAAACCGGTTTGGCTCAGTGGTAGAGCGTCAGTCTGAGGACTGAAAGGTCCCGGGTTCAATTCTGGTCAAGTGCATGTACCTTGGTTGCGGGCACATCCCCGATAGGAGGTGTGCAGTTGGTCGATGTTTCTCTCTCATTGACGTTTCTAGCTCTCTATCTCTCTCCCTTCCTCTCTGTAAAAATATCAATAAAATATATTTTTTTAAAAGTTAAATGATTTTAGAGAGGGAGAAAGAGAGAAAAACATCAATGATGAGAAAGAATAATCTACTGACTGTCTCCTGCACGTCCCCACGGGGGACTGAACCTGCAACCCAGGCCTGTGCCCTGACCAGGAATCGAACCCTGACTTCTGGTTCATAGGTTTGATACTCAACCCCTGAGCCACACCGGCCGCACACCAGACTGGTTTAACACCTTTCCCTCCTGGCTTTAGGGGATTCTGTGCATAACTTAGTCTGAGACACGACAGCCCGTGACGCCGGCCGGGAAGTGGAACGCCGGGTTTCACACGAATGGAGCCGCCGGTCACTCACCCCCACGGGACGGCCGGCACACCCACCGGGGACCGTCCCCCGGGCGGCGGCCTTCCCCCCCACGAACCCTCCGGGACGGCAAACACGGCCAGCACGCTCACAGAGCGACGCAGCTCAGAGGACCCGCCGGGCCACATGCAAACATCCCGGCCCCGAGAGATTTCAGCGGGAGGGCCTCTGGGTGCTCAGGCCGGCCAGGATCCACCTCCTAAAAGGCTCTCGGAGCCCCTGCCCTCCCACCGGGGCGAGGAGAGGGCCCTCTCCCTGGAAGCAGGCCCTCCGCCTGCCCGCCTGCCCGGTCCTCCCAGCTCAGCACCAGGCAAGGTGCAAATCCACCGGACAGCAGAACGACACGGGGCGGACGCTCAGGCAGGAGCTGCCCTGGTGGTCGGTGGCTCCCACAGAAGCCGGCCACGGCTGCGGAGCCCCGGCCGGCAGGAGCCTCTCCCACCTCCGCAGCAGCTCTGAGGGTTCCCCTCAGCGGCATCCCCTAGGGCCCGGCTGTGAGAGGGTGCAGGGGCCATCCTGCATCAGGCCTCCGGTCAGTTGTCATCACGTGGGGCTCAGCACACACTCCCGCTCCAGTGGCTCCCAGGCAGCAGCGTGTGCAGAGTCCAGTGCTCAGTGTACAGTGTGCACAGCTTGTGCGGCATGTACAGCCATGGGTACAGTGTATTGTGTGCAACATGTACAGTGTGTGTGCAATGTGTACAGCATGTACAATGAGCACAGCATGTACAGCATGTGCAGCGGTGTGTGCAACCATGTGGATAGGGTGTGCAGTGTATAGTGTGTGTGGTGTGTACAGTATACAGTGTGTTCAGTGTGCACAGTATGCTGTGTGTGCAGTGTGTGCAGTATGCTGTGTGTACAATGTGCAATGTGCACAGAATATATAGTATGCAGTGTGTACAGTGTGCAGTGTGCGCTGTGTGCTCAGCGTGCTCAGGTGCAGCCGGAGCCCGGAGCCCGGGCGTCTCCTGAAGACAGGCTGCGCCCGCCCGTCCGCCTCTCGCCGGGAGGCCCAGGGCAGGCGGCCTAACTCCTCCCCGCTGCTCCTCACACCCGCCTGCCTCCCGGGCCTCTCCCTGCGGGGAGGTGGCGGGGCTCCGTGCACCCCGGTTCCTGCGGGGACGGCATGTCCCCTCCGCAGCCAACGCCCCGGGCCGGGGAGCCCTCCCCGCCGGCCGGCCGGCCGCCCCGCCCGAACCGCCGACCGCCCAGGAGCGCCGCCCCCCGGCCGCCCCCCGCCGCTCACACAGGCACCTGCGGACGGACGGGCGGGCGGGCCCGGGAGTCGGTACCTGGCGCCGCCGGCGGTGCGGGGGCCCGGCCTCGGAGCGGGACCCACCCGGGCCCCGGGAGCCGGCGGGGCGCCCGGGCTCGCCGCTCCGCCCCCGCCCGGCTCCCGCCCGGCCCCGGGCCCCCCGCCCCCCGCCCCGGCCGCCCGGACGTGGCTCACCCGGCTCGGGCCGTCGGCCAGCACGCGGGGGTCCAGGCGGCAGGCGATGGTGGCGCCGGGCGGGCCGCGCAGGCGCACCGCCTCCACCTCGCGGTCCACGAAGCTCCAGTCGCCGCCGCCGGCCGCGCCCGCCGAGGGCGCCCAGGGCCGCCGCGCCGCCCCGGCCGCCTCCCCGAGCGGGGGCCCGGCCGCGCCGTCCTCCATCGCGGCTCCGGCGCTCCCCGCCGCCGGCCTCGGCGAACCGCTCCGACCGCGGCCCAGCGGGCGTCCACCGGGTCGGGAGACGCGGCCCCCGCGCCAGCCCCACCCGCCGGGCCTCGGGGACGGAGCTCGCGCGGATTCGGATGCGGCGGCGGGCCCTTTAAGGCCGGGCCCGCTGGGCTCCCGTGCCCCGCCCTCCCAGGGGAGCCAACCAATCAGAGAGCGAGCGTCTCCTCACGTGACCCACACGCCCGCCGCAGCCCGAAGCCCCGGCGGCCATGTTGGTTAAGGGCAGAGACCGGTGGGGCCGGTCCCGCGCTCCGGACCGTGGGTGGCGGCCGCGCAGCGCCCGGCGGCGGCCTGGGCCCCGGCTGGGCGGCGGGGCCGCGGCGGGGCCCCAGCGGTGACGTTGAAAGCACGTGGGCCAGCCGTTGGGGACCGGAGTGTGACCGGTCCGGGCTGAGGCCCGCGGCCCTGGCCGCCGTTGGACGCTTAACTGTATCACTACCGGGAGCCGCCAATGAGCAGCCAGCGGGGCCGTGACGTCAGCGCGGGCCGTGACGTCACAGCTCACAGTGTACCTGGTCTGTGGGGCGTTGACTGGCCGCCAGGGGACAGAGAAGGACTGACATGCCCGCTGTGCCCTCGGGAACGGAGCGGGGAAGCCCAGGTGCCCGTCTCTCCCTCCAAGAAACACTATTCCTCCTGCCCCTCCCGCCCCAGGTCAGCGTGGGGCCGAGAAAACTTGTCTGGCTCCAACCGGTGTGGCTCAGTGGATGGGTCCCAGGTTCGATTCTGGTCAAGGGCATGTACCTTGGCTGCGGGCACTTCCCCAGTGGGGGGCGTGCAGGAGGCAGCTGATGGATGTTTCTAACTGTCTATCCCTCTGGGAGGGAGAGAGGAAGGGAGAAAACTTGCCTGAATCCGCATTTTCTCCTCAGGGAGGCCTCCCCCGGCGGGAGCGGGAACTAATGGCAATGAAACTCATGGCCCACCAACAGCCTGGGTGCATCCCGACGTGCCCTGGGCTTCAGTTGCTATGGTGACACCCCAGGCCACCTGTGGCCCCTGGAGGCTGACGTCCACGGGGTGGTTATGCATAGGCAGACCTATGCAGATGGTCAGACCTTGAAGGTGCTGTGAGGACCTGGAGACGCTGGGACCCCTGGCTGGCTGGTGGGGTGCGTGGAGCAGCCTCTCGGGGTGGGGGGTGGGGACGACAGGCCGTATCTCCAACAGGTCAGCACGAAGCCCCCGCGGGCCAGCATTCTGCTCCTGGGCGGAGGCCGCGGGAATGGAAAACGGGTGGCCACACAGACACCTCCTTGCAAAGGAGCGTGGCGTGGTCCTGCTAACGGCTCAGGAGGGGACAGCCGACGAGGGGTGAACCAGATGCACAGCCGTGCAAGGGACCACGAGTCACCCCCAGAGGCGGGTCAGACCTGGAGCCGTGGTCGGCAAACTCATCCATCCGCAGAGCCAAATATTAACAGCACAACAATTGACATTTCTCTGGAGAGCCACATTTTTTAAACTTAAACTTCTTCTAATGCCACTTCTTCGAAAGACTCACCCAGGCCGTGGTGTTTTGTGGAAGAGCCACACTCAAGGGGCCAAAGAGCCGCAGTTTGCCGACCACGGACCTGGAGGAATCTTGAAAACATGCTAAGTTCAAGAAGCCAGCCACAAAAGGCTCTACATGGTTCCGTTCACGTAGAATGCCCAGAAAAGGCAAATCCATGGGGATGGGAGGCCGGCTTGTGGTGCGGGGGCGGGGACAGGGGGCGGGATGGCCGCTGAGGGTGCAGGGCTTCTTTCCGGAGCCAAGAAAATGCTCAGAATTCGGAGGGCGATGTGTGTACAACGCCGTGAAGACAGTGAGAACCACCGATTGTGCTTCGAAGGGTGGGTTTTATAGTTGGTGACTTCTACCTCGACACAGCTGGCATATGAAATATAACAGAATGTGGCCCGGCTGGCGTGGCTCCGTGGCTGAGCATCAGGTCACGGTTGGACTCCCAGTCAGGGCACAGGACTGGGTTTCGGGCTCCATCCCCGGTGCAGGGCTTGCAGGAGGCCGCCGGTCCATCATTCTCCCTCATCGTCGATGTTTCTATCTCTCTGTCTCCCTGCCTCTCTGACATCGCATAAATAATAAAATATATTTAAAATAAAATAAGAGGATGTGGGGAGGCTGGCAGGGGTTAGGTGACGTGCGCAGCATGAAGGACATCGCAGAGCTGACAGCGCGAGGCCGCGCTGGACGCCAGAAGCCAGACGCGAAAGGGGAGCAAAGGGGAGCAGGCACCAGTTTGGAAAATCAGCTCCGGGCCAGCCTGTTGCCGGCGGGCGCCGGCCGTGTCCTCGCCCTGAGGACCCGAGGCCCTTCCCATCCGGCTCACCCTAAGCCTCTTCCCGGCCCAGACCACGGGGGGAGAGGGAGGCGCCCGAAATGCAGACCTGCAGACCTGCGAACAGCCCCGCGGTGCCCCGCGGTACTCCGGCCGTGCCGAGCTGAGGGCCCCGGCTCGCTCAGCCCCAGCGGGGGAGAGGCAGGTCCCTGCGCTGACTGCACCAAGGCCTATAGACCAGCCGGTCCTTCCTCACCTGAGGGCAGGGCTGCCCCAGCGTGAGGGGAGAAAGGAACGGGCGGTGGTGGAACACGTCCCCGACACCCGTGTCCCTACATCCCTAACACCCGTGTCCCTCGGTGAAAGGCCTACACCTCTGGAGCCTCCCCATCCGGTGCCAGCAGGGGGGTGTGAGGATGGTCCTGCAGGGGGCGGGCGGGGCGGGCACCCCGGGGCGCCGGCGGCACAGCCCTGCAGGAGGGAGCAGCCACCCGGGCCTGGAGTGACCGACCGCACAGGCTCGCACTCCCCGCTGTGCCCAGGGGACCGTCACCAGCTCTCAGCTGCATGTTTATCAAGGCGGAGCCGGTGCTGGGGACACACAGGAACTCCCTGCTTTGTTTTATTTTTCTGTAACCCAAAACTGTCTAAAATATTTATGAAGGTGTTTGGTTTTGTTTAATCGCCTAATAACATGGCCGCCGAACGCGTGGTTCAAAGCCAGAAAGCCAAGTGGCCGTGCGGGACAAGCTAGCGGCAGGCTGCGTGTCGCCAGGGCAACAGGAGAGCACGAACCAAAAGAATCATCTGGGCTCGGCCGGCGCGGCTCCGGGGTTGAACGTTGACCAGGAACCAGGAGGTCAGGGTTCGGTTCCCGGGCAGGGCACAGGCCCGGGGTGCAGGCTCCGTCCCCCGTGAGGGGCGTGCGGGAGGCCGCCGGTCCATGGTTCTCTCTCATCACTGGTGTCTCTCTCTCTCTAACCCTCTCCCCTCCTGTTTCTCCAACAGTCAGTGGAAAGCACACTTGGTTAAAGAGGATCATTCGGTTTTAGCGAAGCTCATTGTGACGGGGTTCCCACCTGAAATCCTGAGAGAACCCCTTTGTCTGTGGGAGCCACTCCAGGCAGGTGGCAGGCGAGGGCGAGCAAGCCGGGCAACACTGCCACCTCGTGGTGGAAGACAGGCTTTCAATAAACGTGGGTCACTGCGTGGGTGTCCAGATGGTCAGGTACCTAACGTTTTCTAACAGACAGACAGACAGTCGGAGGCAGAGGATCGATCAGAGCTGGGACCCCAGAGGCTGGGGCCGGATCCAGTGGCTTAAACACGCGTCAGGATGGAGGGCTCGGGATGAAACTTGCCTCTGGGCCAGAGTTCCCTTTAAAAAATATGTTCATGGATGTCAGACAGGAAGGGAGAGGGAGAGAGAGAGAAGCATCGATGAGGAGAGAGAACCATGGATCCGCTGCCTCCTGCACGCCCCCCACTGGGGATGGAGCCGCAGCCGGGCCTGTGCCCCGACCGGGAACCGAGCTGTGACCTCCTGGTTCCTGGGCCGACGCTCAGCCCGGAGCCACGCGCCTGCCCTCCCGTTGGTTCTGATGTCTGTCAGACTGAGGAGGGACTCCCCGCTCGTGTCTCTACCCCGCGGTGCACCCGGGCCTGGCTGACAACCAGGTTCTGTTAACGAAAAACCACGGAACCTGTAAAGAATTGTGAGTTTATTTGAGCCAAACTGTCGACAGATGCCGGGAAGCAGAACCTCGATGCGTTGAGATAACGCTCCGGAGAATGGCGGGTTACGTTTCTATATTTATACCTTGCCATCAGAGGAAAGGGACGTGGGTGAGTTACATGGAATTCATTGATGATAGATTAGGGGGGTGGGACAGAGAGAAGTGGGAAAACCTATGGGATAGGGTGAAAGGTGAAACGATGGACGTGAGCTTCTTTTACAGAGACAGATACAGAACACTCGATAAGGTAATTAACAGTTGACAATTAACTTGATAACAATAACAATGAGGGAATGTCTCAAGGCAATTTGTTGTGCCCTGAAGGGTCCAGGGTAAAAAGGAAGTTACAGGTTACCCAGACATCTCACAGATAGGTTATCTCAGAGGCAGGAAGGCAGATGGGCTCAGTAAAGAAATCTGAGTTGATCTTTGTCAGGTGAGATACCTGGGACATGACTACCCACTATAACCTGTTTGTAGTCAGATATTAAATTTTCAAGCCATCTTTTGTGGTTATTTTAGGTCTCTGAGTTTGCAAGACTGACACGCACATGGCCTTTCCTGAGCCTGTCAGGTCAGCATGTGGCTCTTTTCTTTCACAGCTCTGACCACTTCCCCAAGGACAGTGGTCGGCAAACTCACTAGTCAACAGAGCCAAATATCAACAGTAAACGACTGAAATTTCTTTTGAGAGCCAAGAACTGACTTCTGTGCATGGGCCACGAAGTTTTAATTGCATTGTACGTGCGTGCCCGCACGCGCTGTTTTGTGGAAGAGCCACACTCGAGGGGCCAAAGAGCCGCATGTGGCTCGCGAGCCGCAGTTTGCTGACCACTGACCCAGGTTGAAGCGTGGCTTCTGGCCTTTGCTGCCTTCATCTCCTGCCCCTCCCCCCCCCACCCCCCAGCGTCCTCGGGAAGATTCCCGGAAGCCAGATTGCCGGGTCAAAGGGCACGTGCACATATCAGCTTGTGACCCGGCGCTGCTAACGTGAGAAACATGCAGACCTGTGAGGAATTCTTTTTATTTTGGTTTATTTGAGCCAAACTGTTGGCCGCTGTGGGAAGCAGTTCCCAGCGGACTGAGGTGTGCTCGGGGGACAGCTTCGCCGTGCGGAGACGTCACAGCCAGAAGCGGGGACGCAGGCGGGTTCCTGAACCCCCACTGGGGACGGACTAGCCCCGCGGTCGGCAGACTCATCCGTCCACAGAGCCAAATGCCAGCAGCACAACAATGGACCTTTCTTTGGAGAGCCACATTTTTAAAACTTAAACTTCTTCTAATGCCACTTCTCCAACACAGACTCGCCCAGGCCGTGGTGTTTTGTGGAAGAGCCACACTCCGGGGGCCAAGGAGCTGCCTGTGGCTCGAGAGCCGAGGTGTGCAGACCACAGGGCGAGGGAGGCGGGAGAAAGCAGAGCGGGAACCGCTGGGATTGGATGCAGAGAGCAGTGACAGACACTGGGCTTCCACTGAGGCCAGTGACCTCAATGACAGTGAGGGTCCGGTCTCCTCGGAGCCGGCCTGTGCTCCGGGGTCCAGACAAAGGAAACGACGTTCACTTTCCAACGACACGTTACCGGAGACGCAGACAGGCTCCTCGAAGGTCAACACCGACCTTGGTGGGGGAAGAGACAGGCCTGGGACATGGCTCCCCGCCACCACCTGCCTTTAATTTAACAAGCTTTTACTTCAGCCCCAGCCAGCTCGGCTCGGTGGAGAGAGCGTCAGCCTGTGGACTGAGGGGTCCCAGGTTCGATTCCAGCCAAGGGCACAGGCCTGGGCTGCAGGCTCGATCCCCAGTGGGGGGTGTGAGGAGGCAGCCGGTCCAGGGTTCTCTCTCATCACGGATGTTTCTATTTCTCTCTCTCCTTCTCTTTTCCTCTCTGAAATCCATAGAGAAATACATTTAAAAAGAAGTTTTCCCCTCAGATCGTCCTCATGGCGCCGTGAGGACTCTGAGTTTGCAAGGCCGCCCTGAGCCGGCCAGGTGAGCCTGTGGCCCGGCGTCCCGCGTGGAGCCCTGCTCCGTGGCAGGTGCATTCGGGCCACACGGTGTCTCGCTCCTGCTCGGCCCGGCGGGAGGCGCTGTGCTGACCTTCCCGGACAGCCTCCCACTCGGAGGAGCGTCACGTCCACGGACCGAGGCCGTGGCCCCCACGGCAGTTATCCCACGTGGCCCCGACACGGAGCCGTAGGCGCACACAGAGCGAGCCATTGGCCACGCAGGTGCGGGGCGCTGTTTCCCGTGGGAGCGGCGGCGGTGCAGGGCATCACAGAGGCCTGCCTTCCTGGGGGAGAGCCGTCCACGCTGTGTCGGGGGAGAACCAGGCTCGGGGGCCCCGCTGACCTCGCGCGCCCCTCAGTCCCCAGAAAAGGACCCCGACAGCCCGGGACCTGGCTCTCCGAGCCACAGGGCCTCTCGGGCTCTGGCCCGGACTCTGGCTCCTCTTCGCCTGGAAAAGCCGCCCACCCGCCCGCCGGGGAGGGTGCGAGGGGCAGCCCGGCCCCGGAACCTCGGAGGGTTTTGGTTCCTCAGCCCCGGCCTCCGGGAGGCACACTGGCCGGACTGACAATGACAGACGGGCCAGAAACTCTGCGGGCGGGCCGTCCCCCGCCGGGCTCCTGGGCCCCACGACCGACCGAGGGCTCTGGTGGCAAACCAAGACTTCAGATTCCTGGGGGCCGATCACCTGCCAAACCCTCTCCAGGTGAACGTGCCCAACAGGCTTCCCGCCTGGAACCTGAGATCGGATCCTAGGCTTCCCAATGAGCCACGCCTTTGAAGAGGCCTGAGGGAGGGGGGAGGAAAGGGGGGGACAGGAGCCTGGGCACCTCAGGCCAGAGGGGTGGGGTGGGGGGTGGGGTGGGAGGGGTGGGGACAGGAGCCCAGGCACGGGTCAGGTGGCCACTCATTGAAAAGAACACAGCACCTGAAACCAGACCGCCTGCAGGGAGAGGAGGGAGAGGAGGGCGAGGGCGAGCCTTTTTAAAGGGACAGCGAGCTCGCTCTTTAAAAAGCCTCACAGAGGGGGTCCCAGCCAGCCCGGCGGGTTTTGCTTTGTTTTTGTATGGACTTCAGAGAGGAAGGGCGAGGGGAGAGAGAGAGAAACATCAGTGATGAGAGGGAATCATCGATCGGTGGCCCCTGCACACCTCACCCTGGAGGTCGAGCCCACAACCCGGGCCTGGGCCCTTGACGGGAGTGGAGCCCCGACCGCCTGGCTCAGAGGCCGATGCCCCACGGCTGAGCCCCGCGGGGGCGGTGGGGGGGAGCGAGGCTCGGCGTTTGGAGGAGGAAGAGGCCGGGTTTGTCGGGAACAGGGGTCAGCAGGAAGACCAGGGTGACCGGGAATGTTCCGGAGGGAGACGTGGAAATCTGGATTGCTGGCCTCTTTTAGGAAAGTGATTGGATGTCCTTTTTGAATCGGCAGAGGTGAATTTTAACATTCACTGCCAGGCGTGTTAATGTAATAAAGCGGGTGTGTATGATTCAAAAGGCTCTCCCAGGCCTCCCCTCCCACCCGCCCCGCCCCCTCGCTGTGCTTGCTGAGTTCTCCTGCTGTGCCCCCGTGAGCCCCTGGGACGTGGGGAGAGGGAGGGCAGGGAGCGGAGAGCCAGGCCTGAGGAAAGAACTCTCCTCCCAGCCCCAGCGGGAGGCCAGGAGGTGGCACCTCTCCTCCCGCCCCTCCCCTCCCCGCCAGGGCAGGGGTGGGGGCGCAGGGCCTTGGCAGAGGGCAAAGGGGTGTGGTCAGGCCGGGGTTTAGTGTCCGCAGTGGGAATGACTGCCAACCTCCGGACAAGGTCATCGCGACAAGGTCATTGGGCCGGAGGCGCCGGGCTGCGACCTCTTCACTCTGACCTTGGCCGTGGCTGGCACCTGAGCGCGTGCCCCGAGCTAGCCTCCCCGCCGGCTTCGGGAGGTAAGGAGCTTGTTCAAACAATCCCATCAGCGGGCAGCCCGCAGGCTGAAGGCAAACATTTGCAGGACGCGGCTGTGCTAGGTGCCGGGACAGGCAAGGGCAGGCGGCGGGTCCCCGTGCGTCCGGGAGCCCCCGCTCTGCTGCTCCCCCTGAGCCCCCGTCTGCTCACCTTTACAATGGGGGTGGGATTCCCCTTACCTCCCAGGGCCCGGAAGTGGTCAGCCTGAGATGTGACCGCTTCCCTCCCAGGGACTCGACCCCCATACGACTCCTCGCGGTGCTGCTGGCGTCAGGCCTCTGTGTGGGGTTGGTGTGCAGGCCACTCGGTCCGTCCAGGGAGGACCGGTCAGCAGAGCCTGGACCTCGGCCTGCTTTGCCTCCAATGATGTTTCTGAAGAGGAAAGAAAACGCAGAAGTCTCCAAGAAAGACGGTCATGTTGAGATGCAATTAATAGCAAGTGTGAAGAAGAAATGTGTGATTAAAAAGAGCTACGAGAATGCCTGACCGGTGGCTCAGCTGGTTGGAGCGTCGGCCTGCAGACTGAGGGGTCCCGGGTTCGATTCCGGTCAGGGACATGTACATTGGTTGTGGGCACATCCCCAGTGGGGGGGTGGGTGCAGGAGGCAGCTGGTCGATGTTTCTCTCTCATCGATGTTTCTAGCTCTCTATATCTCTCCCTTCCTCTCTGTAAAAAAATCAATAAAATATTTTTTTAAAAGAGCTACGAGAATGCCTGGCCGGTGGCTGGGCTGGTTGGAGCAGTGCCGGGACACCCACAAGTTGAGAGTTTGACCCCCGGTTGGGTGTGTATGGGAGGTAACCTGTGGATGTTTCTCTCTCTCCCTTCCTCTCTCTAAACACGGGTGAGAGTTTCGATGTAACTCTTGGGTGAGAATTAGACAGGAGGGAAGGAGCAGCAGCGCGGCGGTCCGTGGACGCCGTCTGCGCACAAGCAGCAGAGCACAGAGGCCGGCCCAGCAGCCCGTGGCTCCGAGGCCCTGAGGCCCTGAGGCCTGGGAGAGGGACCCTGGCCACGCCCCCCGGACTGAGATGCAACGTCACAGATAGAGTCACCGCTGTCTCCCCCCAACTCACAGCCACAGGGAATGCTGGATTTCAGCAGAGGATATAAAACGCTGATTTCCACCCCGTGGATAGAGCGTCGGACTGCGGACTGAAGGGTCCCCGGTTCAGTTCGGATCAAGGGCACGCGCCCGATTGCCAGCTCCATCCCCCGTAGGGGGCGTGCAGGAGGCAGCTGATCAATGCTTCTCTCTCATCACCAATGTTTTTTTTTCTCTCTCTCTCCCTCTCCCTCTTTGACATCAATAAAAAAATATATATATTTTTAAAAAACCCACAAAACTGTAACTTCCCCCCCGGGAGCCTGCGGAGCCCATGCATGTGTTCGGGGACCTTGATCGTGGGGCCTGGCTGTAATCTGGTGGTGGCTCTCTCTGCTGCCAACGCCTTGGAAAGGGGAGGGGAGTGAGGAAGGTGAGGGGAGGCTAGTGGAGGGGAGGGGAGGAGGGGGGAGAGGAGGAGGGGAGGAGGAGGGAAGGGGAGCAGGGAGGGGGAGGGAAGAGGGGAAGAGAGGGAAGGAGAGAGAGGGGAGGAGAAAGGGGAGGGGTGGGGGACCACGGCTTTGTGCTGGCTCCCGTTGCCGTGGCGTTCCTTCCTGGGCTGACTCCCCCTGTGAGTGCATCACCCACGTTTCCAGCAGGTACCTGATCCTGGGGTCTGTGACCTCAGAACCTCTCGGCTTACAGCGGTGGAACCAGTATGCCTTCCCGTCCCCCTCCCGCCCGGTCCCGCCCCGCCCCGGGGGTGAGACCTGGAGCGGGCCTCCGCCACCTGCACTGTACGGGGCACGCTCCTAAGGTTAAGGCGACGGAAATAAAAAGCCAGAACGGTGAGGCGGCGGAGCTGCGAGTTTGTCCTGAAACCCGAGCCCGTGCGGTTGTGGGGAGCTGGCTTCCTGGTCGAGGGGGGCTGCTCGGGTTCCTGTATCACCTGCCCCCCCGCCCCGCCCCACCTCGGGCAGGATTCCCCCGCTGGACCCCTGTGAGGGAGGGCGCGGGTGGACCAGGAGGCGGGAGCACCTCCAGACGCTCAGTGTTCCCTGAGGCCCCCGCCCCCCACCCGCTCTCTCACTCCCCAATCATCCCGTCCGCCCTGCGGCCGCTGTGTCACCTCTCAGGCTGACCCTCCGTCACAATGACAGTGACACCTGGCTGTAGAGAGACGCCTGGCTGGATTCTTTCCCCAAAAGCCCGGGGTGGGGGTGGGGGGCAGGAACTTCAGGGAACCACCGATGGCCTAAGATTTCCTGCCGGCCGAAACCGGTGTGGCTCAGTGGATAGAGCGCCGGACTGCGGACTGAAAGGTCCCGGGTTCGATTCCGGTCAAGGGCATGTACCTTGGTTGCGGGCACATCTCCCGTTGAGGGTGTGCAAGCGGCAGCTGATCGATGTTTCTCTCTCATCAACATTTCTAACTCTCTGTCACTCTCTCTTCCTCTCTGTAAAAAATCAATAAAAAATAAAAGATTTCCTGCTGAAAGGAGGCGCTCGCTTGGTCTTTGGGGCCGGACGTTCCACGGAGCCACGGGCCGGGGCGCACTCTCCTGGGGGGCCCCAGAGCCAGGCTCACATGGACACGAGGGCAGCCGGAGGGGGTCTCCCGGCCCGGGGACGAGGAGACGGGGCGGGAGCTGGCGGCCGGTGGAGGCCAGGCTCTCCTTCAGCCACGCGTGGGGGTCAGCCCGGGGGAGGTGGGGGCGGGAGCAGCGGCTCACCCCTGTGGCCGGGGAACACCGGGGTTCCCATGCAAATCCAGTGGGGGGCAGGAGGAAGACCCCCCGACTTCCTCCTCGGGGCCCAGGATCCTGGGGGGGGGGGGGAGTGAGCGGGCGTGGGTCTGGACCGGAGGACAGCTCACAGCGGCCATCACCCCCCGTGGACTGGCCAGCGGGAGCCGGTGTGGGCTGAGGCCGGGGAGGGAGAGAGGACCCTGGCTCCCCCAGAGCCGACGGGGGCCGTGCAGACTGTCCTGACAGAGGCCAGCTCAGAAGGCGCCCGCCCAGTCTCCTCTGCCCCAGTCCGCACGCCTGCTGCTAAGGTGAGGAGCTCCTCCAGGCGGCGCTGTTCCAGGTGCTGACGGCAGAGACCAGGAGGCCCCTGGCCTGGAGCCACAGACGCAGCAGCTGAGCGGGGGATGAGGGCTCGGGGGATGGAGGTGTGTGTGTGGGGGGGCAGCCTCATGGAGGTGACTGGGCAGGGACCTGCCAGAAGCAGAATGGGCGCTGTGAGAGGGCTCGGGCTCGGGCAGGGCCCGGGTTAGCTGACCCGGGGGTGGGGGGGTGGGGGATGGTGCAGTGAGCAGACAGTGAGGTGGGGCTGGGGGTCTGGGGGACCCGGACGTGAGGCCAGGCAGCCTGGGCGCCTCTGGGTGACAGACAGAGGAGCGGGGAGGGAGGCGAGGGGCAGGGCGAATCCTCGGAGGGACCAGCAGGGAGTGATGTCCAGTTTACACTAAAAATCATTTTACTGACGTCAGAGAGGAAGGCAGAGGGGGAGAGAAACATCTGTGATGAGAGGGAACTGTGGACCGGCTGCCTCCCACATGCCTCACCCTGGGGATGGAGCCCACCACCCGGGCCTGTGCCCCGACCGAGAACCGAACCGTGACCTCCTGGTTCCCAGGTTGAGCTCAACCACGGAGCCACGCCGGCCGGGCCCCACGGTGCTCCTCACGTGGCTCCTGTCCTGTGTGGGCTAACCCTGTGCCCGGCCCCTGCCTCCTGGCTCAGGCCGGTCCCGCAGCGAGAGTCCCTTTGAAGGGAGCCACGCCTTCCCAGGCGGCACCCGGGACGGCTGTCCTGGCGAGCCCCGGCCGGGGAGGGCGGTTTGAGGAGGGAGACCCACTGGAAGAGGAAGCGGGGGGGGGGGGGGGGAGCATCACCCTGATCTAGATTCTCCTAAGCCCACGGGCGGGCGCGGCTGGGAGAGGCCTGCGGGGGAGGCCGTTGGTCCTGGGAGAGCAGCCGGAAGGGCGGGTGGACTGGAAATGGAGTGAGGTCCCCAGTTTTCTCCGTAGCCCAGGGCCTCCCCCCACCCCCTGCTCCGGGGGACCGGTGGAGGACTCTGCAGTTACAGGCCCCAGGCACCAGCTGTGCCTCTCGCCTCCCCTCCGCGCTCTGCCACCTCCACGTCCCCCTCCGTGGCCGGAAGTGGCTAACCTGGCGCCGGCCGCCCGGCTCCCCGCGGGCCAGTCTCCGCGACTCCGCGGTGACCTTCAGGGCTCCGTGCTGGTCACTGCCTTTCTGCTCCGGCTGGGCCTCGCTAATGATTAAATGTGTTTGCCCAATTCAGTGTGGTCACCAAAGTCAGAGACAGAAACTCCCCGAGCAGCGCGCCTGGTGACATTGGTTGTTCCACCGCGCGTAAAGCCGGCGGAGAAAAGCATTCTGAAAAGGGGTTCAGGGGTTCGGGGGTTCAGGGGGAGCCACATCAGGAAGCCTGCATGCATGCATTCACTCAGTGTATGTTTACCAGCTCCCACCTGTTCCAGGCATGACAATCCCACCCCCCTCCCCCTTCCAGGCTCCTCAGAACCGAGTTCTGGGGGTGGATGAGGGAGACAGGCCACGAGTAGGCACCATAGATCCAGTGGTCGGCAAACTCATCAGTCCACAGAGCCAATCGTCAACAGCACAACGATTGCAATTTCTTTGGAGAGCCACGTTTTTTATTTTATTTATTTATTTTATTTATTTTTTAAATAAATCTTTATTGCTCAGATTATTACAATTGTTTCTCCTTTTTCTCTCCCAAAGCTCCCTACCACCCAGTTCCCTTCCCACCCTCTGCCCTTACCCCATCTCCCCCCAATTGTCTTCATCCATTGGTTATACGATTTCAATCCAGTCTCTCACTGCTCCCCCACCCCCTTATCCTCCTGATGATTATCAGTCCATTCCCCTTCTTTGCCCCTGATTCTACTATATTCACCACTTTATTCTGTTCCTCAGATTTTTTTTCCTTCTCTTTTCCTTTTTTCCGTATATTAATTTCAAGTGGGACACTCTCTCTCATTTGTTTTTGTAGGGAAATACAACAGAGTGTTCTGTAGCTAATGGCTGCAGCCTGTCCAAATGTCTCAGGACCACACGAATAGAATCCTCCTCTGGTTCACACCGCCCCCTCCCCCTGAGTCCCACCACCCCCTTTGGGGCACACGGCTCTCCCGGGGCACATGGTTCCCCCGGGGCACACAGCTCTCCCGGTATACATGGCTCCCCGGGTCCCGCTGCCCCCCTTGGGCACACGGCTCCCCTGGGGCACATGGCTCACCCGGGGCACACGGCCCCCTGGGGCACACGGCTCTCCCAGGGCACATGGCCCCTTGGGGCACACAGCGAGAGCCACCACGTTTTTTAAACTTAAACGTCTTCTAACGCCACTTCTTTAACATAGACTAGGCCAGGAAGAGGTGTTTTGTGGAAGAGCCACACTCAAGGGGCCATAGAGCCGCCACATGTGGCTCTCGAGCAGTGGTTTGCCGACCACTGGTCTAGTCCATGTCATACGGAGACAACTACCAGGCAGAAGAGGGGGACAGAGGGTAGGAATAGTGTTTGTACCTAGCGTGTACCTAGCGTGTGTACCCATGTTCATCGCGGCATTGTTGCTAGTCCGGACGTGGAAACAACCTAAGCACAGTCCCCTGGTGGACAGAGGGATAAAGATAATGTGATGTGTGGTCACACATGGCATACATTCCGTGTACATCCCTGTATATCTGTGCAGATTGTAAAGAGCTCTATTTTCTGCTTCCCCTGTTTTCAGCTCTGAGCCTACAACCATTTTCATTTAAAAACAGTGCATCAATTTTTTAAAAGTAATTGAGAGGGGGGGGTTTGTTGTTCCACTCTATGCATGCATTCACGGTTGCTTCTTCCATGTGGCCTGACGGGGGATCAAACCTGCAACCTTGGGGTATCGGGTCAATGCTCTCATCCACCGGGCTGCCCGGCCAGGGCTAAACAAATACATTTGGTTTAATCACAGGAAAACAAACTACTGGGGATTGAGCCTGTAACCCCGGGCACGTGCCCTTGACCGGAATCGAACCTGGGACCCTTTTGTCCGCGGGCTGATGCTCTGTCCACTGAGCCACACAGGTTAGGGCGATACTAACAGCACTCGGTCCTCTTCCTGAGGGTCCTTTCCTCTGGGACACCCCGTCCTCAGGGGGTGCGTGCACAGGGCTGTGCCTCTGTCCTGTGCTGGCGCTGGGGGCCGGGCTCTGGCTTCTTCCTCAGGAAATAGGCTGGAGGCAGTTTCCTTGCATCGTGATGTGGCCGGACGCCTCCAGGAGAGAGGACCCCTGCGGGAGAGGGAGGACCTCCAGGAGGGGGGACACCTTCGGGAGAGGGGGGACCTGCAGGAGAGGGGGGCCTCCGGGAGAGGGGGGACCTTCAGGAGAGGGGGGCCTCCAGGAGAGGGGGGGCCTCCAGGAGGGGGGACCTGCGGGGCCTCCGGGAGACGGAGCTTCTGCAGAGCCGGAGGGCGGCTGGCCGGTCCCGCGGTCTCGGGGGGCGGGGAGGGGGAGCGGCGCCTTGGCTGTGAGGCCCCCCGGGCTGCCGCCCACACAGGGCCCGGCCGTGGGTCCGGGCGGCCTGGGTCCGGGCGAGAGAGGGCTCCGTCCGCCTTGGGCCCTCGGGGTGAGCGATGGGAAGGAGGAGGAGGCCCGCTGAGGAGCCAGATGTGTCCACCTTGTGCCGCCCTGGTGGTGACGGTAACAGCCTCATGGACGGGCGTGGGCAGGGGCTGGTGGGTCCAGGGCAGCAGAGCCTGCTCCTCCCCTCTGTCCTCGGGGGCCTCCACCGCCGCCGCCTTCAGACAGGCACCCGGCCACCCGTTCGCTCCGGCAGGACCCCGAGGCCCTGGCCTGGCTCGGCAGCTGTCCCCGGATTTCCAGCACCACGTCCACGTTTAGGGACACGGTGTCTGGTCTGAGGTCCTGGGAGATCCCACATCTGGTGATTTCCACAGCCCCCTTCAAATCCTGTAAAACCCCCCCCCCCCCATCGCCATCTCCCCAAACTCCCAGCATGCACACAGCTCAGAGGCAGAAGCTGGAGGCAGCGCGCTGGGCGGGGTTCAGGTCTGGGGGACCCCTAAGATCCACAGACTCTCCGTGCTCAGAGCCCAGAGGGGGGGCAGCCCCTCCCCCCAGGGAAGCCCCCTCCTGTCCCCAGGGCACCCCCCGCCCCCCCCAGGCTCTTGGGTGGGAAGAGGGGCCCCCCACCGAGGAGCTCACTGGCTCCCCGCTTCTGTCACCAGGAGGACCACGCACCCCTGTGAGGAATAAGGAATAAGGAATAAATTTTTGTGGGTTTTTGAGCCAAACTGGCGATGGCCAGGAAGCAGTGTGGGGGATGAGGCCATGCTCCCAGGGAATGGTGGCTTCGCCTGTTTTTACAAATGACCTGCTGGTCACCTGGAGGCGCTGGGCGGCCACAGGAAGTCCGAGGTGAGGAAGGAGGGAGGAGGGAGGAGGGAGGAGGGAAGAGGGAGGAGGGAGGAGGAGGGAGCAAAGGGGGAGCCTCGGGGTCAGGGTGAAAGGAGCGATGTCTTTGGCCGGGGTGGGGGTGTGGGTGGGGGGTGGGGGTGGGGGTGGGGGTGTGGGTGCCCGTTAGCCCACAATTAACAGGACACCAGGGCTAGGAGGGGATTTGTGGCTCCGCCCTGGGCCCTCGCACCTCGGCTTCGCCCCGAAGGCTCTGTTAAAGGCCAAGGGGCTTTGCGCTGGGCTCTGGGGCGCAGGGGGGCTTAGGGCTTTGCGGGGTGCGCTGGGGGGCTTAGGGCTTTGCGGGGTGCGCTGGGGGGCTTAGGGCTTTGCGGGGTGCGCTGCGGGGCTTAGGGCTTTGCGGGGTGCGCTGGGGAGCGGCCAACGTGCCTGGGACGGAAGGCGGTTCCAGGAAACACCGAGGGGCCGGGAACGGCTCTTGGCACTGAGATCGCAGGGCCCGGAGAAGGGCGTCCCTGGCCAGGCTCCGGGCCGGCGGGGGGAAGAGGGGGAGCAGAGGGGGAGCAGAGGGGGGCGGGGGGAAAAGGGGGAGCAGAGGGGGGCGGGCGCGGGCAGGGGGCGTGGGGAGAAGCCCCGCCCCGTCCCCGGACGGAGCTCCCGGACTTGTGGCCAGACCCGCGGCGGCCCTGCGCGCACAGGTGCGGGGCTCCGGGCGCGGCCGCGGGGCTCGGGGCGCGGGGACCGGGGCGCAGGCGGAGGCGGGGACCGGGGCGCGGGCGGAGGCGGGGACCGGGAAGCCGGCCTCGAGGAGCGCCCGCGGGAGGCCAGGGCCCCGCGCCCAGCGCACCGCGGGGGCCGCCGGAGTGGATCGTCCCCGGCCCGCGGCCTCCGGGGGGTCCGCGGCCATGGCCGAGGCCTCAGGGCCAGCGGGCGGCGCGCCGGGCGCCCTGGGGCCGCGGGAGGGCGCGTTACCTGCGGCGGAGAGCGCGGAGGCCCCGGGGCCGGAGGTTCCGGGGGGCCCTGGGGAGGAGGCTTTGGGGGGCGCCGGGGAGGAGGTTCCGGGGGGCCCCGGGGAGGGGAATCCGGGGGGCGCCGGGGAGGAGGCTCCGGGGGGCGCCGGGGAGGGGAATCCGGGGGGCCCCGGGGAGGGGAATCCGGGTGGCCCCGGGGAGGGGGATCCGGGGGGCGCCGGGGAGGGGAATCCGGGGGGCCCCGGGGAGGGGGATCCGGGGAGCCCCGGGGAGGAGGCTCCGGGGGGCGCCGGGGAGGGGAATCCGGGGGGCGCCGGGGAGGGGGATCCGGGAGGCCCCGGGGAGGAGGTTCCGGGGGGCGCCGGGGAGGGGGATCCGGGGGGCCCCGGGGAGGGCGCAGCCGCGACGGCCGGGCTGACGGCGGGCGAAGGCGCGGGGGCTGAGCCGCCGGCCGCGGGCGGAGCGCAGGGCGAGGCCGGGGCGGCGGAGGGCGCCCGGGGCGGCGCGGAGGCCCCGGGGCGCGGGGAGGGGCCGGGGGGGCCGGAGGAGGCGGAGGGGCCGAGCCCGGGGCGCTGCGCGCGGGGCGAGGCGGGGGGCGAGGCTCCGGGGGCGCCCCCAGACCCCGCGGGCCCCGGGGCGGAGGCGGCGGCGGGGCGCGGCCCCGAGGGCCCGGGGAGCATCGGACCCGCGCCCGGGGCCGGGGGGGAGGCCGAGGGGCCGGCGGGCGGGGCCGGGGGGGAGCTTCGGGCTGCGGAGGAGGAAGCGGCCGCGGGGAGCGGCGGGGACGGGGACCGGGAGGGATCCCCGGAGGCGGGGGAGGGAGCTGGGGAGGACAAGGAGGAGGAGGAGGAGGAGGAGGAGGAGGAGGAGGAGGAGGAGGAGGAGGAGGAGGAGGGCCCGGTGCGGGGCCCGGACGGGGCGGGCGAGCGGACCGCGGCCGGCGGGGAGCCCGGGGCCCCGGGGCTCGGCAACCACCTGGCGGCGGAGGAGGAGGCGGAGGCGGCGGCGGAGGGCGCCGCGGGCCGCGAGCACGACATCACGCTCTTCGTGAAGGTAAGGCCCGGCCTCGGACCCCGGCCTCGGACCCCGGCCCGGTCGGGCGCGGAGGGGGCCATGGCACCCACCGGTCACCCCAGGGCCCGGGGGGCGGAGGGAGCGGGTCGGCGGCTTTGCGAGCGGAGGGGGTGGAGGCGGTGGGAGTCGGGGTGCGGCCCCCCCTTTGTCCTGGAACCTTCCCCCCCAGCCAGGAGGGTTTGGAAGAACTAACTTCGTTTTTTTACAAATGCGCCAAGCCCTGTTGGTACTCAGAGCGGTTCTGCAAAGGAGGAACTTAGGGAAATGTAACGGGGGGTGGGAGGGGAGAGGAGGGTGAGGGCGCGGCGGCCAGGGTCCCCCTCGGCGGGTGGAGGCCGTGAGGTGTGTCTGGGGGGAACCCGGGCTTTTATCTACACGGTCGTGGGGACTGAGCTTGTGAACTCGAGTCTGGGGAGCGCGGGGACCGCTGACTCCTGAGCGTCTGCCCCCCGCGGCGCCCTCACTCCCCGGGGGCGATGGGGCGATGGGGCGATGGGGGCGATGGGGGCGATGGGGGCGATGGGGCGATGGGGCGATGGGGGCGATGGGGCGATGGGGGCGATGGGGCGATGGGGCGATGGGGCGATGGGGGCGATGGGGGCGATGGGGGCGATGGGGCGATGGGGCGATGGGGGCGATGGGGCGATGGGGGCGATGGGGCGATGGGGCGATGGGGCGATGGGGCGATGGGGGCGATGGGGGCGATGGGGGCGATGGGGCGATGGGGCGACGGGGGCGGCGGAGGGCGCTGAGCTCAGGCGGTTCGGGCACCGGAGGCGGGGGGGGGGGGGGGGGGGCTCCCAGCAGGGTCCGAGTGACGCCTCTGGGCAGGAATGCGCGTTGCTCTGCAACCCTAATCCTTGAGGAACCCCGAGGCCGGAGAAAGGTTCCCAGGGCGATCGGGGAGAGTTTCCCAGCGGGAGGCCGGGGGGGAAGGGCGGGCCTTCCTCTCCTCTCTCTTCCCGGTGGGCGGTGAGCGGAGCCCCGAATTGTAAGATTCTGTGCTGGGACGGGACCTGAGGGCACAGCCCCTGGGCCGGCCGGGGCGGAGTCTGCAGGGGTCCGGGGTTTGGGGGGGTCGGGGGCGCCCCACACCTGCTCTGGGCAATCCGCTGGCTACAGTCTCCAGCCTCCACAGTTTGAAACTCACAGCTTCCCGGCAGACACAGCCGAGGGCTGGCGCTGGGCTCCTCCTGCTACGTGACCGACCAACCGACCGACAGGCCGTGGGCAGGTGACCGGGCCTCTGTGGCTTTGGTGCTGACAGGCCGATCGGACCTGCCCGGGAGGTGGTGGTCGTGGGGTTCGGGGATTCAGAGAAGCCTCCGCAGGGTTCCTGGCTAGAAATCAGCTTAGTGGTGCCAGCGGGGTGTCGCTGCTCCGCGGCTGGCACTCACACACGGTCACTGCATCTGCGCAGAAACTGCCCCTTCCGTCCGGCGGGCACGGCTCAGGGGTGAGTGTCCACCTGTGAACCAGGAGGTCACGGTTCGATTCCCGGTCTCGGCACAGGCCCCAGTTGTGGGCTCCATCCCCAGTGTGGGGGGAAGCGTGTAGGAGGCAGCCGATCAATGATTCTCATCACTGATGCGTCCCCCCCCCCCCTTCCCGGCTCTCTCTCTCTCCCCTCTCTCCCTCTTCTTTACTCTCTGAAATCAATAAAAATATATTTAAAAAAAATAAAAACAAACAACAAACAGCCCCTTCCTACTTCATCCCTGTTGTTGCACTTTCTTTCCTTTTTTTTTGGGGGGGGGCCCTGGGTACCTCGCCCCCCCCCCATGTCAGAGTGAGGAGGAGTAAGAGGAGCCGCCCCAGCCCCTGCCGAGGGCTCGGTGCTGGCAGAGGCAGGCCGTACGTGACGGCTTATCCTGAAGTTCCCTTTGATGATTGGCCGTGCTCACTCCATCGGGCATTCCTTTTTATTTCTCCCCTTTAAGGAAACAAACAGATTCCAAACAGTGGGATTGATTTTCAAGCCGCTGCTGCCTGATCCGACTTCTGAGGGCCTCTCACGACGGTCTCAGGAGCGGCCGGCTTCTCACTTTCTCCTTATCCGCCCATCGCCCTCTCCCAGTGCGGCACAGAGGGCCAGAGCGGCTCACGGCGGAGGCCCGGAGCGGGGGCGCCCTCGGGGCGGTGACGCCCGACGTGAAACCCGCACCGCAGCGTGCTGTGCCCGGTCCGGCCTCTCCGGCCCCTCCTGGGGGCTCCCTTTTCTTTGGGCCCTCGGCCGGAGCTGCCCTCTGCCCTCCTGGGTGTCGTAGGCCGGTGCAGGCAGGGGTGTGTGTGTGTGTGTGTGTGTGTGTGTGAGTGTGAGGTGTGTGTGTGTGTGGGGGGGTGGGGGTGGGGGGTGGGGGGTCGGCTCTGTGCCGTGGTTGGCGTGTGGATTCGCCGAGCACCTCTGCAGGGTGAGCACCCAGAGCCTCCGGACTTCGCCTGCCCCCACGAGATGCCGGCAAACCCAGTTCAAGACGACTCTGCGCGCATCCCATTTGTGGACTTGTAACTTGTACATATTTTCCTGTTTGTTTTATTGTTTAAAGTATTATCAATAGTAGTACATTGTCTCCTCTTTCTCCCAATGGGCCTTCCCCTGCCTACCTCACCCCCCTCCCGCCATCCTGCGTCCATTGGTTATGCTTATGTGCATGCATACAAGTCCTTTGGAGGATCTCTTAAAAGTAAATGTATCGGTTCCAAACATACCTGCAAGTAACTGGGGGTTGGGGGAGTGGGGTGAGGAGGTGGAGGGGGTTGGGGGTGTGGATACTGCCGGTCGGAGGGCCCATCGTCACCTTATTGATTGGTTGTGGGGAGACTTGTTGTTTTGGGGAGACACATCCATAAACGTGTGCGGATGGATTCTCGATGTAAAAGAACCAGAAACGTGTAGGCCCAGCGAGGAACGCTCCCGGGAAGTCTGGGTGGCCATTGCTGATGGTGCCGATGTTCAGCGTTGTGTTCTCGAAGTGTCAGTTTGTCATCGAATTATAGGGTAGCGGTATTTGGTAAGAAAGGTTCTTCCCTTCTTTACTTGAAACAACAAAGGGCGACTGTATAATGATGTACGGCGTAATAGCAATTGCCGACAGCACGCTGACGCAGAGCACGAAGGGAGGACGCGCCGGGCTGGGGCCCGGGTCCCGAAGGAAGTCGCCTGCAGGTCTGGCTCCCCTAAGCCAGTGTGCACACTTGGAGGCAGGGTCTGGGTGGGCTCGTCTGAGATGCGGCTTTCCTGGCAGATTTCTCTTGGTGACGGAATCTCAGTGTGGCCGTGAACAGCCCGGGGCCAGGGTCTGATAATTTCTGGGGTTATGCTTAGGACACCACACGCTGGACTATGAACGTGGAGCGGCTGCTGAGCCGGGAGGCTTGCCATCCATCACACTGGGTTCTCCGGGAGGTGAAGCTGAGGGTGGCATGAGGGAGACTCAAGAAAGACCCGGCCTTTGAATATTTGTCACCCAGAAATGCCTCCCTCAATCAATCAATCAATCCATCCATCCATCCATCCATCCTTCCAGCCGTCCAAGCTTTGTCTCTCCACCCAACCTTTGGCAGGATGGGAGTGGGTGGGTCGGGAATCTGTTGGGAGCAGCATCTGGCTGACCTGGTAGACCAGTAGGCCGGGGCTCTCAGCACACGTCACCAGGAGAGAGCATGCTGAGGCCTGCTCTGTGGGGCTTGGTCCCCCAGGAGCTTGAAATGGGGGTGCTGTTTCCACAACTGTGTGTGGACTATGGATTCTGAAGGGAAACGAGCAAGAATGCACTTCTGTGACACTCATGATACTTTTTGTCATTTGTTTTTTTGAATGTCTTGTATAAGTTGCTTACAAACCACATGTATGACATCTGTGGAGGGTTAGTTGGGGCGGGAACTGAGGTAGGACATCATGTTTGCTCGGCTCTTACACGCATATGCACACATGGCAGGTGCACACAGAGAGACGCACACAGCATCCTCCCCCCTGGCAGGGCCGTGGGCTCGGGGAGGCACTCAGCCCATGCTTCCTGGTGTGACTGGGCCAAGTGGGGCAAGACCCAAGCCCTGTGCCCTCCTATCATCTTTTTTTTCATTTAAAAGATGATTTTTTAAAAGATGATATATATTTAAAACATGAATCAATAAAACATTGATTGATATAAAAACATGCAATACATTGAACAGCAAGCCTGCTTCCACCCAGCCTGTCATTGTTTCTCCTGAGAGAGATCTGTCAAGCCCCTACCCAGAGGTTCGGCGTGTGTCCACGCCGATGTGTCCGTGTCCTCACTGTTCCTCCCTGTTCCTCGTGACAAACTACTCCGGTTAGCATGTTGAAACAGCAGACGTGGGTTCACAGTTTCCTGCATCAGGAACTGCCAGGGATCCGGGAGCTGCTTCCTTGGGACTTTTGGACTCATGAGGCTGCAGTGGGGACGGTGGCAGGGCTGTGGCCTCATCTGAAGGGTTGGCCGGGGCTGGAGGACCCACTTCCACGTGCGCTGACTCACGCCTGCCGGCAGGAGGCTCAGTTCCTCGCCACGGGGACTTTCTCCTACACTCTAGGCACTG
The DNA here is from genome assembly GCA_963924515.1 of Vespertilio murinus. NCBI lineage: Eukaryota > Metazoa > Chordata > Mammalia > Chiroptera > Vespertilionidae > Vespertilio > Vespertilio murinus. The sequence continues at coordinate 199,499,044 of OZ004706.1, read as the reverse complement.
GGATTGCCGGGCCATGCGCAGTGAAGGATTCGATGACCTTTATTACACTTCCTCTTCGAAGAGGTGACACAAAACCGTGCTCCCCTGACACTGTGGGGTGCCCCGTTTGCTCCCCCAGCTTCCTGAATCCGAGGCGAAAGGATGCCTGCTGTCCCTTACCTCACAGCTTCCTCGGAGTGCACGAGAGACCCCGTCTCCTGCCCTGGGAGCAGAAGCCAGAGTCTGCAAAACAATCTGGCCCAGAGGGGAGCACTACATACGGGATGACAAACCCACGTTCTGCAGGATGTGGACCGCCCACCCGGCCCCAATGCGCGGCTCCTGCCCTCGTGCCTGTGCCCTGACCTCACTCCCTTATCCGCCCGCGCGCCCTCTTCCCGAGAGAGGGGCACAGCGGGGGGCCGAGCCCCGCACTCAGAGAAGCCACAGGGAACGGGGGGGGGGGGCGGGGGGACCCGCCAGTCCAGCCTGGCCCAAGTCCCCGACCCGGCGGCCCAGGGGGTGGGCGCTGTCCCAAAGCAGACACTGCGTCTCCCAATGTTGGGGTGCTCTGTGTTGGGGCCACGGGGAAGTGGCACACGGGGCTCCTGTCTGCTCCAGCGGGTGAGGTCCGGTGAGCGAGGAGACAGTCCAGTGAGAGGCTCAGGACTGCAGCGTTCAGAGCCGGGGGTGCAGAAGGGGGGCGGGGGGAGGGGAAGGAGGACGCCCTGTGGCCAGGCCTCCTCTTCCCCCTGCGTTCTCCCCGCGCCTCCCTCGCTGCTCCTCAGCAGGGTGACCCCGGTTGGTAAGCCCGCGCTGCGGCTCTCAGCAGGCTGACCCCGGTCGGTAAGCCCTCGCTGTGGCTCTCAGCAGCCTGACCCCGGTTGGTCGGTAAGCCCGCGCTGCGGCCCTCAGCAGGCTGACCCCGGTCGGTAAGCCCGCTCTGCGGCTCTCAGGAGCCTGACCCCGGTCGGTAAGCCCGCGCTGCGGCACTAAGCAGGCTTTCCGGAACAAGACTGCCCTTTGTGTGGAAATTCCTCGTGAGGACTTCACGGGGAACGGCTTTCCGCCTCCGGGGAGGGCTCCCGCGGGGACCGGCCGCGTGATTAAATGGGGATTAAGAGGAGCCCTGGCATTTTTTACATCCTAACGTGTCCGTGGGGACAAGCAGCAAGCCCCTCGTGGCCGTGCGGGCCCTTCTGTGGCTCGGCCACGCCCACGGGGACGGGGACTCTCACCCCACGAACCCCGGGCCAGGGTTCAGAGCGAAGAGCAGTTTGGTTCAGGGGTTCAGCTACGTGGGTCAAGGGGGACCCGCAGCCCTGTCCTCGGATTGTCAGGACGGTCAGAAAGAGGAGGCGCTGTCCGCTGGGGGTGGGGGGGTCGTATTTGGGGCTAGGAGGCTTTCTGGAGGGGCCGGAGCTGCGCTCCCATGAAGTCCCAGCCCTCAGACACGCTGCCAAGACCACGCCGTGGCGATGGTGCGATGGTGCTGGGTCCTGGGCAGCGCGTTTCCGTGGGGGCTCGGCGTGGCCCCCTTTGCGGTGTGGAGGGAGGGAGGGAGGGAGGGAGGGAGGGAGGGAAGGAGGGAGGGAGAAAGGGAGGGAGGGAGGGAGGAACCACCGGGCCAGTCGGAGGCGGCAGGCCGAAGGCGCGGGGTGGGCAGGGGAGCGCAGGCCCGCAGCGCTGGGACGGACGCCGGAACCGCTGGCCGCGCTGCAGGCCCAGTCCAGCCGGAGGGTCCCGGGTGCGAGCTGCTGTTCCTGTAGGGAGAAATGCGTGGGTCTCCTCGCCCTGAGCCTCCCGCACTTCGGTGGGTTTCCTCGTGGGCTGACGGGTGTGTGTGTGTGATGCATGTGCCACAGGGTGCGCCAGCAGAGGGTGAGTGAACACACAGCACCCACAGGGCGTGGGGACCGAGGAGTGGAGAGGGGGAAGCTTGAGGGGCCTGAGGTTGCCGCCGTCCTCACCGGCTCCACTAGGGGGCAGACGAGGGAGGGAGGGAGAGCCGGCAGTGCCGCTAGCCAGTTCCTGTCCCAGGAGCTGCTGGCCTGCAGAGAGTTAGGACTGCGGAGGGGCCTGTGGTGGCCGTGCCCGCACTCCCCCTGCCCGCACTCCTCTCCGAGCCCGCACTCTCCCTGTCCGCAGTCCGACCTGCAAGCGGCCCCTTGCAGCCTTGCCTCTTGACCTTGGCGGTCACCCCTGCCTGGAGCCCCGTGCTAACCAGAGTCCCGAGGGCACCCGCTGCCTTCGGCTCCCCGCCGGGGCCTCCTCCCTCCCAGGTACATGTACCAAAGTACATGCCCTTGACCAGAATCGAACCCGGGACCCTTCGGACCGCAGACCGACGCTCTATCCACTGAGCCACACCGGCCAGGGATGTTCCCTCAGTTTTGAACCCCAGTTTCCAAGCCTTGCTTTCCCTCCTTTCCTGCGTGAGGGGGTTCTGGCCTGGACGCAGAGTCGTACGTGAGCGTGCTCTCTCTGCCTCTGGGGCCGCCGTGGCCGCGGCAGGATCGGCGCGACGGTGGGGACAGGCAGGCGGCCTCGGCCGGGCCGCTGTAATCGCTGCTGCAGCACACTGAGGGCACGGGTTTGTGAGTCCGCGTCTCCGAGGAGGTGCCGGGTCCTGTGGCGGCTGTATTGTGTTTAGTTTTCTGAAGGAAACTTCACACTGTCCCACGGGGGCAGCTCCCGGCTATGCTCCTGCCAACACCGGGGCCCCCTTCTCCGCGTCCTCGCCAGCACGCACTGGTTCCTCTGTTTAAAAAAAAAAAAAAAAAAAATATATATATATATATATATATATATATATATATATTATTGATTTTTCACAGAGAGGAAGGGAGAGGGATAGAGAATTAGAAACATCGATGAAAGAAACATCGACCAGCTGCCTCCTGCACACTCCCTACTGGGGATGTGCCCTCAACCAAGGTACATGCCCTTGACCGGAATCGAACCTGGGACCTTTCAGTCTGCAGACCGACGCTCTACCCACTGAGCAACACTGGTCTCGGCAGTTCCTCCGCTTTTGAGGACACACAGCCTCACAGGCCGGAGGTGGCGTCTCACTGGGGTTTGATCCGCACGTCCCTGGTGGGTCAGGGCACCGAGCATCTGTTCCCGTGTGCGTCAGCCACCTGCACGTCGTGGGGAAGCGTTCGGGTCCTTTGTCCACTTTTTGGTTGGATTTTTGTCTGTTTGTTTGTCTGTTTGTCTTTGCTACGACGCTGTGTGAGTCCTGTCTGTATTTCAGACGTTGTCGTCGTCCCTCGGTCAGGTATGTGATTGGCAAACACCGTCTTCCATCCCGTGGGCCGCCCTCTCGCCGTGTCCATGGCTCCCTGTGCCGGCGATGGAGTCCGGCTTGTCCAGTTTTGCTTCGGTTGCCCTGGCGTTGAGGCCGGGTCCAGAAGAGGCCCAGCCGTGGCGGACGCCGAGGAACCGGCTGCCCGTGTTTCCTTCCAGCGTTTTCGGGGCTTGAGGTTTTGCACTCGAGTGTGTCACCGTCTTTGAGTTAATTTCTGTGTGTAGCCAGGGGTGGGCAAACTTTTTGTCTCGAGGGCCACCATGGGTTCTTACACTGGGCCGGAGGGCCGGAACAAAAGCAACCTGACCATGCTGGCACTCTCCTCTTGGGCTGCTGGTGAAGGATCGGAGGGGAGAGCAAGAGAACCCTCCGCTCTTTCGGCTCCGCGGGCCGGACAGAACAGCCGAACGGGCCGGATCCGGCCCTTGGGCCATAGTTTGCCCACGGCTGGTGTAGACAGTGGTCCAGGTTTATTCTTTTGCACGTGGCCACCCGGCTTCCCCAGGAGCTAGTACCAGAGACCCTGTCCTCGCCTCGCTGCCTGGTCCTCGTCCGTTTGCTGTGAGTTACCGGCCCAGGTATCGGTGTGCTCACTTCTGGCTCTCTCCTGCCCAGCTGAGCCAGGCTGCCGTCTTTGCCCGCGCTGTGCTGTAGCTTTGGAACACGGCTTCAAGTCCAGGAGCGCGATGCCTTCAGCTTCGCTCTTCTTAAGACTGCGTTAGCCATTTTGGTGCTTCTGGAATCTATTTCAGATTTTTAAGTCTTTCCAGCTGTCGTAATGAACACGGCTTCGCAGGTGTGCTGGCACTCAATGGACGGAGACCCGGCAAGCACACGCTTACACAGCACACACTCCTGACGTGAGGCTCCGTGACCTTCTGGCTTTGCCGCTTCCTCCAGACGGGGCCACCAGCGCGGACCCTGTCTGGCTGTGTGTGGGGTGACGCCGGGAGGGGACGAGGCCACCGGGGGGTGGGGGTGGGGGGCTCTCCCCCAGGGTGGCCCCTGGGGGGACCAGAGTAACTGCCACCGCTCAGGCGCCGCCTGTGGCTCTTCCCTGACAGCCCTGAGGTCCGGGCTTGCCCGGAAGGCGGGTTCTTCCAGGTCTCACCTCTCCGACCATCCCGGCGACCCCTGCCTCCTCCCTGAGCACGCAGCCACCGAGCTCTGACCTCCCACCCTTCGTCGTGAACCAGAGAGCGCTCCGACACCCACACGGTCGGTCCCACACCCTCTCTCCTGAGAATCCCCTCAGCGACCTTGGGATGTTTCTGATTGGCTGGCTGGTTTCATCGGAACAAAGTGTTATAGAAAGACCAGCCCCCCCAGCCCCCAACCCACAGAACTTTCTTTTCTTTTCTTTTTTAAAAAAATACATTTTATTGATTTTTTACAGAGAGGAAGGGAGAGGGATAGAGAGTTAGAAACATCGATGAGAGAGAAATATCAATCAGCTGCCTCCTGCACACCCCCCACTGGGGATGTGCCCACAACCAAGGTACATGCCCTTGACCGGAATCGAACCTGGGGACCTTTCAGTCCGCAGGCCGACGCTCTATCCACTGAGCCAAACCGGTTTTGGCCCATAGAACCAACCTCATTGTCTCCAAGGTAGATTTTTCTTCTTTGTGAAATAGACAGTTCCAGACCTCCAGCCTCCTTAAAACTTATAAATATTTCAAAGAAAAATGGAGAGAAAAAGGTCCTTTTTTCTTTTTTAATCTTTTCAGGAAGCTACATATTTCTTTTCTGAATCCTCACCCGAGAAAACTTTTCCTTTGGTTTTTAGAGAGCGTGGGAGGGAGAGGGAGCGATGGAGAGACATCGATGTGAGAGACATCGGTGGGCTGCCCCCCACATGCACCCGACCAGGGCTGGCGGTCAGGCCCCCACCGAGGTTTGTGCCCTTGACGGGAACTGAACTCCGACCCTTCCGTCCACAGGCCGATGCTCTATCCACCGAGCCGAACCGTCCAGGGTAGGAGGCTACATGTTTTTCTAAAAGAATTTGTAAAAGAGCTAGAGAATTCCAAACACATAGAGAAAGTTGAACGTGAACACTTTTAGGGAAAAGGAGAATTTCTTGCCTGTGGTCTCTCTGTCCCCTCCGCCCCCTCCTCTCTCCATTGCTCCCAGAGTGGAGAAATAATTCACACACATCTTCAGTTGTCAACTCCCACCGGGAGCAAAGTGTGCCCTTCCCAAGTCAGGATGCAGTTCCACAGGCTTCCGCCCAGGTCCCCGTGTGTCTGGGCCTTGCATTGCTCTTCTGGTCTCCCCGCGGGGTCCAAGCTGGGAGTCGGGGGAAGGAGACCAGCACACTCTTCATCTTTCCAGGACTTCCCTGGTTCTAACACGGGAAGTCCTAGGGTCCGGGAAACCTAAGTCCTGGGCAAACTGGGCAGGTTTAGCCTCTGGTAGGGGCTGACATCGGACTGGTGACATTTCCAGCAGGGCCTCATTGGGGAGGGAGGTGGTAAAAGCGCTGGTAAGTCTGAGCGTGCATCTCCAGACCACTAGGGGGCGCCAAGAGCATTAGGGTTAGACCCACCACCCGGGTGGTGGCTTAACACAGCTCACATGGATCCCCTTACAGTTATGTTGGCCCGAGGACGTGGGTCTCTCTGGGCTAAAACAAAGGTGTCCACGGCCCCCATCTCTTCTTGGGGGCTGTAAGGGGGGCAGTCTGTGCCTTTGTCTCTCCTGCTTCTGGGGTTTCTGGCTCCTGCCCCCCTCCACACTCGGAGCTCCTCTCTCTGACGGCTGTTCCCGCACCAGGTCCTCCTGACCGCGGCGGGGACGCTCCCCTTTTAAGGATGCGGGGATCAGCCTGGCCCACTGCAAAGCCAGGGAAACCTGCCCCCCTACAGCCTGACACCCTGGTTAAGCCCCGTGTGCCTCGTGAGGCGACACGGCCACGGGTCCTGTGTGTCAGGATGTGGCCCCCGTGGGGGGCCGTTCGGCGCCTGCCGCCCCAGAAGGTGGTCGCGGAGCTGGTTCTCACTGTGCCGTCGTGGCCCAGGCCACAGCCAGGACGAGCCGTGGTCAGGGGCGGACCCCCTCGGAGACTCAGCCAGTGGCATTTTCCCGGCGGCTCCGGGCGTGTCCCGCCGGCCCTTGGCCGTGACCTCTGGGAGTCTGGAGGAGAGGGCAAGCCCGAGCGTCCTTCTTCCACAGCAGGCGTGTCCTTGCTGAGTGCCCAGGGCTCCTTGGGTGTTTTTACTGAGTGTCCTTCACGGCCAAGGTCAGGCACCTGCCTTCCCCTGCCTTCAGAACACTCCAGCCCGAGCCCTTGGCCACGGCACGGGGCCAGTGCTCCGTGGCTGTGCTGGCCTGCCCAGAGCAGGCCCCACGGCTCCTCCTCCGAGCACCCGGCCCAGCCGCTCGGGGGAGGACGAGGTGGGCGCCGGCTGCGGCCGTGGCTGTGCTGGCCGCCCTGGTTGCTGCGGGGAGGCCAGGCCTGCGTGGGGGCGGGCTCTGCGTGCTGTGGATGGGCAGGGTGGCCGCCTGCGCGTCAGTGTGGGGTGGGCAGTGCGACGTGACACAGTCACCTTAAGTTCTAGCGGGAGGAGGTTCCCACGGAGGGGACACGCGGGACGCAGGTGGCACGTGCAGAGGACAGACGGTGGCAGGAGAGGAAGGAAGCCGGGCAGGGGCCACGCAAGTGCCTGCCGTGGACTCGGGAGGCAGGAGCCGAGAGGAGAGGGCGTTAGACAGTCCCGGGGACACTTGTGGGGGCCGTGAGGGGCGGGGCTCTGGGCCTCACATTCCCCTTGGGGAGGGGCCTGTTATCTCGCCCTCTTCTTCTGGCATCCCCATCATCCAGGTGTTGGTACGCTTAGAGTTGTCCCAGAGGCTCCTTACACTGTCTTCATATTTGTTTCTTTCCTTTTTGCTTTTCCGGTTGGGTGTTTTTTGCTTTTTCGTTTATCAACTCTTTGGCTTGATTCTTGGGATCCCCTAGTCTGCTGTGGGATCTCTGTGTATTATTTTTTATTTCAGTCAGTGAATGCTTAATTTCTAATCGGTCCTTTTTTTCATATCATCGAGGGTCTCGCTACATTCCTTGGAGCTTTCTAGAAGATTCCTGAGTAACCTTATACCCGTGGTTTTGAACTCTATATCCAGGAGTTTGCTTTCCTCCATTTCTTTTATTTGTGACCGGTTTCTTTGTCTCCTCCTTTTGGCTGCTTCCCTGTTGATAGAGCAGCCTGTGTGCTCGGTGTCCTACAGGGCCCAGGGCTCAGCCCCCCCAGGTGGACCCTCTTGGTGAACCCCTTTGGGGGCTGTGTGCCCAGTCTTGTTGTAGTAAAGCCTTGATTGCTGTTGGTACCGCTGGGAGGCACTGACCTCCGGGCCAGGTGGCTGTGAGGACCAGCTGTGTCTGCAGTGGGAGAACTTCTGTGCTGGAGACACCAGAATGGGGCAGGACTTGCTTCCGGGGGGCTTTGGTGCTCACTGAGTCTGCCCCCTGAGCGTGTCTCTCATGGATCTGAGGAGCTGTAATCCGGTCTGGTCTCACACTGACCCCTGGGTGCGCTGGCTCTGGGATCTCCAAGGGGGTGCAGAGTCAGCCACTGCCTGAGGCCAGCCAGCAGGAGGTAGGGAGAGATCTGCAGATTGCTCCTCTCAGTTTGTGGTTTGGAGGTGCCCAGATGAGGCGCAGCTGTGAAGCCGTGTAGGCTGCTGGTGAGCCTCGGGCCTTCTTTTGGAAGCTCCGGGGCTCTCTGACCCAGCTGCAGAGAGATTGTAAGGTTAGGCTGCAAAAGGCCAGACCGTTCACACGCAGACGCCTCTGCGCCCAGCGTGGGTGGGACTACAGGTTGGGTGGGTCGTGGGCTCGGGGAATCCCAGGTGGTGCACACAGCCACGGCCGCCCGCTGGCCCCGGAGAGGCCCCTGGAACAGTGGCTGCTGCTGCGGCCACCTCTGAGCGACAGCCACCCTCAGGCTCCGGTCCGGATGCCAGGCAGTCCAGTTTCTCTGTGTGTGAGTCCGGGCCCCGGAGTCTCCCCGGAACTGAGTTCAGAGCCGTCGGGAGTCTGTATCTCCTCCCGGTTCAAAAGGACCACGGCGCACCCGCCCGCCGGCCTGTCTCGGCGCTCGCCTCCGCACCTTCGTTCTCCCTCGCCTCCGCACTCTCCCCAGTCTGGATGCGCCTTTCTCTTTCCTTCTTGTTGTAGGACCTGCTCTCAGCCAGGCTTCCCGTGGTTCGGGGCGACGTCCTTTTTGTCTTTTAGGTGTAGTTTTGGTGTGGTTGTGCTAGGTGTGCTAGGTGCAAGTTCCGAACTAGACAGCAAGTTCCGGTGTTCACCGTGCCGCCGTCGTGGCTCCTCCATCCGTGGATCTTAAGGGTTCTGCGGGTTGGCTGGAAAATGAGACGCATTGAGCCTTGTTCAAAGCACCCATAGTGGCCTGTTCTGGTGCCACGGGTTTGGAAGAGTGATGATGACGACGATGACGATGGTGACAAGAATGGCTGCCGTTGTAGGAGCTGGAGACTCGGCACCTCACACACAGTCCTGCAAGGTGGCGGGGGGTGATGCTGCTTTAAATGCAGAAGCCGAGGCTCAGGGCGAGCAGGCGAATTGCCCAAGGCCACTCGTTCTAGGAAGGTGGGTCCCCACCCTGGCCCTCCTGGTATTGTCTGGCTGCAGCAGCACGTTCCCCGTGACCGTGACCTTGACCATGACCTTGACCATGCGGCCTCAGAGACAACAGATGCTGCGTCCACACGCACACTTCCGCCCGCCAGGCCAATGGGAAGGGTTGCACACTTCCCTGGACTTAGAGGAGTTTCCCAGGCAGGAAGCCTCCCCTCTGTTTGAAGACTGCGTCTGAAGTCGAACCAGAGACCAGAGGCTCCAGCTCCGGCTCTGGGGGGGGGGGGGAGGGAGGGGAGAGAGAGTGCTGCCCTGGACTCAGGGCCTCGCACTCTCTCCACACCTCTCCCTCCCCCCCTCTCCCCTGCACCCTCTCCTTTCCCCCTCCCCTCACCTTGGGGGTCACTCACAGGGTGATGGCTTCCTCTGACAGGGGAGGGCTGTGCCCGGAAAAGGAGGAACCGGGGGGCCCTCCGGGGTGACCGGCTCCCGGTGCTGAGGAGCCGTTGGAGCCGGGCCTGGCCCTGTCCCTGTCCCAGTGCTGGCAGGCCGGCCCTCGGGCTGGGCCGGTGGGAGCCGCCCGGGAGTGTCAGGGTCAGAGGTCCCAGCGCTCCCTGCGCCTGCGCCCGTGTGGGAGCAAGGAAAGGCCAGTGCGTGTCCCCCACCCTCCCACCTGGCTTCCCTTGGGGGCGGGGGGGGAAGGCGCATTCCCAGCCCGACCTGCTCCAGATGGCAGGCCCGGGCCGGGCACAGATACCCCGATGGGGGCCGGGTGCCGAGGCCCCAGGGCGCCGAGGCCCGGGTCACACCGGGGGCGTGGGGCGTGGGGCGTGGGGCGTGGGGCGTGGGGCGTGGGGCGTGGGGCGTGGGGCGTGGGGCGCACATTTTCTAAGCACAGCCATCCCCCCCGCCACGTGCCGATGGCTGAGGACCCTCAGGTCCTCTCTGACCACGGTGCACACCCCTCAAAACCTCCTTGGAGGCTCCTCGGCGCCCCACCTCTCCTTCCCCCAGAGCGGCCACGCCCGCACCCGCCACCTCGCTTCTCCGCTTGCTTGGCTCGACCTTCTTTCCAGAAGATTCTCTGTGGGCCTGCGCGGTAAACACCGTCTGGGAAGTAAGCACTTGACCCGAGTGCGGTGGGATCGGTGTGGTGGAGAGGAGAGAGGCAGGCCCCTGGCAATGTCCTGGGCGGCCCTTTGCCCTGCAATGGTCACGCTGGACAGAACACAGACGCCGGGACCGGCCACGGGGACCACTGCGGCCTCCCGGACCGGCCACAGGCACCGGCCTAGACCCCACGGGGAAGGGCGTTCCTCAGACTCTAGTCAGATGTCCGTGCCGCGGGCTCGTCTGCGAGGGGAGGGACCCGGCTCCGGGGACAGGCCAGGGAAGACCCCAGGGGCCTGGGAGGGTGGTGCTCAGGTGCCGGCCGAGGTCACGGTGCAGCCAGAGGTGCGTGTCCTCAGGCGTGCGTGGGAGGTGCCGCTCCTTCGGCGAGGACACGCCGATGCAGGGACGTCGTGGGTGGGTTGGAGTGAGGGAGCCGCCGCCCACGGGGCTGGCTCGGACCCTTCCCCTGGCAGCGCCGTGTCCAGCCTTCCGATGGGCCGGCGGCCAGCAGAGCGGGGGCCGGTCCCGTCCTGTGGCCACACTGTTCTCCTCCCAGGAGAGCAGATCTGGTGGCTGCCCACGCCTCCCACAGCCCTGCCAGCTGCCCGGCTTGCTCAGCTCCATCCCTGCCCGCGGTGGCCTGGCACGGCCACTGTGCTCCCCGCCCTCCTCCTCTCCCTGGGCCGGAGCCAGGCAGACGCGGCCCCGGAGCCCCGCGGGCCCAGAGCGCTCGCCACATGCACACACGCTGCTCTCCCGCGGCAGAGAGCCAGGCCCAGGGAAGGCCGCCCGGAGAGTGCCAGGGCCTGCCTGTCTCCTCTCCACGCACCGATCCCACCACACCCGGCCGAGGTGCTCGCCACGCAGGCCCACCGAGAGTTTTCTAGAAAGACCCGAGCCAAGCAAGCGGAGAAGCGAGGTGGAGAGTGCAGGCGTGGCCGCTCTGGGGGGAAGGAGAGGTGGGGCGCCGAGGAGCCTCCAAGGTTGAGGGGTGTGCACCATTGTCGGGTCTAGACCCGTGCCCGTGGCCTGTGGCCTGTGGCCCGTGGCCCGTGGCCCGTGCGGGAGCCGCGGTGGTCGCCGTGGCCCTGTCCCGGGCGTTTCTGTGGAGCGTGACCGTGGCGGGCACTCAGCGGTTGGCAGGCTGCCCCGAAGTCTGGGTCACCCCGCTGGGCCACGGAGACGGGGCTGCGGAGGTCTCTGTCGGCGGCCTTGGCTTCCTGCACACGCAGCTCCCCGCAGCGCCGTCAGCGATGCCTCCAGGGTGGGCGGTCCGTCACGGGGCCGGGTCAGCTCCCCGCTCCCAGGACCCACGCTCTGCCCCCTCACCTTGAAAGTTAACGAACACGGCCCGATGGCCACTCTCCGGGGTGGTCAGTTGTGGGGGCCGGCTTCTTTCCGTGGGCACATCCCAGCACTGAAGATCTATCACAATTAAACTCAGCAGCGAGCCGCCCTGGTCGCCCCACAGGGTCCCATGGTCCCCTCGTGTCCCGTGGCCTCCTCGTGTCCCATGATCCCCCTCATGTCCCGTGACCCCCTCATGTCCCATGGCCCCTCATGTCCTGTGGCCCCCTCGTGTCCCGTGGCCCCCCCGTGGCCACCTCGTGTCCCGTGGCCCCTCATTACAACAGGCCAGACAGAAAACAAGTTTAGAGCAATTCAAGATGAGGCAACCCGGGTTATGTGAATGTGGTGTTGTTGGTGGCTGGCTGATTCTTCTAGAATCTTCTGGAATGTGTGGCAGCCTCAGTCCACTGGCTGTGCTGGGTCACAGTAGCCCCGTTTTAAGGCCATTCTGGGGGGGTGGTGAGAGGGGAGGGGGCGCCGAGGAGCCACCAAGAATGTTTCGCGGGGTGTGCACGGCTGTCAGGTCCGGCGGGTGCCCGGGCACATGCGGAGGGAGCACGCTCACAGAGCCTTCCCGTGGTCTCCAGGCTGGGGTGCTGTGGCCACGTGGCTGGCCCCGCGGGGTTCTGGGAAGGCGCCTATAAAGAACTCTAAGTGTTTAGAGAGTCAGATGATGAAAGCAGTTTCTATTTATTTTATTTTATTATTATATTTTTTAAAATCCTGACCCGAGGATGTTTTTTCAATTGATTTTCAGAGCGAGTGGAAGGGAAGGGGGAGAGAGCGAGCCATGGGTGTGGAGAGAGCCACATTGATTGACTTTCCCACACTCGCCTGATTGGGGTTGGGGAACAAACCTGCAACCCGGCTCATGCCCTTGACCGGGAATCGAACCCGGACCCGGCAGTCTAACCACTGAGCAGCACCAGCCAGGGCCGTGACTGTTTTTTACAGACTGTGTTGCCTCTTTAACACCGTCTTTGTTTGTCTAACGATGGAGCCCGGGACTCGGGAGACGTGAGGACGGTTTCCAGGGAGAAAGAACCCTGGCTTGGGCTGGGGGTGGTGAGAGCAGAGGCGGCGCGGCCTGGCCCGCGTCCTGTGGAGGCCTCGCTGCAGGCCCGGCCGCCTGGGCCTCAGAGCCCATCCAGACCGCAGGCGGGGCGGGGAGCACCTGGGCCCGCAGTTCGGATGCGCTACACAGGGTCCCCGAGGTTCGGGGGACAGCGGGGGGAACGGGCCCTGCAGCTGCCTCAGCCCCCCTGCGCCCTGGAGCCGCTGGGAAGACGGGTTTGGAGCAGCGGAGCGAGTCAGGGCCGGTCCAGGTATGCGGCCTGTCCCTGCGCCTCCACCCCCCTCCCCTCGGCGTGGCTCTGCCACAGCCTGCCAGGGGAGGCCGTGGCCGTGGCCGTGGCCGGATCCGAGGGACCAGCCCGGCCGCTGGGCCTTGGCAGGCTCAGCTGCAGAGCAGAGAGCAGGGAGGCAGCCCTCCTGGGGCCCGAGGAGCTCCGTCAGGGCCGTCTGCAGGCCAGGGGTGCGGGGTGCGGGCTGCGCCCGGGCTGGGGGCCTGGACACCCCCTCCCCAGCCCTCAGCTTCCGGGACCCCACAGACTCCCGCAGGGAGTCCTCAGCCCTCCCCTCCACCAGGTGGACTGGCCAATGGGAATCCTCAGCCCTCTCCTTACAGACCACGGCCTCTCCTTACAGACCACGGCCTCTCCTTACAGACCACGGCCTCTCCTTACAGACCACGGCCTCTCCTTACAGACCACGGCCTCTCCTTACAGACCATGGCCTCTCCTTGCAGGCCACGGCCTCTCTTTGCACACACGGCCCCTCTCCTTGCAGGCCGGCTGTGACGGGGAGAGCATCGGGAACTGCCCCTTTTCCCAGCGCCTCTTCATGATTCTCTGGCTAAAGGGCGTCATATTTAATGTGACAACGGTGGACCTGAAAAGGTAAGACACGGTTCCTGCGTTATCGAAATAACGGCTTCATTACACACACACACACACACACACACACACACACACACACACGCAGTAAAACTCATGGCATTACAGGCAGCATGTCTTTCCTCGGTCAGGACCCTGCATTGGCTTGATTGTGAGTGAGCAAGGGACACACACACTCACTCACACACACACACACACACACACACACACACCAAGGCACTGCCCCTGAGACCCTGCCCAGGCCCCGACCCCATCAGTGCTCACGGGTCTCTTTCCCGGGAGGACACCCTGAGCCTGGGGAAGGGAGCGCCCCCTGGGGGCTGCTGACAAAGCTGCTGCCTACCCCTCCCTCCCTTCCTCCCCAGGAAACCTGCGGACCTGCAGAACCTCGCTCCCGGGACCAACCCGCCCTTCATGACCTTCGACGGGGAGGTCAAGACGGACGTGAACAAGATCGAGGAGTTCCTGGAGGAGCGCCTGGCCCCCCCGAGGTGGGCCTCACGCGGTCCCCACGCCTTCCCCGGCAGCGTGGAGCCGTGGCCCCCTCATCCCCCGGGTGGGCCTCACGTGGTCCCCACGCCTTCCCCAGCAGCGTGGAGCCGTGGCCGTGGCCCCCTGCCCCCCCCATGGGCCACAGCCAGCAGGTGGGGCTAGAGACCCAGGGACAGTGCGGGCTTTGCTCCAGGCCTGCAGCTTGGCAGGCTGGTCTGGGTCCGAAGGCAGAGAGTGGGTGGGGGGCCGGTGCCTGGGGGCTGGCCACCCGCTGGGTGAGCCTGGACCTGGAACCTTCTCGTGCAGCACCTTCCTTTGAGCGGAGGGAGCGAGGCCAGGCGGCCAGGGGAGGGAGCCTGGGCCCGGGTCCAAGAGATCAGTCCGGCCTCCTTCCTGCCCGCGGCCTGCGACCTGGACCTCGGAGCGGAGAAGCTCAGGAAAGGGCCCGGGTTTTATCGCTCAGACCTCCCCTCCCCCGCCGTCCCCACCCCCCGTGGCTCCTCTGTGACCTTCCGCCCGGGATTTCCCAAGGTACCCCAAGCTGGGGGCCCAGCACCCCGAGTCCATCTCCGCCGGGGACGACGTGTTTGCCAAGTTCTCCGCGTTCATCAAGAACACCAGGGAGGCCGCGCACGAGAGTGAGTGCCCGCTCGCCCGGCCCGTGTCCGTGCCCGTGTCCGTGTCTGCGTGGCCCCGGGCCGCCGGGTGGCTCTGGGTCCCGGGGTTGGGCCTCGCGTCAGCGGGAGGGACGGGGCCTAGAAGCGGGAACAGTGCCCCCGACTCGGCACCTGCACGGGGATCCCCATACGCGCTGCTGGGGCAGGACGCCAGAAACACGTTTCAGGGCGAACCCCTCACCCGGGGGCCGGGCCCAGCTGCACCCCGAGTCAGTGTGAGTGACGCTGCCACCAGGGCCTGCTCCACAGCAGGGTTTCCATAGAGATGAGGGGGAGTGGGGGTGTGTGTGTAGGCGGCCGTGGGTGGGGCGGCAGTGGGGGTGGACTGCAATAGGATACAGACGGCAGTTGGTGTGGGTGGCAGTGGGGAGTGGGTGGCAGTGGAGGTGGATGGCAGTGGGGGGTAGACGGTAGTGGGGGGTAGATAGCAGTGGGGGTGGATAGCAGTAGGATGTAGACGGCGGTGGAGGTGGGCGGCAGAATTACGATCCGTCCGGGAAGAGTGGGGCCACCCCGGCCCCCTCCCTCCCTCTGGAGCGGGGCCGACCCCTCTCTGCGCCGTGCCCCCGCCCAGGCCACGAGCGGAGCCTGCTGCGCGCGCTGCGGCGGCTGGACGACTACCTGAACTGCCCGCTGCCCGGCGAGGCCGAGGCGGACGGCGCCGAGGACGGGGCCGTGTCCGGCCGGAGGTTCCTGGACGGGGACGAGCTCACGCTGGCCGACTGCAACCTGCTGCCCAAGCTGCACGTCCTCAAGGTGGGCGCCCCCGAGGGCGGCAGGCGGGTGGGCGGGCGGAGGTGCGGGCGCCGGCCAGCCAGACCCTGCTGCTCATGCTTCTCGACCCCACGGCTCCCCCGCTCGCTCTCCGGGCCTCGCCCCACAGCCTCACCGAGGCCACGCGAGCGCCACGGGAGGGACGCGTGACCACACGGCGCCCGGTGCTCCAGGCTGGGCCTGCTGAGCGGCATCGGGGGGTGATGGGGGAGGGGCCGGCGGGCGATGGCCAGGCAGGAGGCTCCTGAGGGGCCAGGTCCTCCGAGGTCAGCCTCAGTTCTTTTTTAAATTAATTTTTTTAATTAAATTATTATCTGTGTACATATATTACCATTGTCCCCCCCATACATACCCTCTCTCCCCAGAGTTTTGCGTCCATTCAACCTCACTTCTTTCATTCTCATTCTCTCTCTCTCTCTCTCTCTCTCTCTCTCTCTCTCTCTCTCTCTGTCTCTTTTTCCCTCTTCCCTTTTTTCTTTATTTTAAATGTATTGTTATTGATTTTAGAGAGGAAAGGAGAGAGAGAGACGTCAGTGATGAGAGGATGGATCGGCTGCCTCCTGCCCGCCCCTCACCAGGGACCCAGCTTGCCGCCTGGGCCTGTGCCCTGACCGGGAATCGAATCGTGACCTCCTGGTTCACAGGTTGACGCTAACCACTGAGAAACACCACCGGGCTACAGCCTCAGTCCTTAACATGAGCCCCACAGCTGGAGCAGGGACGGCCCTCGGGCCCGGCCTCGGCCGGCTCCGGCGCCCGCCCACCCGCCCGGGTGCTGTGGGCAGAAGGAAAGCCACAGGTCACGTGTCGGGGCTGAGAGCCGCCCGCCCGGGTGGTGTGGGCAGAGGATGGCCACGGGTCACGTGTCGGGGCTGAGAGCCGCCCGGACCGGGAAGAGCGGTGTCCGCTGTCCCGGGACCCGCCCCCCGTGGCCTGGAACAGGGGCTCTTCAGCCCGAGAACCGTGAACCCCCCAACCTGGCCCTGACCTTCCAGCTCAGAATTCCAGGGGTGACCCTGAGATTCGGGGCTGATGGTGCCACCCTGGAGCCGTGGCTGTCCCTCAGGGCTGCCCGGCCCCGCGGTCCCCGGCACGTGTCATCCACGGGGGCGCTGCCACCCCTGCTGTGCCCGTGGCCTCGGGGACCTCGGATGCCCTGGGAAGAAGGCGCGTTCTGGGGCCTCCTCATTACTCACACCCCACGGGTCCAGAGCTGGGTCCTTGGTCTCAAGGGATGGGGGACGGGAGAGGAGACACAGGGGCCCCGTGTGAGAGCGACATCCATCGGTCACCTCCCATCCACGCCCAGGCCGCACCCCACGGGGGCTCAAGCCGGCAGCCTGGTGTGTGCCCCGACCGGGAATCGAACCTGCGCCCTTCCGGCGCCCAGGGTGATGCTCCAGCCCGCTGAGCCGCCCCCTCCGGGGCCTGAGCTTCATTTCCAGCCACGGTGACCTTCCGTGAGCCTCAGAGTGGAGCACGCCTACCCTGACCCCTGACCCCGACCCTGACCCTGACCCTGGCGGTAACCCCTAATGTGTCCCCTGTGACCCAGTGCAGAGCAGCCTTGGGTGACACTGTTTGAGGGTCAAGATCCAAACCGGTGGA
This sequence comes from Vespertilio murinus, assembly GCA_963924515.1. Lineage (NCBI taxonomy): Eukaryota > Metazoa > Chordata > Mammalia > Chiroptera > Vespertilionidae > Vespertilio > Vespertilio murinus. The sequence continues at coordinate 199,482,181 of OZ004706.1, read as the reverse complement.
CCAGCGGCCCCGCCTCACGCCCTGGGCCCTCCGCGCCGAAGCTAAGTGTGTGATCGGCGCGATCCGGTGTGGTCCGGTGTCCGCCTCCGGAAAGAGCCCAGTGGCCGTCTGTGGGTGCCGAGGGCCCCGGAGGGGAGGGGGGGACGCGGAGACGGGAGCCGATGAGGGACCGCTGCCACAAACCGCAGAGCCTCCTGCAGCCTCGGAGCGGTGCCGTGCCCTCTGACCACCTCCTCCTCGCTTGCAGATCGTGGCCAAGAGGTACCGGGACTTTGAGATCCCCTCGGACATGACCGGCATCTCCAGGTACCTGAGGAACGCCTACGCCAGGGACGAGTTCACCAACACCTGCCCGGCCGACCGCGAGATCGAGCAGGCCTACTCCGCCGTGGCCAAGAGGATGAAGTGAGGGCCGCGGGCCGCGGGCGAGGCTCCAGACAGAGCCCCCCAAGTCCGTCGCCCTGCGGCTCCCCTCTGCCGAGAGCGCCCCCTCTGCCGGAGCACCCCAAGTCAGTGACGCCGCCCAGGCCGACCCTGACCGCCCGGCTCAGGCTTCGGGGGGGGGGGGGGGGGACACAGACCGCCCAGGGCTCCGGCATCACCGCCCCGCCCTCTGCGTGTACACACGGCTCACACCCGAGGGGCGAGCGGCCGGCCTGTGGCTCCGCTCAGCCGCCCATTAAAGAAAGCCGTCCGCTCGGGGCGGTTCCTGTGCAGACGGGTCCCGTGGGGTCTCTCGGGCCGGGGACCCGCCAGCGCTGCCCACACGTGTCTGCCACGGTCAGCAGCACACGCCTCACCTCTGCTCAGGAGCCCGCTCTGTAAGGGGTTCGGCGCTGCCGCCTTTGGCCTGGGCGCAGTCGGCTGCCCTCTGTAACCAGCATCCCCGTACTTTTCCGTGTGAACCGTGATCTGCACCAGCGCTCGGTGCCTTGAAATTAAACCCGTCACACAGCCGTTCACGCGGACCGTGTCGTTGTTTGTCTCCGCTGTGCGTCCTCCGCGGAGCTGTGAGGAGAAGGCGGAGAGGACTCGGCCTTCTGTAGCACCGAGAGCCGCGCGGAGCCGGAGATGCGTGTTTGGTTGAGACAACGGCTCTGAGTGTGAACCAGGAGTGTTCCACGGGCCTCAGGCCTGCAAAGACGCCTGTGACAGCCCCGTCCCGGTGGCTACTGTGTGCCGGGTCTCTGTGTGTACCTGAGTCTCTGTGTGCCTGGGTCTCTGTGTATCCAGGTCTCTCTCTGTGTACATAGGTCTCTGTGTACATGGGTCTCTGTGTATGTGGGTCTCTCTATACCTGGGTCTCTCTATACCTGGGTCTCTCTGTGTGCCTGGGTCTCTGTGTCCCTGGGTCTCTGTGTCCCTGGGTCTCTGTGTACGTGGGTCTCTGTGTACGTGGGTCTCTGTGTATGTGGGTCTCTGTGTACATAAGTCTCTGTACCTGGGTCTCTGTGTACCTGGGTCTCTCTGTGTACCTGGGTCTCTGTGTGTGCCTGGATCTCTCTGTGTCCCTGGGTCTCTCTCTGTACCTGGGTCTCTCTGTGTGCCTGGGTCTCTGTGTCTCTGGGTCTCTGTGTGCCTGGGTCTCTGTGTACCTCAGTCTGTCTGTGTACCTGTATCTCTGTGTCTTTGGGTCTCTGTGTATGTGGGTCTCTGTGTATCTCAGTCTCTCTCTGTACCTCAGTCTCTCTGTGTCCCTGTATCTCTGTGGGAACTTTCAGGCCAAGTTCAGAGCGTGAGCCGCTGGTCCCCACAGCCTCCGGGTTGGCCAGGACACAGTGCAGCTCCAGCTGCCGTGTTTACCGAGCTCCCTCCCGGGCGGTAACCACGTGACCTGTAGGCACGTCTGGTTGCCAGCACTGTGTCCTCGGAAAACGCTCTCCCGTTGCCGCAGGGGGAGGGTCAGGTGTGCCTGGCCTTGCTGGCCGTGTCCGGCTCCCGCGGGGAAGGAGGCCCACGCGGTTGGCTGTGGGACGTGGGTTCCTCACCTGTGTCCCTCCTTTTCCCTCGCTCAGCAGGCAGCACCCAGCTCCAGCTGGGAAATGTCCGAGTCCGCCTGAGACCCCGGGGGAATGGGGGCCTCACACCTGGGCCCTGAGACCCTGTGGGGAGCAGGGGGCTCACACCTGGGCCCCGAGACCCTGGGGGGAGCAGTGGACTTACACCTGGGCCCTGAGACCCGGGGGGGACAGGGGGCCCACACCTGGGCCCTGAGACCCCGGGAGGAATGGGGGGCTTCCCCCTGGGCCCCGAGACCTCCATGGGGAGCAGGGGGCTCACACCTGGGCCCTGAGACCCCGGGGGGGCAGGGGGCTCACACCTGGGCCCTGAGACCCCGGGGGGAGCAGGGGGCTCACACCTGGGCTGCAGATGCGATGCAGAGGGCGGGGTTTGTGGGCACTCGTCCACGGTCCGGGGCTTCCCTTGGCGTCATCACTCGCTCTCCCTGGCCATTGTGGGGCAGAGTTAGGGGGATGCACTGGAGCCGGGCGGGGGGCGGGGGGGTTGGAAGGCCAGCTGCCTTCGTCTGTGGGGTGCAGTGTCTGGGTAGCATCAACCAGCAGAAACCGGTCCTGTCCCAGCCCTGGAGCCAGAGTCTGAGATGGGGGGTCCGTGGTTCCTCCCAAGGCTGCGGGGAGACTGCCCCCCACTCCCGGCTTCTGGGTGGGCAGCCGCTGTCCGGTGATCTGGGCACCCATGAGCAGGTGCCTCTGGCTCTGCCTCGTCTCCACACCCTTCTCCCTGTGTCTGCGACTCCACGGGGTGCCCCTCGTAGGACACCAGGTATGAGGGACCAGGGACCCGGCTCCAGCCCGGCTTCCTCTCGCCCCGTCATCCCCGAGACACGTGTGCATTTCAGCCTCGGCTCACCCCTGAGCTCACAGGAGGCCGAGGCCCCTGCTCCCGCCACATTGGTGCTGACTGCCCCACGGGGCCTCTTCTGTGGGCTGGGGAGCAGTGAGCTGGGCTGGTGCCCCCTTTGCTGGCTGCACCCCAACTTTCCCAAAGAGTGCTGACCCCCGCCCCTGCCTGTGGGAGCCACTGCAGGTCTGTGCCCCTTCCCTTCCCTTCCCATGACACCAGGCCGGCCCGGGTTGGACACGCTATGACTCTAAAATTGGAAGGAAGTTTAGCGTGGGGGGCACACACAGTGTGTGTGTGTGTGTGTGAGTGTGTGTGTGTGTGAGTGTGTGTGTGTGTGTGTGTGTGTGTGTGTGTTTTGTGTGCTTTTAAGAAGGTGTTTGTGCCCAGCTGGTGTGGCTCAGTGGTTGAGCATCGGCTTATGAACCACAAGGTCAGGGTTCTGTTCCCGGTCAGGGCACAGGCCCGGGTTCCAGGCTCCATCCCGGTAGGGGGAGGGCAGGAGGCAGCTGGTCCATGATTCTCTCTTGTCGCTGATGCTTCTCTCTCTCTCTCCCTTCCTCTCTGAAACCAATTAAAAAGATATAAAATACAATTTGTGTGCTTGTTTACTTGAGACCTTGGTCTGGAGCCAGACGTCGCTGCCTGGGCCAGCCCCGGGCTCTCAATCAGGAGCACAGACAGCTCCACGCCCACGGGGACCCGGGCGCCTCGGGGCGCAGGCCTGGCCGGTCGCCCCAGGACGGGGCTGCGCGTGGGAGCGGCATCCTCTTCCCCGCGTGCCCGCAGGCGCCGGGCCCCGGCCGGCGTGGGGGCGGAGGGTGTCACGCCCTGCCGAGTCCCCAGGCCCCTCGTCCCCGTGGCCCGTGGCCCGTGGCCCGGCGCCAGGAACCACCCTCAGACCCCGACTCCTTCAACGCCTCTGGCTTCGGCTCTCCCAGCAAAAAATAAACACCGAGGGTGAGGGCAATGACCCCCGTCCCGTCCCCTGGGCGTGGCAGGAGAGGGGTCCTCTGTCCGTGGAAGCGCCCGCCGGCTTCATCCGGGAGGTGTTGGCCACGGGCCTTGTGAGCTCAATGGCAACACCGCCCGCTCCTCGTTCGGGGCTGAGAAGCGGGGTCGTGCGATGCTCAGGGTTAGCGTCTTCCTCTCTCTAGACGTGGTGGGTGGTGGGCGGGCACCCTCTCACCCAGCGCCTGCCTGCTTCCCTCCCTTTCTGGGGCATTGCGGAGTGTCCCGTTGGCTTGCTGTGCTCAGAGCGGCCACACGGGGGCGGCCAAGCCCAGCGCCTGGCCCGGCCTCCCTGGGCCGCAGCCGCTGGGAACCTGCGGGGAGGGGGCAGGCTGCAGCGCCTCCCGGACTTCTGACACAGGGGGCCCCTTCTACGATCTTCCTCACACTGAGTACCCCTCGTCAAAAAAAAATAATATGGTTGTATGTTAATGACAATCCAAATATATTTATTTTTTATTTTTTGGGTGCATACACAAAATAATAATAAACAGAAGAATAAAATGACTCATAATAAAATATAAGTAAAAGTTACATTATAAATAACATCTATGTGCACACCGGACCATCTCACGCCTCCCAAGACTGTCTTGACTTGACTCATGAGGACGTAGAATTGGGCGCAGCCAAGCACTATGCGGTGCCTGTCCCCACCAAACTCTGGTGCAGCGCGTACCCCCACCAGACTCCTCCCGCGCCCCTGGGGGTACGGGTACCCCACTTTGGGAAACACTGGGCTATGGGCTGAGGTCGCCTTCTGGGCTCCACACAAAAGCACTTGTCCTGGAGGGAAGCCGAGCCCCACGGCCCCGCCACGGGGAGCCGTGAGCCTGACCAGACCTGTGATTCCTCGATGGGGCCTGGGCTTGGAGGCCGGGGAGCCCTGGGGGCGGCAGTCGGAGGGGCTGGACCGGGGCTCTGAGCGTCACTCCAGTCAGTTCCCGAGGGCCACCTCGGTCGGCCCAGACAGCCCACCCAGCCCTGCGGGTCCCGGTGAAACCACTGGCAAACGCTGTCTTCCCCTCAGGCCACGGGCTGCCCACGGAGCCCAGCAGAGGGGGCCCCCGGGTCCCTCTTTCAGGCTCTGAGTCACTGGGGTGGGGGTGGGGGGGGTGGCCCAGGCCCTGGGGCGGGGTGCTGGCTCCTTGGAGACGTGACCTGACGGAGACAAAGCTCCGGGAGCCGTGGTGGCTTTGTGGCCCCGTCCAGGCCACGTAACTGGGCGGCAGCTCTGAGTGCTGATGCCAGCCGGGCCCGGTGCCAGCGATGCCCAGTGCCCACGGTGCCCGGGCCTGCAGCCTCGTCCTCTGTGGGGTGTGGGGTCCCCGGGAGGCGAGGCAGTGGCTGCAGGGGACACGGCGGAGACACGCGGCTGCGGACGCCAGGCTGCGGGGCACAGAGCCTCCACGTCGGCGGGCGTTCCCTCGGCCGTGCCTCTGGGAGGCCCGGGAGGCAGCTGGGACGTGGAAGGGCAGGCAGGGAGGGGGGACGTGGGGGCCGTGAGCCAGGACCGGGCGCCCGCTCTCCCCTCAGAGCCGCCTCCTCCCCCTGCAGCCCCTCCGCCCTCCGCCCTCCCTCCGGCGGGAAGGCCGAGAGCTCCGGGGGCAGAGAGGAGCAGGGCGTGGGTCTTCACCACAGGCACGCACACAGCAGTGTGCCTTCATTCTTATCTTCTTTTGAAAGACGTTTTTATTGATCTCAGAGAGGAAGAGAGAGAGAGAAGGAGAGAGAGGGAGAGAGAGGGAGAGAGAAACATCCATGAAGAGAGAGACTCACGGGCCCCCCGGCGGCCTCCCGCACGCCCCGCCCTGGGACGGAGCCTGCAGCCGGGCCTGGGCCCCAACCGGGAACGGAACCTCGTGGTTCAGAGGTGGGTGCTCAGCCCCTGAGCCGCGCCGGCCGGGCTGAAACATTTAAGTATTTAAGTGTCAGAGTCACGGAGGACACGCGCACGCGTGTATATGGTCTCTCCCCTCCTGCGGCAGCGCGTGCTGGCGGCCAGGACCTGCCTCGTGAAGCTCACGTGGCCGTGGTAGGTGGGGGTGACCCCACTTCCTACTCCTGGAGAGACAGGCGCCCGAGGGAGTGCCCCGCTGTTTGGAGGTGAGGCCGCAGCCCCGCCGCCTTCCTGACCACGCGGGGTGGTCACGGGGATCACGCGTGGAGGAGCTGCCGCTGGCTCTCACGGAGCTCTAGTAGCGCGATGCCTTCTGGGCACCACGCGGCTCCTCTCCCTCCCCCTGCCGCTGCCACGCGCTCCTGGGGTGCGAGGGGGCAGGTGGCCCAGGGGACCCATGAGTGGGTGGCTGGGGGGGTCCCCTGATCAGCCGGCCGGGGGAACCATGAGTAGGTGGCTAGGGGGGACCCGTGTGCAGGTGGGCCCGTGTGCAGGTGGGACATGTGTGCAGGTGGTCCTGTGTGCAGGTGGGCCCGTGTGCAGGTGGGACATGTGTGCAGGTGGTCCTGTGTGCAGGTGGGCCCGTGTGCAGGTGGGCCCGTGTGCAGGTGGGACCCGTGTGTAGGGGGGCCTGTGTGCAGGTGGGCCCGTGTGCAGGTGGGACCCATGTGCAGGGGCCCGTGTGCAGGGGGCCCGTGTGCAGGGGGCCCGTGTGCAGGTGGGCCCGTGTGCAGGTGGGACCCATGTGCAGGGGGCCCGTGTGCAGGTGGGATACGTGTATAGGTGGGACCCGTGTGCAGGTGGGCCTGTGTGCAGGTGGGCCCGTGTGCAGGTGGGACCCATGTGCAGGTGGGCCCGTGTGCAGGGGGCCCGTGTGCAGGGGGCCCGTGTGCAGGTGGGCCCGTGTGCAGGTGGGACCCATGTGCAGGGGGCCCGTGTGCAGGTGGGATACGTGTATAGGTGGGACCCGTGTGCAGGTGGGCCTGTGTGCAGGTGGGCCCGTGTGCAGGTGGGACCCATGTGCAGGTGGGCCCGTGTGCAGGGGGCCCGTGTGCAGGGGGCCCGTGTGCAGGTGGGCCCGTGTGCAGGTGGGACCCATGTGCAGGGGGCCCGTGTGCAGGTGGGATACGTGTATAGGTGGGACCCGTGTGCAGGTGGGCCTGTGTGCAGGTGGGCCCGTGTGCAGGTGGGACCCATGTGCAGGTGGGCTCGTGTGCAGGGGGCCCGTGTGCATGGGGCCCGTGTGCAGGTGGGCCCGTGTGCAGGGGGCCTGTGTGCAGGTGGGACCCGTGTGCGGGGGGGCCCGTGTGCAGGGGGGCCCGTGTGCAGGTGGGACCCATGTGCAGGGGGCCCGTGTGCAGGTGGGATACGTGTATAGGTGGGACCCGTGTGCAGGTGGGCCTGTGTGCAGGTGGGCCCGTGTGCAGGTGGGACCCATGTGCAGGTGGGCTCGTGTGCAGGGGGCCCGTGTGCATGGGGCCCGTGTGCAGGTGGGCCCGTGTGCAGGGGGCCCGTGTGCAGGTGGGACCCGTGTGCGGGGGGGCCCGTGTGCAGGGGGGCCCGTGTGCCGCTGCCCGTGGACTGGTGCCCGGCACCGCTGATCCGCAGGCCCCAGGACAGGCAGCGCCCGGTGGGCCGCCCCCCGCACAGCCGGTGGAAAGGCGGAGCACGGATCAGTCATCCCCCCCAATGACCAGCAGACCGGCTCCCCCCGCTGGCACCGGGAGCGTGGCTCAGACGTGCAATCAGCCGGAGCAGGTAAGGACTGGTTCCCAGCGAGGGGAAGCACAGCACATACTTTGGACCGAGCCCCGCGTGCGGGTCTTGCTGCGGCTTGCAGGCCCCGCGCAGGCTCCAGACGGCGCTAATTAGGCCGGAGCCAAGTGGGGCAGCCGCAGGAGCCAGCCGTGGCTCCGCCAGGGAGGGGGCGCGGCCGGGCCGGCCAGGACCTGGGGCGGCGGGCTGCTGGGGCGTGGGAAGATCGCGCTGCCGATGGCTGGGGCAGCGCTTGGCACGGCCGACCTGCTGGTCGAGTGGGCAGACGGTCCCCGCGGGCTCCGTGGCGGGCTCCGTGGCGGGCTCCGTGGCTGGCTGGGGAAGCAGGCCTGGCTGTGCCAGGACGCTGCCCCGAGGCCGCGGGCCAGAGAGCCCGTCTGCGCTGCGGAGTGGGAACGGGGCCGCCGCCCTGTGGGGAGCCAGCGAGCTGAGGGTGATGCGGGGACACGGGCCCCGCCGGATGCCTGCAAGGCCGTGGGCAGCGGGCCGGCCCGGCGGGCGGGGAGAGAGGCACAGGTGCGGGTGGGCACGTTTCCCACGGCAAACCGCCGGGGCGGCCCCGGCCCCGGCCCGGGGAGCCGGGAGGAGAGTCAGCCTGCCTCCCGAGGCCGCCGGGGTGCCAAGGCCCTTCTCCCCGGAGCTGGGCCTCCGAGGAGACCCACCGTGCTCACAGAGGCCCCGGGGCGCCCCACAGAGCACCCGGGGCGGGGGCCAGCCCTCCGCTGGGCCCGAGCTCCCGGGAGACCCCTCTGGCCTGGCCCCCGCCACGCCGGGCCCTGCCCTGGGCCTGGCCACGCCCCGCCACGCCAGGAGGCCCTGAGGCCAGACGTGGGTCCCCCACGGGGCCGTCTCCAGAAGAGAGTCCCCCGCCCAGCCGATATTTGCTGGGCCCAGCGGAGTCCCTTCCTCAGGGAGCACGGAGACCACGGGAGGGCGGGTGCCGCCCGAAGTCACGTGCCCGTCGGTAGACGCGACCCACGCCGCGCAGGCAGGGCGGGCACGACCCCTCAGTGGAGGAGGGAACGGCCAGGGCTGCTGAGCTCCCCTCCGAGCCCGCGACCTCCTTCCCCGCCGCCTCCCCCCCCCCCCCGACCGCCCCCCGCCAGCAGGTTCCCACCGGCCGCCTGCTCCTCGGAGACGCCGATCCGATCGCTCGCTCTGCCCGCAGGCCGCAGGATGTGCTGGTTGGCAGCCGCGCACCTGGGTTCTGCTGGTGGATGTGCACGTGTCCCGTGGTGCTGGTGGCACGGCCCCCCCGGCCTCTGCCACGGGGCCTGGCTCGAGGTCCTGCCGAGGGCCAGGCGCAGAGATGGGGTGATGGCCTCTTCGGTCCTGGGGTGCATGCCCGAGTCCTGGCCCTCCAGCTGACGAGATGGCTCTATGCTCCCCGGGACCGTCTGTGGGCGCCCTGCTGTTGGGGATGAGGCTGGGCCCCCCCCATGGAGGTACCAGAGCAGCCGGAGTCTCCACCTCGGTCCCCGGGGCATTGGAGGTGGGAGTCATAGCGGCCCTCCACGCCTGGGTCTAGAGGGCAGGGCGGGAGGGCTCACCCCCTCCCTCCACGCCAGGCCTAGCCGGCGGCCGCCGCGTCCCACGAGGGCCCGGAGGAGAGGCGTCCTGACCAGAGCCGGCGCCGGGTCGTCCGGGGGAGACTTGAAACGCACATGCCAGCCGAGAAACCCACAACATGGGCATTCCTGCTCACACTGGCATGTCCACCCCGGGCTGGGGGCTGTTCCGAGGGTGGGCTGGGCGGAGGGAGGCAGAGAGAGCCGCCGAGGGGCGGCAGGTGGGTGAGCCTGGCCGAATTCGGCTCCACGGCGGCCGGCGGTGAGGTAACCCTGGCTTGCTTGCCGTGTTCAGGTGGCTTGGCAGGGGGCGGGAGCGATACCATCTTGGGTGAGTCACGAAACGTATCGATATCTCCGTGTCCTTATCTGTGTGCCGTGGACACTCAGCCTGCCCACCTACGCACCCGACCCGCTTCTGGGGACAGAGCGGGAGAGGCCCTGGCCTCCCTCTGAACTGTGAGGCGTTATGCAATCCGGAGCCGCCGTGCCTCCGTTGGCCGGGCCTTGGGTGTCTCCATGTCAGCTCTTGGTTCCAGCGCTCGAACCCATTCCGTTTCCATCCTGGAGGTGTACTCGGGCACCCGAAAACGCATGGGTCGCAACTATGGTTCAGCGCGGAGGGCAAGAACCCCGAGGCAGAGCATTGTCCGCGCCCCGGAAGCCCCTCAGGCCCCCCCGCCCCCCCCCCCCCCCCGTCACGGCGCCCTCTGTCTGTCCGTCTGTCCGTCCGTCCGTCCTCGAGGTAACCACGAGCCCGGCCTTCAAAACCTCCGGCCCCTTGTGTCCTGTTGGGAACTCTGTACCCGGAACCACGCGGTACCTGTTGCTGGTTTGTCTGTGTGGCTCCTCCACCTCACGCTGGCGAGGATGGTCTGTGGCTGAAGCGGTCTTTGTGGATCTCCACGGCTGCGCAGTGCCCTGTCCGATGCCCAGGTCACAGTCTAAGCTATTCTAATCGAGCGGTTGGCGATGGATGAGGAGGGAATGGTTAACCCGGTCAGTGAATTCTCGGAACGAACCCAGCTCTCGACCTGGTGTGTTACCTTCATTTTTATATCGATGGGTTCAGTGTGATCGTGTTTTATCCTGTTTTCTCTGTGCTATGCCTGTGACTGGTTTGCTTTGCCTTTCTGCCGTGTTCTTTCCAGGTTTGGGGGTCCAGGTGATGCTGGCAGCTTCTGTGTGCTTCCACGTGTGCTTTTAATTTGAAGAACGTGTGTTTCAGCCTGGCCTGTCTCTTGATTCCTGAATCCTCTCCTCAGCCGCCTCTCATTTATGGTTACATATCAGTTCAATTCTTAATTCCAGTTCAAGCGTTTTTTAAACCGTGGCCTTTTTACTTTTCTTTGTATGCTTTCAAGTTGTTAGCCGAGGGTCTACATATAGCCATAGGCATTTCTTGCATTTATTAATTAGATTAGGGGCCCGGTTAATTAGATTAGAAATTTATTAATTAGATTAGAAATCCATGCACAGGGGCGGGGTGGTGGTGGTGTGGGTCTCTCAGCCCGACCTGCACCCTCTCCAATCTTGGGGTCCTCAGGGGATGTCCTACTGATGGCTTACGTCTGCTCCCTGAGGTTCTCTGCTCTCTGCAGATAAGCCCTGTGGGGTACTGCTAGATCCTCACTGTGACATTCCCACCCCACCCCTGGCTGCTCTGTGCCTGCGTGTGTAGGCCCGGAGTGGCGGGGGTGGGGGTGGGGTGGTTCCTGGTTCCTCCATCTTTGTCGGGCTAATTTGCATACTCCGTCCTGGTTGGCTGGCGGGTGTTGCGGAGGCACAGCCAATTTGCACATTTCTCTTTCATTGGTGTAGATGTAGTTCAAGTCCATCTCCCATAACTTCTGCGGGCTGTCCCTCTATCTGCACTCTCTGTTGGTTGTCAGCTATTTGTTCATGCATTTTGGTGCATCGAGGAGTTTGAGTGGAACACCGAGGATTGTGTGTAAAAGTTGTTGTGATCACTGGAGGCTCTGGATGCTTTGGGAGGCAGTAGACTTCAGAGAAATTTACCGTAACCCAGGCAGATATGGTAATGATGGGGGGCATCAGACCACTCCCCCCACCCAGCAGGGCTTGAAGGGAGATCTCGGGTGCCTGGGAACAAAGAAGAGGAAGTGTGAACAAAGAAGAGGAGGTGGTTAGAATCTGGGCCTCAAGATTTGCGAGGCTGTAATCCCACGTGCAGCTCTCTGCACACTTCAGCTGGAACTCTGGGCCACCTGTCAGCGCCTGTTGCACCTCTTCTTCCTCAAAGGTCCCTTCACCCCGACTCTTGTCCCTGTGCTTTGTAAGACCAACAGAAGCATTGCATCTTCTCAGAACTCCCGAGAAATAAACAACACCTGGAGGGGAAAAGCAACATCAGAGCCAGTGTCCGGCTCACCTCCCCTTTCCCAACTTGTCTTCTTCCCTTTCATTCTAGGACGTTATCTTCTTAGGTATCTGCTGCCTTGGTTTGATATATCTTCACACACACACACACACACACACACACACACACACACACGCTTTGGCGATTCCTTTGTTGTTCCACGTGGTGGTGAGTTTTGACTGTGTAACACGGCTCCACTGCAGGCAGAAATCTTTCAAAATCTGCTTTTCACATTCCAAATGCATTACTCCTTCTAACGCCAGCCTGGGCGGCCCGGCGTACTCCTGAGAACCAGCTCCGGAGAAGCCTGCACTGTGTTTCTCCTTTCAGAAAACACATCGCTCGAACCAAACGCTTCTGGCGCTTCATTTCTTTACCCTCCAGCCCCACACCTCCTCTTCTTTGTTCCCAGGCACCCAAGGTCTAGCCCTGCTGGGCGGGGGGCATGGCCTGAGGCCCCCCATCAAGCCCTGTTGGGCGGGGGGAGTGGTCTGAGGTCCCCCATTACCGGGGTTCTTGTCTCAGTATTGCTAAGGGTTCAGCAATCTGAGGAAGGGCTGTGGGTAGAGTAAGTAGGAGCCCAAAGAGGGAAGATAGTTAGGAAAGGCGTTGTTGGTCAGAGGAGCTTCGGCTAAAGGCGCTAAAGACGCTCCTTGTCTGAGGACGCCTTGCTGTTTATTAACACAACGTGTCTTAAGAGCGAGGTGGAGATAATACACCTCAAAGGGCGGGTACCGAAGCATTGTCAGGCTGGGGAATAGCCCACAGCTAGCTGTTCAGGTGTTTGGCCAGCAGGAGGCAGTGGCATGCAGGCTGAGGTGGCCTGAGCTGTCTGGCAGCAGACAATCATCCCGTTCAGGTTTGGGAGAAGTGCCCTCTAGCCACTCCGACAGGTGAAACATGTATGACTCAGCCCTGCTGAGCTCCCAAATTTCATCAACCTTTTGATAAAACTCTAACAATTATGATATGCTGGAATTGGCTCCCAGCATCCAATCACGCCCTGCTGGGCGGGGGCCACGGCCTGAGGCCCCCCTTCATGGTGCCGGGGCGGGGTGTGTGGCCTGAGGTCCCCGTCAAGCCCCACAGGGGTGGTGGGGTGGCGGGGTGAGTGCAGCCTCAGGTCCCTGCTGACTGCTCGTTAAGGCTCATTATGGGAACTCAGCCTCGGCTGTGGGTGCAGCCATCTTGTGTTATGACCCCCCCCCCCACCTTCGCTCTGGGTGCCGCCATCTTTGTGTCGGAGTGACGGTCCATTTGCATATTCCCTCTTTTTCTAAAAAAAATACATATTTTATTGATTTCTTACAGAGAGGAAGAGAGAGGGATAGAGAGTTAGAAACATCGATGAGAGAGAAACATCGATCAGATGCCTCCTACACAACCCCCACCGGGGATGTGCCCGCAACCAAGGTGCATGCCCTTCCTTGACCAGAATCGAACCCGGGACCTTTCAGTCCGCAGGTCGACGCTCTATCCACGGAGCCAAACCGGTTTCAGCTGCATATCCCCTCTTTATTAGCTAGGATAGCCAAGATTTGGGAGCAGCCCAGGTGCCCATCAGCAGATGAGTGGATACAAGCGCTGTCAGAGGTGCATTTCACACGCTGGCATATCACAGGGCCACAAACAAAAGGGAACCTTACCTTTTGCGCCAGCACCGATGGACCCGGCAAACATCAGGCTAAGTGAGACGAGCCAGTCAGTCCGAGAAAGGCGGGGCCATAGGATGTCACACGTGTGCAGAATCGAGTGAGCAAGGTAAGCTGACAGCACAACAAGACGAGACAGACTCACGGAGGAGGACAGGTGGCCAGCTGCAGCGGGAGGGCCTCGGGGAGCCGGGGGAAAAGGTGAAAGGACCGAGCAAAAAAGTCCCCCCCCAGACTCCTTCGTAGACACCAGACACCAGCGTGGAGGTCCCCAGAGGGGACGGGGTGGGGTGGGGAGGAGGGGGTGCAGAGGGGATAGCTGTGATGGGAGGAGACGTGATGTGGGTGAGGAACCTTCCTCGCCACGTACAATGGCGGGTGAGAGAATTGTGCGCCTGAAGCCTAGATGATTTCATTAACTGGTGTCGCTTCAGTAAATTCAGTAAAAAAGGGTAAAAGAGAGAAATGGCACAGTATAGTGACGAGGCCGAGAGCCGAGAAGGACTTTGATCTTTGTGGGCTCATAGACAGGGCAGAGCACGGCGGCTCGGGCTGCCCCTCACCCCGGGAGGCCAGGATGCCGGGAGGAGGCTAACTCCATCAAACTCTTCACGGCCTGAAGCCAGCTTTCGTTCCCCCTGACAACCAAGGAGCGGGAGGCTGGCTCAGGCCTCGCTTTCCTGTGGCGCCTGGACCCAGCCTTGCAGACACGGAGTTGTGAAAGCGGAGAGAGACGGTGGACACCCAGAGAAAGAGTGTTTTGCTTCTGAGTGACTGCTGTGGTTGCTGCCACCTTACATTACTCCGGTGAAGGGGACACACCTGTCTCCTCCTCCTCTCTGCCACCACAGACCTGTCCCCCTTCCTTTAAAAATATACATTCTATTGGTGTCGGAGAGGAAGGGAGAGGGAGAGAGAGAAACATCAGTGATGAGAGAGAGTCATGGGTCGGCTGCCTCCTGGATGCCCCACACTGGGGATCGAGCTTGCAACGTGGGCCTGTGCCCTGGCCGGGAATCAAACCTGGACCTCCTGGCTCCTAGGTCGATGCTCAGCCGCTGAGCCACGCGGTCAGGCTGGTCTCCCTTCCTCATCCTGACTGGTAACCCTCCGGAGTCATCGCTGGGTGCCTGCTGTCTCTTTGTCTCAGGGAGCGGCCAGAGGCTCACACACAGCGCAGGGACGTGGTCAGGGACGTGGTCAGAGACGTGGTCAGGGACGTGGTCAGAGATGTTCAGTGGAGTGGGTAACTGTGACCCCCCCAATGGGCTCCGTGCCCCTCAGCAGCACATGGGTGTCTGTCCCCGAGGAGCCGGGCTTGGGAAGAAGCGGAGTCCGTGGTGCGAGAGGCTCCAGGCCAGGAGTGCGGGGCGGGCAGCAGTCCGGCGGCTGCAGGGACTCTCCCCCCCCCCGACCCCTGTTCCCCTGGTGCCCGCAGGGTCCCTGGCCTGGGACAGGCCTGTTCACGGCGCCACGGGGACCCCGGACCAGAGCGAAGTCTATGGAGCCCAAGCGCGCGACCTGGTGCCCGAAGCCCTTTGGGCCCCACCTGCCCCTACCGACCCCAAAAGCTCACCGGCCGGCCGCTGCTCCGCGTTTCCAGAGGGGCCGTTCGGGCGGCGGGCCGGGTTCGGACACTCCTGGTGGCAGTGCCTGTGCCGCTCTGAGCCCCCGGACGGACAGAGGGTGCTGGCGGCAGGCATCCACGCCAGCTCCTGCTCCTCCCCCGAACCGTGGCTCTCCGTGTCCCTGGGCCCGGCCTGCAGTGGCCCTCACCGTGCTGTGTGTGGTTTCTCCGCAGGCCGGCTCTCCTCCTCTGCAGCACGGGAGCGCTCGGAAGATGCTGGAACCTCCCGCACCGAGGCCTGGCTCACACCCGCCAGAGCCAGAGCCAGCGGCGACCTCACTCCTCCCTGGCGAGTCTCAGCTTCCTCTTCCAACAGTGCGAGGTCCCGACCCCAGAACCCACCTCCACAAACCCCCGAAAGAGTCACCGGCAGCATGCCGTCTCTTTCTGGACCCGCAGCCCCTCTAAGGGCACACACTCGCACCCAGGGCACGCGAGCACGTGGAGGGCCTCAGAGGCCTGGCCCCGTGCGAGACGCCAGGCGGCGTGTGGCAGTCGGGTGGCACAGCGTGTGCCGGCTGAAGGAGGTCGGAGTGCCGGTAGGGACGTGGAAACGCTGCCTTTTGCGTGGATGCGGGGAAACCGTGTGCGGTGCATTGTGGGTGCGGAAAGCCAAGAAGGCCAGCACAGAACAGGACAGCCCAGCCAGCTGGGTGGGGGGGAGGGAGGGCGTTTCAGCTCTTTGTCCGGTGTTGCTTACATTCTTATTTTGTTGCGTTTATTGGTGTGGCACTGGCTAATAAAACCGTAAAAGTTTCAAGGGCACAGCCCAGCGAAACCTCATCTGCACCCCGCCTTGTGCGCCCATCGCCCCAGCAAAGCCTCTTTCCGTCCGCGTGTATCCCCTCCTGTGCCCACTCTCCCCCCCCACCCTTCCCTTTGGCTGCTACCACACTGCTGTCTGTGTCTGTGTGTTGTTTTATATATATATATATATATATATATATATATATATATATATATATATATAACTAGAGGTCTGGTGCATAAAATTCATGCACTGGAGTGGGGGGGGGG
Source organism: Vespertilio murinus (assembly GCA_963924515.1). Lineage (NCBI taxonomy): Eukaryota > Metazoa > Chordata > Mammalia > Chiroptera > Vespertilionidae > Vespertilio > Vespertilio murinus. Next base: position 199,466,391 of record OZ004706.1, on the reverse strand, counting down.
TCCCTCAGCCAGGCCTGCCCCCTCTCACAGTCCGGGAGCCCTCAGGGGCCGGAGGCAACATGATGATCAGGGGAAGGCGACGCCCCATCACACCTCTGCTGCTGCCACTGCCGGCAGCGCAAGCCTGGGCCAACCCTGATTACCTGATCCTCAGGCGGCCCTGGGCAGCTGGGGGGCTGAGGAGACTGAGGGACTCTGGAGGTAGGCCTGAGGGGACTGGGTGCCACCATCTGTGGCTGTGGGCGCCGCCATCGTTGAGGGCGTGGCAGTCAATTAGCATATTCCCTCCTTATTAGACAGGATATATATGTGGTCTTTTTGCCTAATCCCTCCACCTTTTCTCATCCAGCGCCAAACTCCCTCCCCTCGGCCCGCTGCCCGCCTGTTCTCTGTGAGTCTGTTTCTACTTTGTGAAGTTGTTTTGTTCATTAGATCCCACATATACGTGGGAGCATGTGCTAGGGTTTCCATTTTCCATGTGTAGCCCCACCACGTGCATTTAGCATGCACTGAGCACGTGTTATGGGCCAAGCTCTAACGTGTCTGACACGCGTGGACTCATCCAAGGGCCATCACTGGAAACTGTCTTACTTCTCATTCAGAAGGAGGAGGGCACTAGTTCCACGCCAGGGGCAGTCTGACCCCTGGGGTCACGCTCTCGACCACCCCTGGCCTCCTTCCTGACCCAGGTGACCAGTCCTCTCTCCGGTTCCCGCCTCGCTCATCAGCCATCACTTCCACGTCGCTAGTTCCTCCTCTTCCCGCTCATTTCCGTTCCCGATATCCTTTGTGGCCACATTTAAGACCACGCCACGACGGTGACACGGACTGGGAAGGAGTGTCAGACCGCGGTTCTTGGCTGAGAGGTAAGGTGGGGGGCACATGTTTTGGGGCAGAAACACTGATGTAATTTGGGGAACGGAGGGGAGGGAAGGACTCCCTGAAGCCCCCTCCTCCATCAGGCTGCCTCCGGGACTTACAGGAAGGGAGCCCCACGTGCCTGGCCTCAGGCTGAACACCTTCCCTGTCCACGTGGTGTTTGCAGAGCCCACGGAACCCTGTCCCTCTTCCTTCTGTCCGTGGACTTGAGCGTGAGAGCCGCAGGGGGCAGCCCTGGGAAGCGGGCCTGCGCTCGGCCGGGGGCCTGCGTGTTGCGTGGCTTCCTGTGGCCCAGCCCTCGTGCCAGAGAAAGACAGGACGCGGGGAGAGGGCACAGGCACTCCACACTGCTTACCGCCTCTCACTGTGATCACGGGGGCTCCCAGAAGACACTGGGACAGAGGGAGGCTCCGAGGTTCCTGGGCAGCGGCAGACCAGACACTGGGACTCCCTGCATAGGTGGGCACAGGGCTGGGCATGAGGCTGGACAGGTGAGCTGGGCATGAGGACTGGGCATGAGGGTGGGCACCAGGGCTGGGCACGTGGGCTGGGCACCAGAGCTGCTCTGGCCGATGGAAGGGGCCACTCTGATCGTGTGGGAGCCAGAGCCCCAGGCCCGCCCTCCTGCGCCGCTGGAAACTCCGTGGAGAGGGCCTGGGTGAAGCCTCCCAGCCTCTCTGGCCTCACGCCCCTCGGGACGGGGTGTCTGTGAGCCGGGGAAGAACCCCCAGTGCAGAACCCGCCCACACAGTGGCCACTGCGGAGGACCGCCCTGCGTGGCCGCTGTTTCAAGAGCCGTCCGCCGTGGCGTGGATTGAAAGTTTATTTCCCATGGTGGTTACACATCCAGAACAGCACACAGAACCGGCGGTTCTTCTTGATTTTTTTTTTTTTTGCACATTCATTTTCCTTCAAACAAAAGTGAACTTAAAAAAAAAAATTGGAACCATGCTATTAGCTCTTTACAAAAGTGGATAAAAAGCAGTTTATCTTAAAGTCTAAAATAAACAAAGGAGAAAGAAGCACTTTTGTCTACAGTATTGAGCAAACAGAAGAAAACGTCCTCAGAAGCACACACAAAATTGAAAAAAGTCATCGTATTAACAATATTTTATAAGGAAGCATAAAATCTATTTACAGACATAAATACAATGAACGTCGTTGATGCAACTCTCCTGGGAGGAGAAAGAAACCCGGGCGACCTGCCTCCTCGACCCTGACCTGGCGAAGGGCTCGGGGACGCGCCAGCGACAAACAGAAAATCCCCAGTGGCGGGCGCCGCCCTCAGCACAAAGGCCTGTTGTTCAGACGTCAGAACTGTCCTCGGAGACCAGGGCAAGGCTGCCGTTCGGTGTGTAACAGACCCCAGCGTGCGCCCCCGAGGAGAAAAGCCACCCACACCGAGAACCACTGGGGCGGGGCGTCCCGAGGACACAGGGATGGACGGAAACCCGCCATGGAAACTGCAGGACATGGAGCGAACCCACCTGCTTCCCCTCTAGTGAAACCATTCTGTCCATGGGCACAGACCCTGGCGCCTCAGCCCTGCCCATAACCGGCCTGGCAGGCCCCGGCGGGGCCGCGGGCAGACCCGTGAGGCTGTCGCCTGTGCCACGGGCAGCACCCCAGCGGGAAGATGCGACTCGCGGCTCCTTCATGGGGTGCAGGGGAGCGGCTCCTCCAGTCTGGACTCTCGGTGTTGGGGTGGGGTGTGCATGCTACTTCCCAAACTAAAGAAGGGGGAGATGGGGAGGGAGAAAGTGGGAGATGCCAGAGGGGCAGAGAGGGAGAGACACGCTAATGCAGAGATGGCTTCTCTCTTTTCTCCCCGGCGCCAGGGCTCCCGGAGGCACCTGCTTTGCCGTTACGGGCTGCTGGCCTCCCGGTGAGAGGGCACCTGACCACCGGAGGCAGCCGTGCAGGCCGCGGGGAAAGGCAGGCAGCAGGCGTGCCTCTGTCTCCCACGCCGCTGGCCTCGGATTCGCTTTTCCCGAGAGTTAAACACAGTGTGCTGGGCAGGGCCTCCGGAGGTGGAGGGTCCACACAACAGGCGACCGGTTCCCGAGAGGACACCCGGCTGGTTTCCAGCTGGGGTATCTCAGGGACCAGCACTGAGCCGCCGCCGTTTCTCCCCCCTTCATTTTGTCCGGTAGATGTGGCCCTCGCCAGTGCTTGAAAGAACGTTTAAATCCAATGTGGGGTAAAACCGGCTACCTTAGCCGCTAACGGTTCTTTTCAGAAACGAACATTTTAAATCCACTGACAGGTCATTTTCCTGCCAAAAGGGAAAGAAAAGGAAAGAAAAAGTAAAGGAAAAGAGCGATGTAGAATAAAACAGGAAAATGAGTGCGGGAGGGGGAACTGCGTCTGAGACGAGGAGGCCCGGGCCGGGGTCCCCCCGAGCTCTGCCCCGGCTGTTTCCCCGACGACCTTGGCCTCCCGGACACACCGCCTCCCTCGCCTCTCACCAAAGTGCCACTGCGCTTCCGTGAAACAGCCTGTCCGGGCGGGCAGCAGCCGGGCACAGCGCGTGCATGGCAAACAATACAATAACCAATAAATAACGATAGAAGAATAAACTCTGCGTTCCGCATACTCACGACTGTAAACCCCCGCCCCCCACCCCTGGATAGAGAGGAAAGCTCAAAAAAACACACAAGTTGTTTTAAATAAAACTCAGCTGTCTCTGCTGCCCGCAGCCGAGGATCTCTCTAACGCGAACCCTGACATTGACACGGAATAAAGACCCCCCGTTCTCGAGTCCTGCTCTCAAACGCCCCTCCCAGCGGGCCTGGGGTCGTGCCCACGGGTGGGCGAGGCGCAGTCCACGGCCCCGGGCGCTCTGAGCGCACGCACGCACGCGGAAGTCAGCCATCAATCTGCAGTACCCGTGCGCTCTGGCCGAACCCTCCAGTTCAAACAGCGCCACCAGCTCACAGCGATGTCAGCTATGGGCAGCCGTGGCGACACGGGTCTTTCCGGTCACATGGCGCGCAGGCCAAAGGGCACCCTCCCTCCCCCCAGGGGAGGGTCTCAGCCTGGGGACAGCAACAGGAGGGTGGGTGGTCAGTGAGCAGCACGGGGTGGGGTCCTGCGGGGGGGGGGGGGGCTGGTGCTGTCCCAGGGGACCCCGGAGGCAGAGGGGGGCTGGCTCCCGCAGGCCCGCTGCTGGGCGCATCCTGGCCGAGACCCTCAGTGGGCGAAGGCAGCCAGCCCAGTCCCCTCCACCCCGGCCTCGGGGAACAGCCCACGTCTGACTGACTCTGTGTAAAGGAGCAGGCACTACGAGAAGAGGAGCATTTCCTTAAAGCTACACGCCACCGCCTTCTGGATTCGGGAGACTCCCTCCTCCCCCAGAACCCAGCCCTGGAGGAGCCCCTGAGTCCACGGGTTTGGTTCCCTCGTGGTTCCCTACTGCTCCTCCACGCGGCTGGCTGACTTTGGGTTTGTTGGGAAATCCCCGGGAGGCAGCAGTGAGCAGGTCCCTGGCCGACAGCGAGTCCTTGCCTGAGGGGCCGCCGCCGGCACCCACCGAGCCCTCTGCGGCCAGGCCGGCCTCCTCTGCTCCCAGGGCGGGAGTCAGGGCCCTGCCCTGGGACGGACCCTCGGCGTCTGAAAAGGCGGTCAGAACACGGCTGCACCAGCCACCAACTCGTCTGATTAACGTTAAAGGAAGTCCCATGTAAACAATATGTAGGTAACCACGCGATCACATTACCCATCCTTTTCCCCCAGCCTTCCTCAATGTGATACATTTAACTTTGGCTACTATTACAAAAAAAATAAAAATAAAAATAGAAGAGAGCATGTAGCACTTGATATTTTTCTTCTTAATATAAGTACATTTAAATAATAAAAAAAGTATCAACACGTAAGTAACTGTCTGCACATCAAGATACATAAATATCTAGGGATTCCTCGTGGGAATACAGTAGTTGAAAATGACCCAAAGCTGTGGCTGTTTCTTTAAGACAAACAAACAAACCACAGCTACACAAAAGTCCAAAAGAAAAGTTAAATAAACCTTACAAGAAAAGGAATCATATTCTTTGTTTTTTTTCAATTGTCATAGTAAGAAAGAAGCAAGCTCCAATTTATATAGATATATATATATATAAAAATAAAACCACCCCAAATGCAAACGCACATTTTGCAATTTATAAGGTGCTGGAAAAGAACGTGGAAACACCATCTCGATGCCAGGCAGGGTGAGCCGCAGCCCCCAGCCCTGAACCAAAATTCCGTCCTCTTTGGAATAAACAACTTGGTTAAAAAGTGAAGTCAGGGTATAAAATCTTTCTTTTATTCACAGCATTGCTAATTCAGAAGCATTCACAGTTTTCCTCTGGAATCTTCCTGTTTGCCTCCCAGCGGCCCGCGTGGTCGGTCGGTCGGTCGGTCGGTCGCGCTCTGCAGACGGCGGGCTCTGACGGAGCTGGAGGCAGCGCGATGGGGTCCGGCCGGTCCAGCTGGTGCCGGGGGCGCGGGTCCGGCCGGTCCAGCGGGGTCCCCCGGGGTCCCGGGCTCAGTAGGGCCGCCACACGGCCTCCTCCAGGCGCGCGGCGGGCACGGTGGGCGAGCTGCTGTGGCTGCCCTCGGCCTCGCCCGCGTCGCTGGGCGTGGGCAGGCTGGGGTTGAGCAGCGCGGCGCCCGTGGACGCGTTGGTGCAGGGCGGCAGGATGCGCGGCGGCGAGCGCTCGCCCACCACGGAGAACTGGTAGGAGCCGGCCGAGGCGCCGTAGTACAGGTGGTAGGAGGGCGAGCCGGCGGGGAAGGGGCCGCCCTGCGCCTGCGAGGAGCCGGGGTAGGGCGGCGGCAGGTACGTGTGGTAGCGCGAGGCCGAGCCCATGGCCGACATGCCGATGCCGATGCCCGAGGTGACGGGCGTCGGGGGGTAGGAGAAGGTGCCCGGGTAGTGCATGCGCGGGTCCGAGATGGAGGACAGCGCCGGGAACTGGCGCGGGTCGCCGAAGGCCGTCAGCTCCGGGGCCGCTGCGGGCAGGAAAGCATGGCATGGTGAGAGGGGAGCTCAGGGGGCCCTCGTCCTGGCTGCCAGCCCACCCGCAGGACCATTACCCAGAATACCCTGCCCAGGGAGTTGGGTGACTACCCAGAATGCTGCTGTCCAGGGAGATGGGGGACTACCCAGAATGCCACACTGCCCAGGGAGGTGGGGGACTACCCAGAATGCCCAGAATGCCACACTGCCCAGGGAGATGGGGGACTACCCAGAATGCTGCTGCCCAGGGAGATGGGGGACTACCCAGAATGCTGCTGTCCAGAAAGATGGGGGACTACCCAGAATGCTGCTGTCCAGAAAGATGGGGGACTACCCAGAATGCCACACTGCCCAGGGAGGTGGGGGACTACCCAGAATGCCACTGGCCGGGAAGTCAGAGGATAACCCAGAATGCTGCTGCTGGGGTAGGTGGGACACTAGGCAGAATACTACTGCCAAGGAATTGAGGACCTCCCAGAATGCTGCTGCTCAGGCAGCTGGGAGACTACCCAGAATGCTACTGCCCAGGAAGCTAGGAGACCACCCAGAATGCTGCTGCCCTGGGAGATAGTCCTATATAATAAAAGGCTAATATGCAAATTGACCATAAGGCGTTATGACCGGTCACTATGACACACACTGACCACCCGGGGGCAGATGCTCAATGCAGGAGCTGCCCCCTAGTGGTCAGTGTGCTCCCACAGGGGGAGTGCGGCTCAGCCAGAAGCCGGGCTCACGGCTGGTTAGCTCGGCGGCCATAGCAGGAGCCTCTTCCACCTCTAACGGCAGCGCTAAGGATGTCTGACTCCCGGCTTAGGCCCGCTCCCCACACGCCTGAGCCGTCAGGGGGACATCCCCCCAGGGCCCTCAGACGGCGAGGCTGCACGCGTGGCAGAAGGACCCCTTCCCGAGGGCACGCATTTCGTGCACTGGGCCTCCAGTGTGATAATATACAGTCAAGGAGGAGGACAGATGCTATCGAGCAGTACAACAGTAGAGATACAATATACCATGCAGAGTATAGACATAATCTAGCATGTGTGCAGGACAGATGCAATCACTGGCATCATCCCGGGGTCGGCACACTGCAGCCCCCGGGTCAAATCCCGCAATGCCACTCCCCTGCCCCGCACGCCGAGATGAGTACTATTATATTTTTAAGTGGTTGGAAAAAACATCAGAAGAAGACTGTTTCCTGTAATGAAATTTATGCGAGATTCAAATTTCAGGGTCAGTGCATCAGGCTTTATTGGCATTCGCCTCATTCCTCTCTGCGTTGTCTCTGCCTGCTGTGGAGCTAGCTACCTCTGCAGAGTGGAGGGTCATGGCAGACCGCAGGGACCTGCAATACTGAAATATTTAGTTTCCGGCTCTTTACAGAAAAACGCTGGCCAGTCTTCTAGATAGTCGATATACTAATGCACCCATATTCGTGTAAATTTGGTCTCTGACATTAACATAATTATAACTGATAACACAATGTCACGCTACATAATAATTAGACATTTAATGGATGCATCAATACATTCATACCAGTAGACTATGTCATGATTAATATGATATAGTCTCATAGCAATACTAGTGTGTAATAACCTTACAATACATTAGACATAGTATTTGGGCTGAATCATAGGACCCTGCCATTTTGTTAGGCCTCAAACAGTCCAAAACTGGCGCCTTCCTGTGAGCCAATGCGTGCATGCCCTAGGAGTGAGGGGAGTGGGCGCAGCCACCGCGCTCCCCACACGGCCCTCAGGCGCGGCCCCCGCTCCCAGAGAGCGTCCAGCCGGTCTCACTGGCGTCGCTGTCAGGTGCCCCGAGGGGTGGTGACCCCGTGTGGCTGCAGGGCCTGGACTCAGTGGCTCCGTTTCCCCGGGCTGACATTTCACCAGGGACGGCAAAGCTTTGTCTATAAGATCCATCCTGCTAGAGCAGGGGCCGGCAAACTTTTTGACGCGAGGGCCACCGTGGGTTCTTACACCGGACCGGAGGCCGGAACAAAAGCAACCTGACCATGCTGGCACTCTCCTCTTGGGCTGCTGGGGAAGGCGCGGAGGGGAGAGCAAGAGAGCCCTCCCCTCTTTCGGCTCCGCGGGCTGGATAGAACAGCCGAGAGGGCCGGATCCTGCCCTCGGGCGGTAGTTTGCCCACGGCTGTGCTGGAATGATCCACCCTGCCTTCTTCCGGTGTGAGGGTCCGGCTCCGACTGCCCTCCCTGGCTTCCTCCGCATCCTCACCCACAGGCTGCCGGGGAGGGAGCTGCGGAGGCCTGGGTGCTGGGCAGGGCCCTGTGCCAGCTTCCCAGAGGGAGTGGCCCTGCAGCCCCCCCCCCCAGGGGCCAGCCGCTCGTGGGGGGCTGTCCTGAGCTTGCCCTGTGGAGGCCTGGCAGCCAGCGTCCTCGCCTCTGCCCACCGGACGCCAGCCGTGTCCCCCTCCCGGAATGGTGACGACCCACGTCCCCACATACTGTCCCTGTCCCGGGGGCAGGGGGTCGGGGCAACTCCCCACGCCCCGCTGAGAGCCAACTCTGTGTATTCGGGCGGTTTCTCTCTCTCAGAACTGTTCACGGGATGACAAGGCCAGACGACAGTCTCGCTAGCAAACCCCAAAGGCAGCAGCGCACCGGAGCCGAAGCCCGAGGGCAGCGTTTTGAAATGTGTGAGTCCTCACGTCAACGCAGAGCGCCTCCAAGCCAGGGCGGGCGGCCTGTGCCCTCGTGTGTCCAGGCGACAGAGAGCGGGAAGGAGCACAGCCGGTGGAGCGCTCAGGGGTGTGTGTGTGAGTGTGTGAGTGTGTGTGAGTGTGTGTATGTGTGTGTGAGTGTGTGTATGTGTGTGTGTGAGTGTGAGTGTGTGTGTGAGTGTGTGTGTGAGTGTGTGAGTGTGTGTATGTGTGTGAATGTGTGAGTGTGTGTGAGTGTGTGTGAGTGTGTGTGAGTGTGTGAGTGTGTGTGTGTGAGTGTGTGTGTGTGAGTGTGTGTGTGAGTGTGTGTGTGTGTGTGTGTGTGTGTGTGAATGTAAAGGGGAGATGAAGGGGAGATGAAGGCGGGTAAAGGGGGAGGAGAGCTAATCTCTTTGTGGACAGCCTGGGCCCTCGGTCAACTTCCTCATATTTCAAGCCTGTTATTCCAGCAGGGAGAGCTAGTGTCTGCCTCGTTCTCCTCTCTCCCTCTCTCCTGCGTTCCCTCCTCCCACCCTCTAATGGTGTTTTTTTTATTGCTCTGACACATTTTTAGAAAACAACCTCCTCTGTAAATTGGGGTGAAGAGGAGGAGGGGCCAGCAGGCCTCCTCGGAGAGGTAGCGAAAGCTTCCAGAAACAAGCGAGGATCCTGTGCTACCGGGGGGAGCAGGAGCCTGGCTGCAGACACCCCATCAGTCCTTCCGGGGCGGGTCAGACGTGTGGGCAGAGATCGCCCTGGGGACAGCGGTCGAGGCTCCGGCTGCCCTCCGAGCACCGGGCCGGCCGCGCCCAGCTCCCAGGGCCTGCCCTGTCCTCGCACCCGGTCACCTGCATCCCATCTGAGAGCTAACGGGAAGCTTTACTCTGTCTTCCCAGGGAGATGCGCGGGGAGAGGCCGGGGCAGGAGGCACACAGGAGCCGCTTGTTTTCACCTGATGCCGCCCTCGGCCCCAGACCCGGAGCCGCCCGCTGGCTCCATCCGCCCGGACCCCACGGCGAGCCCCCGGGGAGGAGGGACAGGTCTCCCCGTGTGGCGGCGGCGGCCTCTGGACACCGGGTCCGTCTGTTCCAAGGGCGGCTGGCAACCGCTGACGGCGCCGGCCACCGGACCCCGAGGGAGCCGGGCTTGTCCTCGGGGCCGCAGGAGTGGCAGGAGGCGGTGCCCGGCGCCAGGGAGGACGGCTCCCCGTGGCAGGCTCTCTGACGTCTCGGTCACTGCCGAGCCCCCTCCTGTCCGCCATCCCGCCGGTCCCATGACCCCTTTCGCAGGGTTTGGTAGTAAAACAACGTGGGCCGTCGCCGGGGTGGCTCCGTGGACAGAGTGTCGGCCTGCAGACCGAAGGGCCCCGGGTTCGGTGCCGGCCAAGGGCACGCACCTCGGCGGCAGGCTCCCCCCCGGCCCGGGCCCTGGTCGGGGCTCGTGCAGGAGGCACCCATCGGCGTGTTCCTCTCACATCGGTGTTTCCCTGTCTCTCCCTCCCTCTCTCTCCCGCTCTCTCTGGAATCAGTGGGGAGATATCCTCGGGTGAGGATTAAAACATATAAATTAAAAAAAACCCCACCATCTAGGGCCCTTTGGATGTGCTCAGACTCACGTGAGGCCTTCACATATTTGTCTTCACTCTGCTGTCCAGTGTGACACCCCTGCCAGGCCTCGCCGGGACGCCCCGGGGTGGGGGCAGCCCCTCTGCCCTCGGGCCGGCCGGGGCGGGGGCGGGCAGGCCCCGGGAGCCCAGGGGCTCTTCAGGAGCAGGAAGTCCGGGGATTAGGAGGGGCCGGCCCGCCGAGGGGGCTGGAGATCTGCCTGACAGCTCGGTCCCACCGCCCGTGCAGGGTGAGAGCGCCCGCCGGCCGGCCCGCCCCGTCCCGGGATTAGCAGCCTCAGCGGATAATGGCCGCCTTGAAAGGCGCTCTCTCCTGACTCAGAAAAATGCACGCCGACCGTCGCCCCGGCTGGAGCTAAACATTAACTTCTTTTTTAAAAAAAGCGGGAGGAGGAGCAGCAAAGAAAACCTCCGGATGACAACTCCTTTCAGACGAGGTGTGGAGTCTGTCTGCGCGGGGGAGAGACAGACAGCGGGCCAGGCCCTCCCTCAGACGGCAGCCCAGGCGGGCTGGGGCGGGGGCCGGACCCCGTGGGGCGGGGGGCGGGGGGCTGGCTCAGGGGGAAAGGCAGGCCAGGGCAGGGCTGGGCTCCGAGGGTGGGCCCGCGGCCACTCTCCTGTATCTCCCCCCAGGCCCCCGGCCCCCCCACCGCCCCAGCCCCGGCCCCGGCCCACTCTCAGGCGGGGCTCAGCCCGATCGAGGGGAGATCTGCTAGGAAGAGCGTCTCCCACGCTCTTCTCTGCGCTTCTCGCTGCTCCCCCCTCCACGCAGCAAAGGGCCCCGGGGTGGCGATGGGACCTGGCTCGCACCCACCTCCCACCCTCTCGCCATGACACACCCTCCCACTCGGTGGGTGACTGAGGCTGGGTTTAGGGCGCTCATGGCACTTGCTTTCTTTAAAAATCACCCTTAGGTTGGACACGGTCAGTGGGGGCGCGTGGCCCCTACGGTCCTTGGGCTCTGAGGTGCCGACCAAGTGAAGGCCCCACATGGCTCTCCCCCAGGGAAGCAGCCCCGGCCGCCGCGGGCAGAGCAGCGCCCCGAGAGGGCCCGGGAGGCGGGACCAGGGCCTCGGGAGCAGACCCTCGGGAGCCGCACGCCCAGCAGACGCCCTCCTGCCTGCCCACTTCCTCACCCCCGGCCGCAGGTGCAGGACGATGCTGGCACCGTGGCCGGGACCGGTGAAAACTGGGCCGCGGTGGCTCTCCGAGGCCACCCAGGAAACGCCGCCGAGGCGCTGCTCTCAGCGGGGTGGTGTCGGGACACCGGCAATGGCCGGGGCAGTCGGCGGCTGTCCGGATGGAGAGGGGGTGCTGGCAGGCCCCGCCGTTCACAGACAGCCCCCCCAGCCAAGAGCTGCCTGGCCCCGAAGCCGTCGGGCCCGGCGGAGAGGCTCAGAGACGCAGGACAGCACCTGGGGACCTCAAACAGCCCAACGGTCCGGCCAGCACGGCACAGGCCCGGGGAGACGCCGACACGCGCCTTGGTCCTTGGCCGCCCCTCGAGGGCTCCACCCGAGCCCGGGAGGCAGACCCACAGCCAGCCCAGTCCCGGAGCCACCACCACGGCTCCCTGCAGCTCCCGGTTCCCAGCCCGGGGGGACGTCTCTCTGCGCCCCATTCCCCCGCCCCCCAGAGGTGAGCGCCCGCCCGAGGCCTCGCCCGTGAACCCACTGCTGGTCACTGAGCTCGTGTGCACGGCCATTACATGACCAGGACTCCCCGCTGCCCACAGCCTCCGAGGGTCTGAGCGGCTCTCAGTGGAAATGTCTCCCTGGGGGGGGGGGGGTGTCTTCATTGCTTCCATCCCACAGGCCCCGGGTGCTGGTCACGTGACCCCCAGCCTCGGTCCACAGGCTGGCTTCTTCCTTCTAGAGCAGCCGTGGGCAAACTACGGCTCTCGGGCCGGATCCAGCCTGTCCGGCTGTTCTCTCCGGCCCGCAGAGCCGAAAGAGCCGAGGGTTCTCTCACTCTCCCCTCCGCTCCTTCACCAGCAGCCCAAGAGGAGAGTGCCAGCACGGTCAGGCTGCTTTTGTGCCGGCCCTCCGGTCCAGTGTAAGAACCCATGGTGGCCCTCGAGTCAGAAAGTTTGCCCACCCCTGTTCCAGAGTGTTGTTCCCCCGTCAGCTGCCGCCCTGACTTGTGCCGCGTGAGCCCCCCCACAGCCCCCGGGCGTCCACGTCTCCCGCCACCTCCGCTGGGGGTCCCGGCCTCTGTCCCCGGGGGTCCAGGCGGGTCAGTGCAGGGCGGAGGGACCGGGAGCTGGCCATCCGGTCTTCACCCCACGTCTGAGCCCATTAACAGTGACTGCCACCCCCCGCCCACGTATCTTCTCTGGCCTCGCACTCTCCCTTCTCCCCCCCCCCCCCCACCTCCAAGCTCCCTTTTGGCGTGTGTCCCCGCAGCTTACTTGAGAGCCGGCTGGAAATCTCCGCGGAGAGCGTCGTCATGCCGCTGGCCCGGCCCGGCGAGATGGGCGTCGCTGGGTGCACGGAGGGGGAGGCGATGGAGCCCAGGTACTGGTAGGACTGGTCGTAGGACCAGGGCGGGGAGGGCTGGAGCTGCCTGGTGTCTGCGGAGAGCCGGGAGGTCAGTGACAGGCAGCGGGAGGGACTGCACACAAAGTCTCTTAATGAGAACCGGTTACCGTGGTTCCCACATGTCCCCCACGCGTGGCCTGTCGGCCCGTGTCCGGGAAGCCCCTTCTCCCACCCGCCAAACAGTGAAATGTGGTCCGTGTCGGGTTCTTGAAGGCTTCCCTCTGACAACTGTCTCTCTGCAGGTGTCGCGTCACCACTAGAGGCCTGGTGCACAGACAGGGGTCCCTCGGCCTGGCCGGTGGGGCTCAGGCCGAAACCGGCTCTCGGGCGTCCCCGAGGGTCCCGGATTGCGAGGGCGGTTCTAGGGTGACGCACCCCAGAATTCAGGTGTGTCACTGAGAACCGAAGTTGCCAAGTCACCACATCTCAGCAGCTCCTGCGTTGAGCACCTGCCCCCTGGTGGTCAGTGCGCATCATAGCTACTGGTCGGATGGTCGAGTGGTTGGACAGTCGCTTACACTCTTGTGTATGTGTGTGTGTGTGTGTGTATATATATATATATATATATATATATATATATATATATATATGAATGATGACGAGGAAGCTTTTCCAGCGGAGTGTTTGTTTGTTTGTTTTTTATACTGTATTTTTATTGGTTCCAGAGGGGAAGAGAGAGGAAGGGAGAGATAGAAACATCATTGATGAGAGAGAATCATTGATCTGCTGCCTCCCGCACGCCCCACACTGGCACTGGGGATGGAGCCCACAACCTAGGCCTGGGCCCTGACCGGGAATGGAACGTGACCTCCTGGTTCGAACCCTCAACCGCTGAGCGCCCGGTGCCATGTCCATGTTCAAACTGCCGAGCTGCACGTGGCGACTGTGCAGACGTATTAGCGTCAAAAATCACCACATGACCACCATCGGCTCCGCCCACAGCCTCAGGGACGCACGTCGGGTGTTTTGTTTTTTCTCTGTGTGCCTTTGGCAGAAAGGCGCGAGGGCTGGGAATGTTTTCTCTTTAGGTACCGTGTGTCCCCGAAAATAAGACATCCTCCGAAAATAAGACCTACTTCCTGGAAACATAATACACCCCCTGAAAATAAGGCCTAGCGCATCTTTGGGAGCAAAAGTTAATAAAAGACACTGTCTTATTTTCGGGGAAACAGGATAGCTCGGGCTGTGCCGGGTTCCCACGCACTGCCAGCATCTCGCTCCGGGGAGGGTGGGAGGATTGGGGGGTGGGGAGCGGGAAGGCGCCCTCGGCTCCCCTGGGAGACGGGCCTGGTCCTCCGGCACACCTGCCCCGCGATCGGCGGCACCGGCCCTCCCGATCGATCGCTGAGAGGCGAACAAAGGCGTTTAGTAACCGTCCCTCCGCCCGGGGCTGCGAATTGCGGCAGCGGCCGGAGCAGACGGCGCGCCGGGCCTGCAGCCGTGGGACGTGCACGCAGCCACGGGGTGCGTGCTCCGTCATGTTTTACGGGCGCGGGCGCGGCGTGCCAGGCTCTCTGGACGCGCAATTACGCCGAGCCGGCCGTGCCCGTCTCACAGCCGTCTCTGGGAGAACCACCGGTGACTGAGGTCTACGTCCTGTGGTTCCTCCGAGCACAGGGGGTCGGGCTCCCCGGCTTCTCCCTTCGCACCCAGCTCGGCTCCCCCGCCTCGGAGGGGAGATGGCACTGGGCACCCTCGGGACCCCACCCGGATCGGGGTCCGCCCCTGTGGCCTCATGACCCGGGTGGGCCAGCAGGTGGCGCCGGCGAGCTGCTCACATCCCGTGTGTGTTTCCTTCTAGTTACTATTTACAAAAAGCCAAAACCAAGAGGAAGACAGAAGACGCAGGCCGAGAACGCGGGGAGTGTGAGTTCGGACGGGGCCAGCAGGAACACACAAACGCACGTGCAGGCGTGTCAGTGCCGTGGCCGCCCCGAACCCCGAGTGAGCGTCCGGAGAAGTGCCTGTGTGGTGACCCGGGGTCACCTGCTCACACATTCTTTATTTTTAAAAAATATATTTTTATCGACTCCAGAGAGGAAGGGGAGGAAGATATATACATTCAAGAATATATATATATTCATTCATTCAAGAGAGAAACATCAATGATGACAGAGAATCATTGACTGGCTGCCTCCTGCACACCCCACACTGGGCCTGTGTCCTGACCGGGAATTGAACCGTGACCTCCTGGTTCACAGGTGGATGCTCCACCCCTGAGCCACGTGGCCGGGCATCACTTTCTCACTCTCATCTGTGCAGGGAGGTGACCTCCGAGCACTGTCCACAGGACTCTCACCCACGTGGGACCCCTGCGGCCGCCGCTTAACTCGCATGTGACTCGGAGCTGGGGGCGGGGCGGTGGAGGTGTGGGGAGCCCTGGGGACGGGGAGGAGGCAGGGGGACGGCTCCCAGGCGGAGGGCGGGGCCTCTGTCAGTCCTTCTCCGAGAGCAGCGCTGCCTCTTCTCCCGGGACCCCCCTCAGAAGACACCCCTCAGCTGGGCCCGTGGGCACGGAGGGTCCGCTCTGTGCCAGGCGCGTGCGAACTCACTGCCAACAGGACCGACCGGGCCCCGGTCCCACCGGAGCTCAGAGACGCGTCTCAGGGACAAAGCCAGGAGCGCCGGATGCCTGTTGCATTGGTCCATCCTGCCGAGAGCTGCTCCATTCATTCATTCACTCATTCATTCATTCCCTCATTCATTCACTCATTCCCAGGGTTGTGAGGTGACCCACTTCCTCATCCTTCACGTTGCCAGCGAACACTTTGCTCCCCCCGGGGTGCTGACCTGGGGACCCCGCGGTGAAGGGACACAGGCCTTGCCTCCGGGAGAGGCGGCTGGCGGGGGCCCCCGGCGGTCCCCAGGAGAGCGGCTGGATCATCGGCTTCACCCGGACCCGCCAACAGCGGTCTGCGCACCAGAGGGGAGAGCCCCAGCGGCGCTCACTGCGGCTCCCGGTCTCCTCCCGAGAGGAAGAGAGCGTCTGACGGGAGCCACAGACAGGTTTCTGACCAGGCCCGCCTTCGCCGTACCCCGCTGTGACCGTGGAGGGCCACCTGTCTCCCGCACACGGCCTCCCCGCGTCCCAGGGCGACCGGGGGGTGAGCAGGACCAGCCACGGCACACTCGCCACGAGGCTAACTCCCGAGCGTGTCCGGCCGAGGAGCGGGAGCGGATGCGTGTGCGTGAGGCCGCGGCCGCTCCGGACGGCTCAGGCGGCTCTCACGGCCCACGATGGAGACTCGGGGACTCCAGGGAGGAGCCAGGGGACCGGGTCTCGGGGCGAGGACGGAGGAGGCGAGGTCCATGCTCCGGGGAAAGCCCGGGGGCCTGGGCGGTGAAGGGTGAGCCTCCCGCGCCTGCCTTTTCTGGGCCCGTGGGGTCCGGGCAGCCGCTGCCCCGGCCTTTGTGACCAGTTACCTCCAGCTTTTGATGGACAAACAGTGGGCAGAACGGAGCTCGCTCTCCACGCCATGAGCCCGACTCCCTCCCGTTGGAAACGAGGCGCTAAACGGGGGTCGGGGGGGGGGGTAGGGGTGAGGCGGGCTGAGGCAGCCGTGAGCTCAGAGGGGTCCACCGCCCCCATCAGAGGAAGAAACAGAGGCAGCGGGGGTGCAGCTATGCCACGAGGGCTCCAGCGCTGAGGACCAGCCTGTCCGTGGCCCTCGTCAGCGGTCCTGCTGTCTCCTGGCTCAGCCCCGACGTGGGAGAGCCGGGAGTCACCAAGCCCCTCTTCGCAGTAAGAAAAGGGCTGGGCCTGTCAGCACGGAGGCCACAGCGCAAACTGCCACCTGGCACCTCGAGAGGCAGGGGAATGGCAAGCCGCCGGAGGTCTGCCCCCGGGGGCAGAGGTCGCCGGCCATCAGCCGGGAGGGACGCCCAAGTGGTCATTCAGACAAATCGCTGGAGGCTGAGTGTGGCCGGGTGAGAGAGCGAGGAACTCCCGGGCTGCAGTCGTGCCTGTGTGTGTGTGTGTGTGTGTACACGCACACTTGCACACGCATGAAGAGCACGCAGGGATGCTTTCCTGGGTTTTTCATCCATGAACGCCCAGGTGCTCACGGGTCCAGCACAGCAGTGGGCTGTGGCCAGCAGAGCTGTAGACCGTGTAAGGAAGAGTCTCCGTAGGGAAGCCCAAGGGCCACGATGGAGACAGACACAAGGACGTTAGAGGAATTTGGAGCTTCTGGCACCTACAGTTTGCTACAGCAAACACCACACAGCCCAGCTCCTGGCGGCTCGAACAGCAGAGCTCACTCTGAAGGCCTACTACGTACCCGATACGTCCGGTCCAGCTTTCAAATCAGGAATCACAAGGCCAGAAAAAAACCCAAAAAACCAAACAGCATGAAAGGGACAAAAGAGGCATCAGAACCAGACTCAGATATCACACAGACGCTGGAATTACCAGATGGGAAATTGAACTATGATTGACACGTGAGGGACTCTAACAGAAAAAGATGACAGCATGAAGAAAATACAGACCGTGTAGGGAGAGAGACGGAAGCGCTAAGACTGAGAAGCAGATTCTAGAAATGAAAAACACTATAGCCGAAACTGTTTT
Source organism: Vespertilio murinus (assembly GCA_963924515.1). Classification (NCBI taxonomy): domain Eukaryota; kingdom Metazoa; phylum Chordata; class Mammalia; order Chiroptera; family Vespertilionidae; genus Vespertilio; species Vespertilio murinus. The sequence goes on along the minus strand of OZ004706.1, from coordinate 199,449,121 downwards.
GGCTCAGTGGATAGAGCGTCTGTCTGTGGACTGAAGGGTCCCTGGTTCGATTCTGGTCAAGGGCATGTACCTTGGTTTCAGGCACATCCCCAGTGGGGGTGGGGGGTGTGCAGGAGGCAGCTAGTTGATGTTTCTCTCTCATCGATGTTTCTAGCTCTCTATACCTCTTCCTTCCTCTCTGTGGAAAATCAATAAAATATATTTTTTTAAAAAGAAAGAAAAGAAAAACACTGTACAGAAAGGAGCAGTGCCTTTGGCGGGGTCAGCAGCAGCTGGTCGGACATGCTGAGGGGATAATCAAGGAGCTGGGAAATGTGTCAACTGAAGCTTACCAACAGAAAGGTCGAGGGAAGGAAGGGGGCGTGGGAGGAGATCTATGAACTTGGGGACAATTTCAAAAGGCGTAGCATATGCAAAGTGGCAACGGCGGAAGGAAAAGGAAGAGAAAACAGAGTGGAGGGAATATTTCAAGTATGATTGGCCAAGAATTTTACAAAGTGAATGACAGACACCAAACCACAGATCCAGGAAGCTCACAGAACATCGGGCACGCTGAATACCAAACAGTCTACAGGCAGGCCTGGTGTGCTGAAACTGAAGAGAACCGGAAGACAACGAGAGAAGCTTGGAAGAAGCCGGAAGCTGGCGGGAAGGGGCACGTTACGGGCAGGGTAACACGATGAGAATCTCTGCAGACTTCTCTTTGGAAACCAGGAAGGAGAACAGAGAAATAGTAGAAGCGCTGAGAGAGAAAAATCCGCCCGCCTAAGCCACCAACCTAGCATTGTCTATCCAGCAAAATAAACCCTCGAAGGTACCGGAGAAATAGAGGCATTCTCCGACAGATAAAACCTAAGACCAGCCACCCAGCAGACATGGTAAAATGAGTTCCTTAGGGAAAGAAATAGAACCGGGGTCAGAAACTCGGGTCGATGTGAAGGAAGAATAAATGAAGGCGAAGGAAAGTCTTAGTTTCCTGTCCTTAATGGATCCACAAGCTCATTTTCTGTTGAGCAGGACCGCAGTGACAGCGTGTTGGGAAGTTACGACAGAGGGCTCAGGGAAAGGAACAACACACACGGGGAGGAAGAAGCGGTGTCGTGCGGCCTTTAAGAGTTGTCATACGTGGATTTTGCAACTCCGGGGCAATCCCTGAACCATTTAAAAAGCATAACGGACACGCTAAGAGGGGAGAGAAAATGAAACCGCACCAGATGCTGTTAAAACCAGGGAAGGCAGAAAACGAGGGGGAAGAGAATCGGGTGCAAGAAATATAGAACAGCCAACACGCACGGCAGGTGTTGATGTCACGGGGTGAGCGATCCTAACCGTAACCACGCATGGCCTACGTGGCCAATGAGAGAACAGAGATGGCCAGAGCGGGCGAAACTCGAGACAACTAACTAGGTGTCATCTGCGAGGAGCCCATCTACGTGAATTCTCGGGCTAAGAGCCCCGCCCGGGGCGGGGAAAGACGGTCCATGCCAACCCGAACCACGTGCAGGCCAGCGTAGCTGTGTTCATTTTACACCAAACCGACGTCAGAAGGAGGGACCATGTCGGGGATGAAGAAGGGGGATACATGATGACCAAGGAGTCCGCTCCTTAAGAAGACACAGTCCTCTTTAGAAGACACGCCCTGACAGCAGAGCGTGAGAAACCGGGAGGCAGGAACGTGTAAAAGGGGGAAGGCGCACACACGGGGACGGGTGACGCATCCCACACCCCTCCCCGCCACTGACCGCCACGCAGGCAGGGAATTCGGGCAGAGCCGACCCCAGCCTCCCACCAGCCCGCCGGCTCGAACATCCACAGAAGGTCCCCCCGACAGCGGCAGAGGACACCCCTCCCCCGGCTCACAGGGGACACTCACCCCGGCAGACCCCGTCTCGGGCCCCAAACCCACCGTCACACACTGAGAGGGACGGGCACGGCACACAGCCTGTCCTTAGGCCACACGGGTGGGGGAGGGAGCATCAGCAGCGACGGAAATACGGCCAGAAAACGGGCACGGAACGGGTGCTTCCCAACAGGCTTCGGAGGAACCCCCACTCTCCCCCCCGAGTTAAAGAAGACTGACCCCTGGAGGGAAGTGAAACCGCACGTGGGACGAAATGGAAACCCAGCTCGTCAAAGCCAGACAGCAGCGCTCCGAGGGGCACCGATGGCATCGAATGCGGACCACAGACAAGGGGAGTGATCCAGAACCAACAGCCTAAGCTTCTACCGTAAGAAACTGGACGAAAAAAAAAAGAAAGAGAGAGGAATAAGCCCAAAGCAGGCAGAAGAGAAGAGGTGATAAACTCGAGGACAGAGAATGAACACGGGAACAGGACACAAAAGCCACAGAGCCGAGGGGAGGCGCCAGCTGCGCGTCCTCCGGGACACCAGAGAGGGCGGCCAGGGGCCTGTCGGCTGACCCCCACCCTCCCCACCTGGGCCCCAGCACCCCCTGGGCCGGGACCCCCCCTCAGCCTGGGCCCCGGGAAGGCGGGCGGGGTCTGAGGCTTCGACTCTGTGATGACAGGGAGCGGGCCCTTGCTTTTTCCTAATTTTAATAATGTATGTTTAAAAATAGATTTCAGAGAGGAGAGACAGAGACATCAATGAGAGAGAGAGAGAGAGAGAGTCATGGACCGGCTGCCTCCCGCACGCCTCCCGCACGCCCCCCACTGGGGATGGAGCCCAACCCCGGCCTGGGCCCTGACCGGGACTTGAACCCTGACCTCCTGGCTCACAGGTCCGTGCTCCACTGCGGAGCCCCGCAGGCCGGGCCCTCTGGCTCGTATCCTTAAAACGCCTTCCGTGCCTTCCGGGGCCACGTGACAACGAGGACCAGACAGTTATGTCTGCCTGAGAAGGAGCCGGCCTGGCTGGGGAACATATAAACCATCGGGCCGCCCTGCCCTTCTCCCCCGCCCCCCCTCCTCGGCCCGCCGTGGGCAGGGCGGCTCCGGGGTGTCCTCCGGGGCCACCTCAGTCATGGGCAGCTGCTGTCATGCCCTCGCCGAGGCCTCGGGACGCACAACAGGATGTGACTCAGGCCTCGGGGCTGTGAGTCAGTCTCCGGGGCGATGTGTCAGGGCCAGCCCTGGGGGGGTGGCCGGGACCCCTGGGAGAGCCGCAGCTCCCCGCACACCAGGGGCGGCCCCCCGCGCCTCCCTGCCGCCCAGGACGGTGCGGGGTCGGCTGGCGCCGAGGCCAGGCGTCGGGTCACTCTCTGCTGTGGACGGCACGGCCCTGACAGCCCCACTGTTCGCCTGAAGCCCTGGTCCCCCGGCCCGCAGCAGAAGTGCGGCCGGCGGGGAGGGGGGAGGGGGGAGGAGGGGGAGGGGTGCACAGGTAGCAGCCCCGTGAGCCCAGGCGCTCTCGGCGCGGCCGGCCCCGTGGTAACCTGAGTCAGTTCCCACCGGCTCCGAATCCTGGAAGAGGGGCGGTTGTGAAAGACTCTGGTATGTGCCAAGCGCTTGTCTCCGCTGGCTGCAGACATCTGGGTTAGTCATGCACAGCCAGCCGGTGCATTCATTGTTCCGGCAATTACCGCGCCGGGAGGCAGCCAGCGCCAAGCCGGGGCAGAGGCCCGCCCGGGGCGCCGCCGCCGAGGCCTCGGGCGCGGGGCCTGTCCGCCGGCCTCGGGGATGGACGGAGGGCCTGCGTGGCCGGCCCGCGCCCCGCCCCTGGGACCCGGATTCCGCGGGCGGGCGGCTCCGTGGCTCTGCGGTCCGGCCGGCGGGCGGCTGGCAGCGGGCCGCCCCGCCCGGGGCTCACCTGGCCCTCTCCTCTCGGCCGCTCTCCTGCTCCCGGCAAGTGGAAGCGGCCTCACCTGCCTGCAGGTGGGAGCGCTAATTAGTGCCTGCCCGGCCCAGAGCCGCCGAGAGCCGCCGAGAGCCAGATGAAAGGCGCCCGTAAATGCTGCACCTCGCTCATTACCGGCCAGACAGTTCCCAGGGGAACGGCCAGGCCCGCCACACTGCAGACACCCCGCACCGAGCAGGATCAGGGGTGCTGGCGGAGAGGCGGGGGGGGGGGGAGGGGGCAGAGCCGCTAGCGAGACGCCCACACCCCGTGTTCCCTCGGGCACCTGTCCCCAGGCAGAGAGAGGGACGCGTGGGGGGACGTGGCTCCAGGGACGGAGCCGGTGGTCTCTGCTCCGTCCCCCGCAGACAACGCTGGCCCTGCCCGCGGTCACACACCCCTCCCCCGGACGCGTCCCCGGAGACCCTCCCCAGACCAGGGCCTCCCGGGAACCGGCCGGACGTGCGGGGGAGCGTGGGGGGCCCCCACTCTGCTGTGGCCGGTGTGGGCCCCGAGCCCCGAGGACCGGGGAGCCCCGTCTCAGAGGTGGCCCCCGGGGAGCGAGGGCACAGAAAGACAGGCCTGGGGCCTGCGAGGTGGGGACTGAGCCCGCCCAGCCCTCACGCGTGGAGCCCACGGCGGGGACACGGCGCCCCGAGACTCAGCCCTGCCCCCCCCAGGAGGTCCCTGTGCCCCTCGGCCCCCGAGCGCCTCACCGTTAACGCAGTCCCCGCCCCGGGCCCGGCTCCCCTCCCGGCCTCAAAGACAGGTGGGCGGCCCGCCCGCAGGGATCTCCCACCCACAGACACGGGCAGCTCCCCGCGAGGAGGCGGGAGCCCCCTTAGCCAGCAGGTCCCGGTTTCCGCATCCGAGGCCTCACCGGGAAGGGCGGCGTCACCATCCACGTGTGCGCGTCCCGCATGCAGGTGGGACCACAGCGGCCTTCCTCCGGGCAGCCTCCTCCACAGCGAGGCTGGCCCCCAGCCCCCCAGCCCCTTGCCCCCTGGCCCCCGGCCCCTGGTCCCGCGGCCCCCAGCCCCCAGCCCCCCAGCCCCTTGGCCCCCCGGCCCCCGGTCCCCGGCACAGGGCAGCCGCACCGGGGCCGCTCTGCCGGCCCCTCCGAGGACCAGGCAGGAACCCCGGAGCCCGAGTCTTGCTCGTCATGGGTGGTAGATGGGCCCCTCTGGCCGCGCTGGGTTTGGACGTCGCTGAGGGACTTGGCTTTGCCGGGAGAACAGAGCGAGGAAGGGGAGGCCCCGGCTTCCTCCCCCGCCCCCCAGCTCCCCGCGGCTCTGGGTTCGCTCGGACAATGGACTTCCTCGGCTGGCGGGCCGGGGTGCGGTGCCAGTGTCTGGTCCTCCGACACCCCTGCCGGCCCCTCTGGGGTCCCCACCGATCGTGAGGGCCACGCAGAGACATTGGTCACCTCGGTCTGCGGCCACCGCACACCCCAGAGCCGACCTCGGCGTGACCCCTGGGCCTGCCGGTGAGTCACAGGCCTGGCGAGGGCCGACGGGAAGCATAAAGGGACTTTGAAGAGGAGCCACGCGAGCGTTTGCAGCTCACCTGGTGCGCGAACAAAGCTCACCCACCAGTAAAGCGGCCTCACCTGCGGGCACCCACTCTCAGCGAGTGTCACCCCGACTCTGTCCAAAAGGCACAGCAAACCGCTGGAACCCTTCCAAACCCCGACACGGACATCGACTGAAGAACCACACACACTCACACTCACACTCACACACACACACACACACACACTCACACACACACACTCACTCACACATACACACTCATGCACATGCACACACTCTCATACCCACACTCACTAATGCACATATACACACACACTCACACATTTACACACACTCACACATGCATGCTCATGCATACACACATACACGCTCATACCCACCACTACTCATGCACACATTCACACACACACACACACACTCATACACACACACTCACCCACACTCACACATACACACTCACACACACTCTTGCACACACACACATACACGCTCATACCCACACACTCGTGCACACACTCACACAATCACACACATATACACTCATGCACACACTCACACATACACACTCATGCACACACTCACACTGTTGCACACATATACACTCATGCACACACTCTCGGTAGGAAGGAGCCAGCCCCACAGCCTCGTTACTGACTGAGGAGAAGCAATGGCGTTGCAGACACCACCTCCCCTCGGCCGGCGAGGTCACCTGGAAAGATGACTCCCCCGGGGACGCGCTGCTCTCAGGGTCGGGGGAGGCTTCCTTCCTGGGGGCCACAGGGACCGGCCATGGGGGAGGCTCTCTCCGTGCACGGGGAGGAGGGGGAGGAGGGGGAGGAGGGGGAGGCCCTCTCTGTGCACGGGGAACAGAGTATGAAGTTTGTGAGGAGCGCAGTGTGAGGAGCGGAGTGTGAGTGTGGATGACCTGAAAGTCTTGCCCAGCCAGAGGGCTGACCAGCGGAGCCCTGGGGAGCCGGCCCCGGCGGGCAGCATGCGGCTCAGTGACCACTCCACCCGGAAGACGCCGAGGGGCAGAGCGCCCGACGCAGTCCGACGGCAGCCGCTGGGCAGCAGACGTGAGGCAGGACCGGGCGGGGCGCCGGGGAGGCTGGGGGCCATTCGGGGCGCGGGGGGCGGGGGGCACCAGCAGTCACAGTGCCCGGGCGCCCCGCCCCTACGCCAGGGTGGGGGCGATGCTTTCTCAGGGCCTGGCCCTCGCACGCACGCCAGACCCTGGCGAACCCAGGAGTAACCCCGACAGCGTCCCTGCGGAGCTGACCGCTGGCTCTGCCTCCCGGGAAGGGGCAGGCCGGCGCTTGCCTCCCGGCTCCCCGGCGTGAGTCACAGGGACCAGGTAATGATGCAGAGCGCTGTCAACACGGCCAGGATTTCACCAGCCGCCCCGGGACGAGGGCGAGGGCGAGGGCGAGGGGGCCCCTCCGACGCCGGGCGGCCGTCTCGGGCGGAGCCAGCCAGACGGCCCCGGCAGAGGGGACCGCTGTGCCCAGGGAGGGCGGGGGCAGACCCTGGTCCTCTGTAAGGAGCCGTCTCTCCCTCCATCTGGTGACCGCACGCTGACCAGACGAAAAGACAGGTCTAAACCTCAAGGGAGAACAGCAGCCACCACCAAGCCCAGTGCCGGACGGACAGACGGTCAGACAGACGGTCGGACAGTCGGTTGGATGGTCGGACGGACAGACGGATGCTGGGGCGGTACCCGGTCCTGCCCACAGGCCATGGCCCTGGGCCCGTGCGGTCCACGGCGTCTCCGTCCCCCGAAGGCAGCCGGCACAGCCCCACGCCTCCAGCGCACGCTGGTGCCTGTGGCCGAGAACGCCTCACGTCAGGAGGGGGGGGAAGGGAGGTGGCCGCGTCCCGCCCCAGCTCCGGGTTCGGGGGCACTCCCGGGGGCGCTCCCGGGGGCGGGCGGGGGCCGGGCTCCGGGAACCGGGAAGTGGCCGGAGGTAACTCTATCTCCGGGCCCCGCCCGCCCTCGGCCTAATGGCCTCCCACTGCCGAGCCGGCTGCCCGCGGCGAAGGCTTTTACGGGAAGTGCCCTGCCCTCTCCGCTCGGCTCCGCTCACCCGGGGACCGCGCGTGGGCCGGGCTCGCCGAGCCTGCGTCCTGCGGGGTCAGGCCCAGCGCCCCGTCCCGCCCCCGCACCCAGGTGAGGCCCGGCTGGGCTGGACGGGGGGCGGGGAGGTGGGGGGGGGGCGGGGGGACCAGAAGCCGTTCCCAAGCAGACGGGGAGGCCTGGCCCCGGGGCCCGGCTGCTGACGGAGGCTCCAGGCCCCAGGGATCCCGCCGGGACCCGGCAGGCTTCCGCCGATAACATCGGCTCCCGCCCTCGGCACCCGGGGTCCCTGCTGTCTCCTGGCAAGAAGGAGCAAGCACCGACAGAAGCCGTTGTCACAGCTCCCCCCCCCCCCCCTCCGCAGCCGGCCGCGCTGGCCTGGCCCCCCCCCCCCCCCCCGGCACCCCGCCGAAAGGCAGGGGACGGCGGTGAGCTTCCCGGCAGCAGCGACTTCCTGTCGTCTGCTCCTGAAAACCAAACAAACCAGCAAACCAGTCTCAACAACCACATGCAAGTCCCGTCCCCTCGGCTGGAGCACGGGCTGCAGGAGCCGGGGCAGAGGAGCTGGAGACGCCACGGGGCCGTGGACAAGGGGGGGCAAAGGCCTCCTGGGTGGTGCCCTGGGTCACTGTGCCCCGGTCCAGACGGGGGCCAGCAGAGCGGGCTGGCACGGCCTGTGGCCACCCGCCACCGCCGGGTGTCACGCAGCGAGGCCGCGGAGGGCTGGGGAGGGGGTCGGCGCAGGGCGGAGCCACGGAGGCGGTGATCGGAAACGGCCCGAGGCCAGGCCCAGGGGCCGTGTGGGAGGGAGGCTGTGATTAGGGTGGGCACGCCGGGGCCCTAGCAACAGAAAGCGTGACCTTGAGGGATGGATCCGGAAAGTTCTGGAACCCAGAAGGACCCAGGCGGGCTTTTGAAGAAGAGGCAGCTCAGGGGCCCACCTGGGCGTGGCAGGCGGGGGCAGGACCTGGGGTCCGGGTGCGCGGTGAGGTGCGGTGGGGTTCAGGGGGTGCTGGACAACCAGTTCCTTTTGGGTCCAGACCGCTCTGTGACTGAGCAGACCCGGGGCCAGGTGTTGGAGGGCAGCGGAGCTGGGAGCAAGGCAGGCGGCGGGAAGAAGCGGCGGAGAGTTTGGCCGGGGGGGGGTGGGGGGTGGGCGGGCAAACAGCAGCAGGAAAGGAAGCTCACGGCGTCAGCCCACGGGGGCTGGAGAAGGCACTGGGGCGTCCGGCCAGGAAGCACAGAGAGCCCGGCCGGTGTGGCTCAGCGGTTAGGGGTCGGCCTAGGAGCCAGGAGGTCACGGTTCGATTCCCGGTCAAGGGCACAGGCCTGGGTTGCTGGCTCCACCCCCAGTGTGGGGCGTGCAGGAGGCAGCTGATCAGTGGTTCTCTCTCATCGATGTTTCTCTCTGTCTCTCTCTCTCTCCCTTCCTCTCTGAAGTCAATAAAAGTTATCTATATAAAAAGCAGCACAGCGACGTCCCATTTTCCTCGCTGTCACAGTGGCGGGCTAGGGCTCCGGGTGGGCACGCCGTCACTTTGGGGGGCCCCCTGGCTCCTGCCCAGCTGGGCTCCGGGGGTCAGGCCGGGCATCACTGAACCCGGATTGAGAGCCCTGCGGCCACGGGCAGGGCAGCTGGGCTGGGCCCGAGAGCTGGGAGGACGAGGCAACACGGGGCCCACCTGGGCGTGGCAGGGGGGGTGGGACCTGGGGTGCGGCCGACACTGGGGCGCCTCTGACCCAACAGCTCCGAGGTCATGGGCCATGAGGGGTGACCACCGGGACCCAGGGAGGTCGTGTCTGGGCTGCATGAGGTCAGGGGCCGCCTCAGCGCTGGGGCAGCTCCGCCTGCGCGGCTGGCGGGGGCCAGGAGGCGAGGGGGGGGTGGGGGTGGGGAGCAGAGGGGCCCTCATCCCGGGAGGGCACAGTGCCCTCTGCTTCCTGCTCCCGCCCCGACACGCCAGGAGAACCAGGAAGAGAAGAGCTTTGCCAACAGACCGTCCAAGCAGGCGGCTCAGGTTTCAGCACCGGGGGGTGGGGGTGGGGGTGGGGGCACCCCACAACACCCCCTTCCAGCCCAGCCCAGCCGGGGGCGGGAGGGGGGGGGACCGGGGGTCACCGCGCAGTCTGGAGCTCCTGTTGGCAGGAGGAAGTGCTCCTTCACAAGAGAGCTACTGTGGGCGCCGTTTGTTTTCTAATTTCCAAAAACAAGGAAATGTTTACAAAACGGGGGGCGGGGAGGAGAGGGCGAGGGAGGCGTGACCCCGAGTTTCCCGGGCTCCTCCCCGGCCCCTCCCGCCGCCGCCCGGGGTGTGTGAACAAGGCCTCATTGTCTGGGGCAGGTGTGAGATTGGACTTGAGTCCCCGCCAAGCCCGGCTCCGGAGCCAGCGCCGGGAGCCGCACACACGCTCCCGTCTGGCCGCGCCTCGCACCCGGGGCTGAACCACGCAACGCCAGCCAGGGGGCGCCCGCCGCTCCCGGGGGTCGCCTGCACGCAGGCTCGGCCTGTCGGGGTTCTCCGGGGCTTTTTGGGGGGTCCTAAGACGATGAGAAAACGGGAGGCGCCCACACAGGGCCCCGCTGGGGTTTGCCCCGTCTTGCCCGGCCGCCCCGCCCCTCGCCCAGGGGCGCTGTTTGGAGGGGACGCGGCTCAGGGCCAGGACGGGGGGCCTGTCCCTCGGCGGGGCGGCCGGCGGGGGGCTGACCAGCAGGCGGGGTGGCCCCGGCCGGCCAGGGTCCCCTCTGGGCTGCCGGCTTCTCGTCTGCAGCCGAGCGGGCCGGCCGGCCTGGCTTTCCCGGACTCATCGCGGCCTCCCTCGCTGCGGTCAGAAGTTCAAAGCCCGACCCCGGGAATCGGCTGCCCCGGGGGAGAGCTTGCGACACCGCATTCTCCACGTCTGAGGCCTGTGTCCCCTCGGCCTCCCCTCCCTCCACGTCCTCTCTGATGGGCGCCCGGGGCGGCTCTCCGGCGGCCGGGGCCTGTCTGAGCCGCACGGGCCGGGAGGCACCGATGGGGACGATAGGGCCCCTCGCTCGCTCTTCGGCCCCGTTTCCCCTGGTGACCTCTGACCTCCGTCCTCTGACCTGGCGAGGAGACCCGAGCCGCCCGCGGGCCCCGCCGCAGAGGGGAGGGCCGGTCTCCGCGCGGGGCCCGGGGGCTGTCGGGTGGCTCCGGCACTGGGGCTCAGGAGGCATGACCTTAGAATCGGTGCAAAGACGTCCTTTGTGATGGCTCTTTGAAATGCCAGAGAAGCTTCCCTGGTGTGGCTCAGGGGTTGAGCATCGGCCTATGAACCAGGAGGTCACGGTTCAAGTCCCGGTCAGGGCACATACCAGGGCTGTGGGCTCCATCCCCAGTGTGGGGCGTGCAGCAGGCAGCCCATCCATGATTCTCTCTCATCACTGATGTTTCTCTCTCTCTCCCTCTCCCTTCCTCTCTGAAATCAATAAAAATATATTTAAAAAAACCAAAAAACCCCAAAGCAGCTGACGTGGCATTCTGGGACGGGTCTCACGTGTGCCAGTCAGGGACCGGCCAGCTGCCCCCGTGGCCCACGGTGGGAGTGTCCCTCAGCCCCTGCGGCCGTCTGCTCCCACCAGGGACAGGGCTGGGCCCTCGGCGGGGCGGAGAGGATGGGGTGCATTTGGGAGGGGGGTCTACTCCTGCCCTTTGAACCCCTCCTCCGTGGGAATGGAATCGAACGTTTCCATGGGAGACCGGAGAAGCCGAGACACAGAACCCCACCATCCCCTCTCCTCCCGGGGCCGCTGGAGGTCCAGTGTGGGGTCCGCTCTGGTGGCAGAGACCACGCCGGGACCACAACGCCCTCCCGGGCCCACACACCGAGAGCTCCCACGCTCCCTGCCCCAGCAAGCCCACGGCACGCCAGGCCCGGGGCCCGGGGCTCCCCAGACGGAGCCGAGCCGGGCCACGTGGCCGCCCAGCCCGGACCCTGCGGACCACGTCGTGCACCCGGGGCGGCTGGGGCGGGAAGCCGTGCACCCGGAGCAGGCCCCTCCGCAAGCGCGAGCTGTCGCCACGTCGTCGCTGCCTCTGGGAGACGCGGAGCCAGGCCATGACCTCTGCTGACCTCGTGCTGACCTCTGCTGACCTCGCTGCAGCAGCCGCTCCCAGAACGGCCCCGGAGGGACGCCCCCAGACACACGCTCGGGGTTCCCCACGGCGGAGCCGCTGTGCGTCTCAGAGCCTCCCGTCCCGCCTCCGGTGCAGCCCTCCAGGGGCCACGGACCCCGGCCTGGACAACCCTCACCCCGCGGGCGGCTCCCAGCCCCGCACAGAGGAGGGGGCGCAGGCCCGGGGAGGGGCCCCACACGCCTCTCAGCCCAGAGAAGCCCCGCCGAGCCCGGAGGGGGCGCTGACGTTCCCGACCCGCTGACAGCATCGTCCTTCTAGAATGGGCCACCGACACGGGTGCAGAGGCCCCGAGGGAGCGTCGTGGCCACGTGGGGCAGAGACCCCGGAAGGAAACCACCACGCCGGCCTCCCTCGCGCTCCGCAGCGCCCAGGGCAACCGCAGGCTGGACTAGTTCTGGCTCCTTTCAAAGCAGACAGGCCCACGGGCGGGGCTCCGTGGTGGAGCACCCACCTGGGAACCAGGAGGCCAGGGTTTGATTCCTGGTCGGGGCACAGGCCCGGGTTGCGGGCTCGATCCCCAGAGGGGGCCTGCAGGAGGCGGCGGGTCAAGGATTCCTGCTCATCATTGATGTTTCTCTCTCTCTCTCTCCCCCTCCCTCTCTTTCTGAAGTCAATAAAAATATATTTAAACAGAGAAAAAGTTATAAGTACTCGGAAGGTTCTGATCCAAACGTGGCCCTGAGGGTGTGAGAGGGCCCGGGGCCGGGCCGGCCGCCCTGAGCCGTGTCTGGAGGGAGGGACTCGGATCGGCCCCATTTCTGCTCACGAGGGACCTGGTTTTCCCTGGAAAATGCCTGTTTCTCTTAGCCATCGTGTTACAGTCCGGGCCACTGAGGAGGCCTGAACCGGTGACTCTGCCCGCACACTTCCCAGAGCCCCGGACAGGACGCCACGCCCCTCCTCCCGCCGCCCGCCCCGAGCTCACACTGAAACCCACACCCCCTCCTCCCGCCCGCCCGGCTCACACCGAGACCCACGCCCGCAGGCCGGCCGTGTTTGTCTTTGGGGAGAGTTCTGTGCTGTGTTTTAGAAGTTATTATTTTGTGTATTTGCTGTGGCTGGTAACTGGATCTCGGTGGCAGGACACAGAGCCCTGCCAGGAGGAGATTACGGGGAAAAGCAGGCGGAGGGAGCGGGTCTGCCGGGGAGACTTTCTTCACCGGCGGTTTGCCATCCGCCCCTGTAATCTCCGCCTCGATCGGCTGTTCTACCCCCGGAGGGCCGGCTCCTTCGGGAGAGAGCTGTGCGGGGCCGAGGCGGAGGCCGGGTGGGAGGACACCACACAAATGCAGACCCAGGTGGCTCTGACGGGAAGTGGGGGGCGCGCTGGCACCCCATCTCTGACCCCCCCGGAAGTCAGGCTCTGAGGCCAGAGAGGAAGAGCGGAAGCAGGCCCAGCTCCTCACAGTGTCTGCAGGGGGGACGGGGCGGAGCAGGGCGTGCACACCCCACCCCCCAGCAGCGGGCGGCACCCCGCTCTGTGTGTCAGGAAACACACGCAGATGATGACAGATGAGCAAACCGCAGCGTGGACAGCGCCCTCCGGAGGTGCGGCCACTCCGGAACCCGGCCCGCTTCCCGACCAGCATCTGCTGTGGGCACACACTTCCCGGAAACGCTGGCCTGCCTGGCCTCCAGCCTCCGTGGCTGTGGTCACACATCATGGCTGTGGTTACACATCGTGGCTGTGGTCACACATCGTGGCTGTGGTTACACATCGTGGCTGTGGTCACACATTGTGGCTGTGGTTACACATCGTGGCTGTGGTCACACATCGTGGCTGTGGTCACACATGGTGGCTGTGGTTACACATCGTGGCCGTGGTTACACATTGTGGCTGTGGTCACACATCGTGGCTGTGGTTACACATGCAGGCGGGAGAGGCTGTCTGTCAGGGATGGCAAGTCGGGCTCAGGAGCTAAGCCACAGGACCGCCAGCCCCTCGGAGGGGAGCCTGGCCCAGGGCCTGCCCTGAGGCCACTCAGGGTCCTCCTTCGGGTGGGGTGGGGTTAGGGCTAGGCTGTGGCTGTGGCTGGGGTGCAGCGCGGAGCTGGGAGAGGCCAGGGAGCGGTGAAGGCCAGCACAGAGCCTGGGCCTGGTTGGGTTTAGGGTTAAAGGAAGCTTTGCAGCCGGAGCTGAGGCTGCGTTAGGGTGACCATTAGGGTTAGGGTGAGGGTTTTAGTTTGGGTTGGGATAAAATTTAGAGCCGAGGCAAGGGTTAGGGAGGGGCTGACACCAGAGTCGGCACAGTGCGGCGGCAGGGTTACGTGGAAAGGAGCCAGTAACGCTGCTCTCAGCCGGTGTGGAGGGCTACGGTTAGTGTTAGCGTCTGGCTAGGGCCCTGGTCGGCAAACTCATCCGTCCACTGAGCCAAACACCAACAGCACAACGATAGACATTTCTGTGGAGAGCCACGTTTTTTAAACTTAAACTTCTTCCAATGCCACTTCTTCAACACAGACTCGCCCGGGCCGTGGTGTTTTGTGGAAGAGCCATACCAAAGGGGCCAAAGAGACAGTTTGCCAACTATGGAGCTAGTGTGATGAGGGCACTGGGTTTAGTTTTATGGTTGGGGTACATTCCTGAGGGCCGCCCCCCTCCCCCCATGGCTGTGGGCCGGGCCCGCCCCGACCCCATGCTGACTGCCACCCATGACCTCTGAGCTCTTGGGGTGGGGCGGGGGCACCCAGGGCTCCGGCTCCTGGGCCGCTGCCCCCTGACCCTCGCCTTTCCCGGGCACCTCTGGGCCGGGGTGCGTCTGCTCTGAAGACCCAAACCCTGGCTCATCTAGGAGGAGGGATGCATGGCCCCCACGGGGATAAAGGCCACGGCGCGAGTCCCAGCCCGTGGCCGGGGTCCCACGGGGGCTGCCGGCCTGCTCACGGGGCGCACCCACCTCCCCGAGAGTCTGCGGGAGGGGCGGGGGCGCTGGGCCGGCTCTCGCCAGGTGCCCCTCGCCTTTTCTCGCTTTTCCTGCGTCGGGGGCGAGGGCAGGATGGTCCGTGTGACTCACAGGACGGCGGGCGAGCGTGCCCTTATTTGGAGGCAGTCTTTGCAGATGTCACGGCGAGGAGGGGCTGGTGACATCACCCGGCCGCCGGGCGGGCCTCGCTCGGGGACCGTGTCCTTGTCGGAGGGAAGGAGCCGAGGACACGGAGACTGGGCCCCGGGGAGACAGAGGCAGAGGTCGGAGACGTGGTCACAGCCGAGGAGCGCTGGCCCCGAGGTGGGGGAGGCCGGAAGGCCCCGCCCCGGGCTCTGGGCCGCGGCCTCTGACCCCTGCCTCGGGGCGCGGGCCTCCCTGAGCCTCTCCGCCCCCGGGTCGGCCGCCGAGGGCGACGCAGCACAGGAAGCTGCGGCTCTCGGTGCAGCCGATAGCGGTCACGGGCTGCACGCCACACACGCTTCCCCCAATGCCTCCCTCGCGGGGAGGAAACTGAGGCCCGGCGAACCTCCCGTCGCCGAGGGGGGGGGTGCGGGGTGTGAGCTGCCGCCCGTCCCTCTGGCTCAGCCTCCTTCTCTGCCCGCTGCCTTCCTAAGGCCCTTGGCGCTCAGCGTCTCCCTCTTCTCCCTTAATCCTCATATTTTTTTAAAAAAATATATATATATTTTATGGATATTTTACAGAGAGGAAGGGAGAGAGATAGAGAGCTAGAAACATCGATGAGAGAGAAACATCGACCAGCTGCCTCCTGCACACCCCCCACCGGAGACGTGCCCGGACCAAGGTACATGCCCCTCACCGGAATCGAACCCGGGACCTTTCAGTCCGCAGACCGATGCTCTGTCTACTGAGCCACACCGGTTTCGGATCTTAATCCTCACATTGAGTGAGTGCCCCGACCACAGCCTTGTGAGGCCACTCACGTGAACAAGACCACGTGCGTGTGTGCATAGGTGTATGTGCATGTGCCCGCCCTGCCCTCCTCCCTCCGCCGGCCCGGCCACGGTGAGCCGCGCCCCCTCCTCGCCGCCTTTGGAGAGGAACGCTCAGGCCCAGGGGAGACCGGGGTGCGGGTCCCCCCGAGTCCGGCCCCGGCGCTGTGACGAGCGTCCTGAGCGTCTAGCGATCCCAGATCTCGGCCCTGCTGGCCCCGAGACGGAGGAGCCGCTCCCCGCCCGCTGTCCCGGGACCGACTGGACCGGGCCAGCCCGCGTGTGGTCCGTCCCGGGTCCTGAGTGTGAGCCGGGGCCGCCTCCCCTTGGGACCGGCCCGTCGCCAGGAAGGTCTGGGCGTGAGGCTGTGTCGCCGCCATCCCGAGGCACCGGCAATGGGTCACCTCCGGTTCCGACGGCCCGTCTGCTGGCCACACCGAGGCCGGCCTGTGGCGAGGGAGGCGTGGCAGACCCACAGCCCGGCCCGGGACACGTCCACCGGACCCACGGAGGAGCCGGCCCCCCGCGGGGGTGCCCAGGGCAACGCACACGCGGACATTCCCCGCCTCCTGGCTTCCGTGGTTCTGACCTCCGTCGGCCCCGCAGGCCTGTCTCCGTCCCCGCTTCCCGAAAGGAGGGGGTGACGCAGCCGCGGGCAGGGTCGCCGAGAGCGGCAGGTCGGGAGCCAGACTCTTAGTCACCAGCTTCCGGCGCCTGGGGCCACCCCGGGGCGCGAGGGGCTGCGTGTGCCGACCTCGGTGCTCGGCGCCCTGGGCCTGCCCCATCCAGCCCGTGAGAGGACACGTGTCCTTTCTCCTTCCCGCGGCCGCACGCGTGTCCTGAAACCACGGTGACGTGCTGACGCGTGTGCACGCGGCGCCGGGCCAGCGGGGCTCTCTGAGGCTCCGTGTCGGCCCCGGTAACCTGGGAAGCCGGACTTCCCGCCGGCCCTTCATTTCCCAACCTCCAGGCACAGCGTGCTCTGGCCGCACGGCCCCCTCCCCCCGGACCGGCTCCGATGGCGCCAGGAGTCCGTGCTGGGTGCCTCCCAGGCACGCCGCCTCCAGGTAAATCCCAGTCACCTCGCCTCCGAGGGGCCCACCGCCGGCGTCCGAGGGACCGGCATGCCCCTCCCGGCGAAGGCCCTGCAGAGCCGAGCCCAGCCTCTCCTCAGCCCGTGACCTCTCCGCGCCCCCCACGGCGGCCACAGCCACAGGCTGGAAACACGTACACGTGGACAGCCCCCGCCACACGCCGGCCGCCCGCCCTGTGGGTGCCCAGGGCGGGGACCCACCCGTCTCACCCGGCCCCTTTCCTGCCCCGTCAGAGGGCCCGCCTGTGGGGGAGTCAGATAGGACCGCTCCTCACCACAGCCCGGTCAACGCCGCTGGCGTCAGAGGGACCGCCTGCTCGCCCCTCGGCTGAGTCCCCATCGCCTCCAGAATGCCTGCAGTGTCAGCGGAGAAACCCCGGTGTGCGTGGCCAGCGACACCACGAGAGAACGAGAAGACGGGGTGACCCGGGGTGTTCCGGAGGTGACAGAACGGACTTACGTGGCCCTAATGCTAGACCAGGGTCGCCCCGAGGTCATTCTACTCAGAAGGAAAGCATCATTCCACACGAGCCCCCGGCCTGATGCACCACACACACGTACACACACGCACACGCAAGCGCGCGCACACACACACACACACACACGTGTGTCCCGGCGCTGGGAAAAACCAGGACACACATTGTGGATGCGTGTCCCTCAGGAGCAAGCACTAAGTACCGGGAAAGTTTCAGAAACGCGCCGAGAGGGTCGAGCCTGCGGTGTCTGTCTGTCCTCAGAGGGCCGCTGGACAGACAGGCCGCCCCGCAGCCCCGAGCACAGCTGCTCCCGGGAGACGTCTGGCAGAGGAAGAGCCTTTTCCGGAGACACGGGTGGGGGAGCTGGCTGCACGCCCGCCTCCTGAGAGTGCAGGTGCTCACCCCGAGAGAAAGAGCATCACCCGAACACCCTACCGGTCTCAGGTCGTCACCCCGACACCCCTCCACATGACTGACAGAGGAGAGGCCCAGGAGGTGGCTCTGCCCTCGGAAGACGCACTGCCGACCCCACCTGGGCCCGCCCCGCACCCGCGGCCTCTTTCCCTTACGGTCGGTCGGTCGGTCAGTCGGTCGGAGGAGCCTGCACGCTGGGGCGGGCTCTCCCTGGACCGGGGCGTCCGCAGCTCGGCCTGAGCCGGCGGCGCTGGGGGCGGGCAGGGACATGGCATCGCAGAGCAAACACCCGCTGACACCCGTGGCCCCTCGGGGCGCTATCTCACGGGCACGGCGGGCGCTGGGCGGAGACCGGGTCTCACTGTGGTGCACCCACTGCCGGCTCCTCGCCCTGGGGGTGCAGCAACCTGCCTGCTTATCGCTGGCAAACGTACCGGCTGCAGTCACCCCTCTGCCGTGGCGGCACCCACACAGCCCCCCCTGTTTCTGTACATTTCCCGGAGAGCAGAGAGTGGACACCGACCCCCACGGACGCTGGAGGCCCTGAGCACCTGAGACAGCCTGGCCTGCACCTGGCTCGGTGTGTGCACATGTGCATACTTGTGTGTGCATGTGTGTCTGCATTTGTGTGCACATGTGTGTGTCTTCCAGCCTATCGGGCAGGTAAGAAAACCGCTCAGCTAATCAAACCGGCATCTGCACGTGTCTCCCCACCGTCCACACCGGGGAGCAGTGCCTGGGCCTGGGGCCCTGTGACCAGGCCATCGGCCCGGCGGCCGGGGCGGTCTGAGGCCGAGTGTGCAGACTGCGGACCCCCGAGTGGAGAAGCGAGGCCAGGACGGACGGGCAGCGGGGGGCGGGCGGCCGGGGTACTTACCCTGCATCTGGCTCTGAGGCTGAGGGCTAAAGGCCGCCGAGTGGGCCAGGGCGGCGCGCGGGGTGGGCGTGGGGGCGGGGTGGTGCGGGCTGACCCGCATGGCCGTGCGCCGCAGCTGCTCCAGCTCACTGAGCCTCTCGGAAAAGGACAGGCTCCCCGGCTTGGTCTGCTCGTCTAGTTTCTGCCGGTGTCCTGGGGGCGGGAGGGGGGGGAGAGGTCAGAACGTGCGCAGTGGATCTTCCAGAGGGGGTGCTCTCGTCCCCCCTCCCGCGCCCCTCTCCCGGGGGCTGGCTCCCGGGCGGTTCGGGGACGGGGTCCCCACTGCGGACTGGGCCCCCCTGTCACGTGGCCACTAGGCCCTCCCCGGCGTGGGCTCCGCGGCCGGGACCCCGACTCCCAGGGCCGGGGAGGGCTCCGGGCAGGGGGGGAGGGCTCAGGACAGGAGGGGAGGGCTCCGGGCAGGGGGGGAGGGCTCAGGGCAGGGGGGAAGGTGGGGGCAGGAGGAGGCACAGGGGCTGCTGGGCCCGGCCTCCCGGTGCGTGAGCTCGGCGGCTCCTCGCTCCGCACCAGCACCGGCTTCCAGCGGAGTGGGTGCCCGGAGCGGCACGCCCGCCCCAAGGGGAAGCGGGTGTGGCTGTGAACCCATAGCCCGGAGGCCGGCTTCCTGGGAAGTGCCCGCCCGGCCCCCGGCTCTCCTCCCTCAAGCCTCCTGGGAGCCGCTCCTTCCCTGAAGCCGCTGCCAGGTGCAGCTCAGAGGAAACCTTCCGGAAGGTGGGGCTCAGAGGGGACCTTCCGGAAGGTGGGGCTCCCTCCCGGAGGGGACCTTCAGAAGGGGGGCTGGGGCCTGTGCAGGCCCAGCACTGCCCGCAGCCCCGGCCTGGAGCCCAGAGGTGCCCCGGCAGCCTGGCCCAGCTTCCCGGGCACCCGGCCCTCCGTGCCCGCGTGGACAGGACGGCGTGGCCTGGCCCCTTGAGGAACCACTGCCCCCAGCACGCAGGGAGCAGGGCCACTGCGCAGGCCAGGTGGGGCAGGGGGCGGGGGGCGGGCCCCTGCACCCCGGGGCCCCTCCAGGCACCGAGGAGGAGACGCGGCCTGGAGGCAGAGGTGCCCGGGGTGCGCCCAGCCCTGTGGCTCCGGAGCGCTGCCCGCTGCCCGCTGCCCGCTGCCCGCTGCCTGCTGCTGGTCGGGTTCACAGCCCCTTGCGGTCCAGTGGCCGGAAGCAAAGCCCGGAGCAGCCGCTTCCCGCGTCCACACCCACGTTCTCATTCACCTCCCCGAGCTCGGTGAGAAGGGGGGTCCCCCAGCCCCCGAGGCCCAGCGGGGAGAGGCAGCTTAGGGGGCGGGGATGGGGAGGGTCCGGGAGGGACGGACATTGCAGCCTGGCTCCGCCCGCAGCCCGTGGCCCGCCCAACACCCCACCGAGCCACGAGCCACGAGCCACGAGCCACGCAGCCCGGCCCGGGGCCAGGCCCTGCCTGCCCAGCGGGTGTTTAGGCCCCGGCCTTGCGGCCGAGCGCTGAGGGGCCAGGTCCCCGAACAACCCGTCATCACAAAAAGAAGCACGGAGAGATCGTTTTCTAGAACGTCCTATCTCAGTCAACCACGGACGGAGCCATTCAGCCACTCCGGAGTGGCTGGCTCCTCCCGCCCCTCATCGTGGGACACGCTCCTGGCTCCCGGTGCCTCCCGGAGACCCTCACCTTCCCCTGCGGAAACACCCACGGCTCAAGGCCACGGCCGCTCAGGGCACCACGTCTGGCCCTTCCGACCCAAGCGGGACCTGAGGCCCGGAAGTCAGGGGGCAGAGGGCCACCTGGGGGTCAGGGGGCGGAGGACTGGGGGTCGGGGGGCAGAGGGCCTGGGGGTCAGGGGGCAGAGGGCCTGGGGGTCAGGGGGCGGAGGACTGGGGGTCGGGGGGCAGAGGGCCTGGGGGTCAGGGGGCAGAGGGCCTGGGGGTCAGGGGGCGGAGGGCCTGGGGGTCAGGGGGCGGGGTGCCGGCACCAGGATGGGGAGGGTTCTGTCTCAGGAAGAGCGGCAGCTGGAGGAAGCACAGAGCTTCCCAGCAGGCTCGGGGCCATCCCCATGCCCCGTCCTCGGCACCGGGGCTGCTGAAGTACCGTGCCGGGTCCGAGGGGGCCGGGGCATGTATGGGAGGCGTGCTGAGTGCACGGCCATCTCGCCCGGGGACCGGGTGCACCAAGAACCACACACACGCCTCTCAGCGGGCACGGCGGGCACTCCTGCCCGTGTGACGTACGGTGGGCGTGTCACACACACGACACGCTAGCCAATGCAACATGAGCGATACAGCAAGGATGCTAGTACACGCTGCAGTAGAACACACGTGATACATGCCTGCTTACATGTCATCCAGTGTTCTGTAAACATGGGTAGCTTCCCTCTCCAGTCTCTTCCCACGTCTTTAAGCCACGAGCGCAGCGCCACGAGGTTGGGGTACTCAGGAGGGGGCGGGGGGGCGGGGAAGGGGGGAGGCCAGGAAGTCAGCTTCGGTCTGAACGCACGTGTGGGAGGCGGAGTGCCGAGAAGTGATGTCATTTACCGCTGTCACCAGCCACCGGCGAGAGCCGGCTCCTCCTTCACGTGGCACAGTGCCCCCACGCCCGCCGCCCAGCCCCCCGGGCTTCCGGTTCCTGGGTGGCACTGACCCCTGTCTGTGCCCCGTGGACGGGGAGCCCCAGAGGGTGGGTCTGCCTCCTGTTCACAGCGGCCCCGCACACCTGGAGGAGCAGCTGCCGCAGCAGGCTCACGCCGCGGCGGCGGGACCACCGAGCCTCACGCCGGGACGTTAGGTCCCCGGTGCCCCGTGCCACCCACCGGTCCGCACCACCCGCAGGAGCCGAGACCTCGCCCGGCGCCGGAGGAGTGTGAGGGAAGGGCTTCAGCTAAACGAAACCGTGCCAGACTCAGAAGAGCCACGTGTGCAGGGAGAAATAGAAGCGGGGGCCGCGCACACGGGGCGTCCTGCGCCGCCCGGAGTCTGCGAGGCACCCCGGCGGTGACCGGAGTGTGCCCGGAGGCGGGCGGAGGCCGTGCTGGACACGCGGGAAGGACCACGTCACGAGGGAGAGCCACCGGGCCGGGGCCAGCCACGGACGGCACGCCAAGGCCACGGGGGGCGCCCCGGCCTGACTCCCTCAACCACGTCCCGGAAACTCAGGGACAAAAACAGGCAGAACTGAGCTGGGCAGCTCACCGAGGTCAGACGTGAGTTCACTCACCACTGGGCCGCCTGAGCCTACGCCTCCGGAAGCCGGAGCCGGGCTGGAGCCACAGGTCCCCCGGACCTCCCGCCGGTGCCCTGACCGAGCAGGAGGGTGAGCTGAGGGGGGCCGTCTGGGGGGGGGGGGCCTCCACAGACGGGCAGGTGCCTCCCACGCTCAAGGCTCTCCCTCCCCCTCCAGCTCCCGCTGCTGTGGAGGGGCAATCCCGGGGAGAGTGAATTAAAGAGGCATCCACTCCCCGGCACCTCCTGTCCCCACGAGGGACGGACAGTGGGGCGGACAGCGGGACGCACAGGGGGGCGGACAGGGGGACGGACAGTGGGATTGACAGCGGGATGGACGGGAGACAGACAGGGGGACGGACAGGGGGAGGGTTGATGGAGGGTGACTTCCGAGCGTGGGTTTTGGAGTGGAGAGTGCTGGGAGGTGAGCGTGGCCGGGGTGCTGCCCGCGGCCTCTGGCCTGCCTTTATTTATTTATTTACTTACACGTTTTTCTAAAAATTACTTATGAAATGGATGGGGGTGACGTTGCTCACCGTGTTCATGACATTTTCTCGTGTGGTTTCTACGTGACCAGGCCTGTGTGTGGCCCGTGTGCCCGCCGCCCAGAGCCAGAGCTGCCCCTGTGCCCTCCCCACGGGACCCTCTCCCTCCCCCTCCGGCAGTCCCCCCTCCCCCCCGGCAGCCCCCCAGGCAGTGACCCCCCCGGCAGCCCCCTCCGCTGCTGAGAGGCCCCTCAGCTTGGGTCCGGCCCAGGGCGAGGCGGGGAAAAGGGGAGCGTGGCCCCGAGGCCCCCAGGCTGCCTGGCCTCCTGCAGCCGCACAGGCCCGACCCCGGGTCTCCCCGCGCCCGCCCGTCCGCCCGCCCAGGGCACATGCCACGCATTCCCGCCGAGCGCAGGGCGTGCTCAGACAGGCCGGAGCGGAGTCCCCGCCAGGCCGCGGCGGTGCGGCACCGGAGGATGTGCCGGGGAGCGGGGATCGATCGGGGAGCGGGGAGCGGGGAGGGAGAGGGAGAGGGACCGAGCGAGTGAACGAGTCCCCTTTCCGGGCACTGCTCATCCGGGAGCCCCTCGGACGACCTCGGGTGACCTCGGGTGACCCGATGACCTCTGCCCCTGCCGGTTATTCTCCGGTGTTTGCCTTGGCGCGGCGCGCGGTGAGTCAGGCGGGAGCCTTTCGGCGGGAAGTGGTGCGGTCGGCGGGCTGCTTGCGGCGAGATGGGGAGATAGCGGGAGGCCCGGGAGGGGGGGTGCCGCGGCCTCGGCCGTCTCCCTGGCCAGGGGGCCTCCACCGGGCTCTGCGGCCAGCACAGCTTGGCACTCTGTGGCCCAAGGGTCTCTCTCTCTCTCTGCAAAGGATGCCGACGCCACGGGAAGCCGGGCGGGGGATTCCCGGCTCACGGCAGCGAGGCACTCTGGAGGGGACCCTCGCTTCGCTCTCTCTCTCTTGCCGGCTTGGGGAGCGAGCGGGTGCACCGCTGCCCCCCCCTCTCCCCCCCAGTCCTGGATCCGTGTCTCCCCAGGTTGGCAGCGGTCACAGGGCCAGGTGAGCGAACGCCGTGGCCCCATGGCAGTCACCCCCAGACACCGAGCCCCACGTCCAGGAGCCGCGAAGGACGGTGAGATCATCCAGTCCCCTCCCCCTCAGCGGGCAGACGGGGAAACAGGTTCCGAGCGGGCCCAGGGCCAGAGGCCGGTTCCCAGGCCGGCGCCGCGCCCTCGCCCGGGGCCCAGGATTCTTCCCGGCTCCTGGCGGCCTGCGGGAGCCAGCCGAGGAGCCCAGCCCCCCAGACTCAGATTTCAGCCTTTCCCAGCTCGCGCTCCCGCCCGCCGCCCGGCTGCTGTTTATTTTCAGACGCTGAATCACCGGGGACAGGGCAGCTCCTCCGCCCCGCGCCGCGTCCTCGTCCGCCCGCTGCCCAGGCCGCGGGCGCTGTCCCCCCGCGGGCGCTGTCCCCCCGCGGGCAGCTGCTCTGGCCGCCCTGGGAACCTGGCACCGAGGCCCGGGGAGTCGCATTTCACCCCTGAAATCTAACCCAGAAATCGCAGGCCGGCAGCACACACAGGAGCCGCGGTGGACGGAAGGAGGAGGCGGGCCGGAGCCACGGCACGGGGTCCCCGCTGCGTGGCCTCTCACGGGAGAAGCGGCTCGGAGCCACGCGGATGGACGAGGCGGCCGTGGTTTTGGAAAGGAAACTGTGGACCAGGGGACCCGGCTCTCCCCGCTGTCCACGCAGCTCTCCCTCCCCGCCTGAGGGCGCGTCCTGAGGCAGCGCCCACCCCTGCCTCACGGGTCCCCAGGCCCACGGGGCACCCCGGCTAAGGGAGACCCCAACGCTCAGGCCCTGAAGGGGGCTGGCCGGGCACCTTTCTTCTACAATTTCCTTCTTATCCATCCGTCCCCACGGCCACCTCGAGGTGGGATCCACCTCCAGGACGGGAGCGTGTCACTCTCAGGGCCCAGGCTGTCACAGACACAAACCATAAACGTTCCCCTCGTCCCCTGTCTGCGGGCGGCAAACGTGGGTTTACTGTCGTGAACGTGGGAACATCGCTTACTTTTCTATTGTTATTTATTATTGATTATTATTGATTATTATGTTATTGTGATATAACCACAGCCGACTATTCTCCCTCCCCCCCACCCCCCCCCACCCCGGAGATGACCTCAGCTCCTCCAAAACAACCCTCTGCGCGGACACAGCTCCCATCACCATCCCGCCCTCGCCGACGGCCCGGTGGGAGCTTCTAGAGCAGCCGTGGGCGAACTACGGCCCGCGGAGCCGAAAGAGCAGAGGGCTCTCTGGCTCTCCCCTCCGCTCCTTCACCAGCAGCCCAAGAGGAGAGTGCCAGCATGGTCAGGCTGCTTTTGTTCCGGCCCTCCGGTCCAGTGTAAGAACCCATGGTGGCCCTTGCCCACGGCTGCTCTAGAGGCCGAGTCCTGCCAGGTCCCACAGCGGCAGGGGTGGGAAGGCTGGGCTGGGGAGCAGCCGCGGTCAGAGGGAGGCCTTGGTGTGGAGGGACACCGTTCTGGGAGGAAGCAGGGCTGGCAAGGAACGAGCTGCTGCCGGCTCTGAGCTTCGGTGTTTGGGGCTGAGAGCGGGAGGGTGGAAGGAAGCGGGGAGAAAGCCCTTATTGTGTCGTATGCGAGCCCGGGTGTGTGAAGCTGGCACGGGCAGCTCTGTGGCCCCCCTCTGGGCAGAGCCCCAGGAGTTTCCCGGGGAAGGGCTCGGCCTGCGGGGGGTGGAGGGGGCGGTAAGGGGCCCAGGCCCTGCGTGCCGACGGCACCAGCCGCCCCCCAGGAAGGATGCCACCGTCCTGGTTCCCCGAGGATGCTGAGCTGGGGAGGCCGCTCTGGCCTGGGAAGAGAGGCAAGGCTGAATGTGGCGGCCAGCTCCCCTGGGGTGGCCATCTCATCCCCCCCTGCAGGTTGCCTCTCGGGCTATCTCATTCGGTCATCCGTTCCCCCCCTCTCCCGGTGAGGGAGGCGCCCCAGCCCACACCGCAGACAGGAACGGACAGGCAGGAGGGAGAAGGGCCAGCCGGCCAGCTCCAAACGCCGCCTCGCTGCCTCAAGCTGTCTCCCCCCCCCCACCCCGTCTGGACTGGGCCTCTGCCCGCTAGCCGTATCGGAAATGCCCGCCGCAGGTCACTACGCCCGTCTCTCCTTGTTGGCGCGGGTGGGTTGGGAAGAGCATCACGCCACCGTGAAGCCACACACAAACAAGGTGATGTCAGCGCAGCTCCAGAAGGAGCGTCCATGTCCCGGCCCCGCGGAGCTGACTCATTGCAGACTGTTCCTTCTGCCCACAGAGGACAGGCCGCCCCGCCACGGCGAGACGGCCATCGGGCCATCCAAACACACACGGTCTGTCTCCGTGCTCGGCGTTTGGTCCGGAAACAGGGAGCCCCGGGCAGCCTCCGCGTGGGCCGACCCGGCCCCCAGGCCCGGCGCCTGCCGTGTGGAGGTCACGGGGGGAGGACCCAGGCCCGGCGCCTGCCGTGTGGAGGTCACGGGGGGAGGACCCAGGCCTGGCCGCCCAACTGGCGGCCCCGGAGCGGGCGGTGCCTCTGACAGCCATCCTTCCAAAAGGAACAGGCAGCCGACCGGCCAGCGTGGCTCGGGGGCTGAGCGTCGACCCACGAACCAGGAGGTCGTGGTTCGATCCCCGGTCAGGGCACAGGCCGGGGGTGGGGGCTCGGTCCCCAGGGGGGGCGTGCGGGAGGCAGCCGATCCCTGATTCTCTCTCATCACGGATGTGTCTCTCTCTCCCCCTCTCCCTTCCTCTCTGAAATCAATAAAAATATATTTAAAAAAAGAAAAAAGGGCAGATAGAAAGACTCTTGGCTTCCGGTTCTTGAATCCCTTTCCACCTCGTCTCTCGTCTGTAAACGCGCCTCCCGAACACGCAGCTGCTGGCTGGAGTGAGCGTGTTTTCTAATCCTCACCCCAGGGTATGTTTTCCACCGGTTTCCAGAGCGAGTGAGGAGAAGGGAGAAGCGGGGAGAGAGAGAGACATCCGCGTGAGGGAGAGACCGGTCCGTTGCCTCCCACACTCGTCCCCACTGGGGCTGGGGAGCCTGCGGCTGAGGTACGTGCCCTTGGCGGGGCATCGAACCCATGGCCCTCCCGTCCGAAGGCCGATCTCCGACCACAGAGCACCGGCCGGCGAGAGGGGGCCTGGCAGGGAGCCCTGCAGACTGCGGTGGACGTGGGAAGGACGGACGGACGGAGACCCAGGCCTGCTCTGGAAAAGACCTACGTGGTGGCTGGCCAGTGCCCCCGGCACCAATGCTGCTCACACAGAGCCGCTCCCCCCCCCCCCCCGCCCCTGCTCCCTTCACCTTCACCGCCGGCGGCAAGGCCGCGGACACAGGGACTTCCGGGAAAGACGCTCTACTACGAGCTGGGTCTCCGCACAAAAGGAACACAGCAACAAAAAAAAATCAAAATGCATAAATGTTTAAACAAAGCTAAAAGAGGCGACGCTCCGCAGCCTCATGAATTTTTAACCTCCGGATTCTGGAGTCTCTGTTCCTGAGGGCTGCCCACGGCCACGGGCTTCAGGCCTCTGCCGCCCCCCGAGGTGCCTGCGTCCCAGGCGCGGTGCCTGCCCCCCATGGGGCGGCTGCACTCAGCCCCCTCCCCCTGCCCCCCGACAGCCACCGTGCCGAGGAGGCTGAGCCAGGCCCACACCCCGAGGGGGTCGCCCACCCCCCAGTGCCACCCCTGCAGCTAGCAGGCGCCCCCTTGGGGACCCTGCCCCGTGATCACAGCGGGTGCCAGGAACCGGGGCCGAGGGAAACTGAGTGCCACTTAAAAAGCCAACGTTGGCACAGAGAGCGACGCCCACGGCCCGGCCGGGTGGGGACGGGCTGATGCGCCGGGTTGGGTCTGCGAGGCCCACCGAGCTCGCCTCCCGGGCCAGTCGGTCGGTGGGGAACCAGGGTTTCTGACGTTTTCCTGTTCCCTGCTGCGTGGGTACTCGTCCGGGGTGACCTCGCTCCATGCCTCTGACTCCAGGCAGTGGGAGGAAGCACTGAGCCGCTGCGTGCGTGCCCACTGGCCCCGGGGTGCCTGCGTGAACCCACGCCCCGTTCAGAACCCCGAGGCCTTTGTAGACGTTTCAGAACAGAGAGCGACAGCCTAACTGCAGACGGGAGCGCTTCCTCTTAGCCCTCCACCCAGTGAGAGAGCAGCTCAGGTCTCAGCCTCAGTGGGTGGCACTGGGCGGGGTGGCTCTCAGTGGTGTGGCTCTCAGTGGTGTGGCTCTCAGTGGTGTGGCTCTCAGTGGGGTGGCTCTCAGTGGGGTGGGTCTCAGTTGGGTGGCACTGGGCGGTATGGCACTGGGCAGGGTGGCACTCAGTGGGGTGGGTCTCAGTGATGTGGCTTTAAGTGGGGTGGCACTGGGTGGTTGAGTGTCGACCCATGAAACAGGAGGTCAGGGTTCGATTCCCAGTCAGGGCACAGGCCTGGGTTGAGGGCTTGATCCCCAGTGTGGGGCATAGAGGAGGCGGCCGATCGATGAGTCTCTCATCACTGATGTTTCTGTCTCTCTTTCCTCTCCCTTCCTCTCTGAAATCCATAAAAATATGCTTTTTTTAAAAAAAGACCCACTTCAAGCAAAGTGACAGAGTGACAACGGCCGATCGCTACCCCCGAGATGGCAGACCTGAGCTGCCTGGCATTCCACGGACGGCTCAGGAACCGCGTGGCACACACCCCTCGCCGGCCGCCACGGAGCCGCGCCAAAGGACTGGACTGGTCTACCCCGTGGCCACCTGCCCCGTGGCCCCGCAGCCGGCACCGGAGGAGGGTGAGCGGGTGCCTCGCGCCACGCCCCTCAGCCCCCCCGGCCCAGCCCCAGGTGCGCCCGCAGAGACCGACAGGGAACCGGCACCCCTCCCGTCAGTGCGGATGCGTCCGCCGCCCGGGCTGCCGCTCTGCCTCCTCCGAGGGCACGGCTCTGGGAGCAGAACCGATGGACGAACCCTCCGCACAGGCGTTTCTGAGACGACCTCACCCGGCGCGGCTCCTCCCGGCAGCCTGGGCCTGCGGGCCTCGCCTGGCCGAGGTGCCCGTGCCGCCGCCCACCCGGGGCCTGGGCGAGGGCCTCCGCCTCCGGCTCAGCCTCCGCCTCAGGATCAGCTCCGCCTCCGGCTCCGGGGAGACGGAGCCACGCTAGGAGCGGGCGGGGCAGCCGGCGCCGTGGCTGTTCCCGTGGCCGGAGCCTCCGTGATCAAGAGGAGGTGACGGGGCGGATTAACCGCCATCGACCACAGGAGCGGCCTGCGAGCGTGTCTCCTCGCGTCTCCCCGGAGCAGCCCGAGCTACACCCGGGTCTCGGGGACCCTCACTCGGCCTCTTTGCACGGGAAGCACCCGCCCTGTGCCTTACAAAGGCCCGTGTCCGCCGGCGTGTCCGCCGGGCTGGCCAGTGGCTCTCGGAAGCACAGAGATCGGCCCTCGCTGTGCTGAATCCCAGGGGGCCCTTAGCAATGCCAGCGGCTGCCGGGGCTCAGGCCCCCGCCGGGTGATTGGAGCGGTAACCTCCGATTCAGAAAACGCCGGCTGGCCTAAACACCGTGCGGCAGGAAACGGCGAATTCCTGCGTCTCCCGCCCGCGGCCCGGCCCGGGCCTCTCGGAGCCGGGGCCCCGCGCCGAGCCGTGACCGGCTCCTTCCACCCAGGGCAGATGCCAGCCCAGAACGGCCAGTGTTTGTTTGGTTAACCTTTCCCTCCCCTTCTAATTGGGTCACTCAGTGTTCCAGACGTGGCGGACCCGGCTAGACAGGTGACGGCGGCTCCTGACATCAGAACGACCGTCTGACCCCCACGGCACGGGGACGGGGACGCCCCACCCCGGCAAGGCGCCGCCGGCTCGCTCCCCTCTCCCGCCCGCCCGGCACCGAGCGGAGGCCCACATTCCAGGCCCCCCCTCCCGGAGCACCTGCCGGTCATCATGGCTGCGCTGCAGACACAGCTGAATGGCGGGCGCCGAGCCAGAGGTTCTAACCAGAGGTTCTAATGAGGGAGGGCCTACAAACGTAAGCAGTAAGCCCGCCGCGTGGCTCAGTGGGTGAGCGTGGACCTAGGAACCAGGAGGCCACAGTTCAATTCCCGGTCAGGCCCGGGTTGCAGGCTCCATCCCCAGAAGGGGATGTGCAGGAGGCAGCCGACAATGATTCTCTCTCATCATTGATATATATACATATACATCATTGATATATATATATATATATATATATATATATATATATTCTCTCCCTCTCCCTCCCTCTCTGAAATCAATAAGAAAGTTTACTAAAAAACGAAAAACGATTGGGCTTGGCCATGCCAGGCCACTCTGCAGGAACTACCCAGAATCCCCAGCGCCATATGAAGGGACACTGGGGGTCTTGCTCACCACAGAGGTGACTTTTCTGGGCCTCTGGACCCACATGCAGGGACCTCTCCTCACCACCTCTGAGGTGACCACGAGTCAGCCACTATGTCCCAGACACAGAGCAGCCACCTGCCTGTCGATGGATGGATGGATGGATGGATGGAGAAAAGGCAGTGTATGAAAATGAGTGTGTGTGTGCGCATGTGTATGTGTGAATGTGTGTGTGTGTGGGGGGGGTGGTGTATGTGTGTGAGAGAGTGTGTGTATGTGTGTGTATGAGTGTGTGAGTGTGTGTGAGTGTGTGTGTATGTGTGTGAGAGTGTGTGAGTGTATGTGAATGTATGAGTGAGTATGTGGGTGTGAGTGAGTGTGCATCGCACACGGTGGAGTGTTGCTCAGCCACGGGAAAGAGGAAACCGCCGTTAGCCAGCACACGGATGGACCTGGCGGGCGTCACGCTGAGAGAGGTGAGTCGGCAGAAGGAGGGAGCACGGTGACCTCGCTGCGGAACCGGAGGAACGGAACCCAGAGGCGCGGAGACCGGGGCTGCCGGGCGGGGAGGGGGGAGGGGCAGTGAAAACCAGTGACAGTGGCCAAGCGTACACACTCCGGTGAGAAGGACTGAGCCCCGGGTGGGACGTGCTGCTGTGACAGCTGCTGAAGAGCAGCTCTGAAGGTTCTCTCCACGCACACGCGCACACACACACACATGCACACATACGTGCGTGTGCACACTCACACACACGGGCACCCACATGCACAGACACACACACACACACACACACACACACACACACACACACACTCACTGCAGCTGTGAGGCAATGGGTGTGCTAACCGACCTCACTGTGACAAGCATAAACGTTTCCACAACATAAACGTTTAAGCAAATCCTTTGGCAGACGTCAACCTTACACGCTATGCCCGTGTGAAGCTGAAGAGCTTCACTTTCCCTTTGAACGAAGCGGCGGTGAGCAGAGCGTCGTCAGAATGAGGTGCTTCCCTCCGTGAAGGGCAGACACCGCAGAGCCGGCTGCACGGGCTGGGGGACTGCCCCCCGCCCGCCCTGGCGGTGCTGCCTGTTCCCGGGGCCTCGGGGAACCGACCCCTCTCTGTGTCCGGCACGCGTTTGTCCACTTAACTGTCAGCCCAGGACCGCCGCCGCACACAGGGCCTCCCCCCGGAGCCCCGCAGCCGCGCACAGCGAGGGGCCCCCTGCCCTCGGCGACGGCCTCCCCTCCGCCCTCGGGAGCCGGGCCGCTCCGGGTAAAGCAGGTCGCGGTGGGTCCTCAGTTCGAGTTCCTATTGGGGAACCTCAGTGCTCCCAGGCCCCGGGCATGGTGGTCCCCGTGGCCCCTGCTCCAGAAATGGGGTCAGAGTTCCCAAGCCCCCAGGGTCCTGGGTCGGGGGGGCGGAGGGAGCCGGGAGGGCAGCTCCGTAGGGGAGGGAGCGGGTGGTGGTGGAGGGAGCCCTGGAGGGGGGGGGGGCAGGGAACCTTGGGCCATGGGTGGAACACCACATCCGGGGACCCTCCTGGGGGGGGCTGCTTTCTGAGGGGCTCTTCCCACTCTGGGGGGTCGGGGAAGCTGAGGGCAGGCCCTGGGGAGGGTCTAGCAGGGGACCAGCCCGCCACGAGACGCTCTGAGCACTGGTGACACGCAGAGAGCCACGCCAGGGTGACCTCGGGGGCCCCACGGGCTCCCCCACCCAGCGGGTCCTCAGTGGGACCGGAGGGGCGATGCCAGGGAGACACAGGGGGTGGGGGCTCTGCGGGCCCCCCTGACGCCCCAGTTCCTTCTCTGGCAGGCGCTCGCGTCCCCGTTCACTCTCACACAGAGCGCTCAGCAGAAGAGGGAGGGAGGGAAGGAGGGACCCCGGCCGGAGGGGCTCCGGGACCTGCTGGCGGCTGGAGAGCCGGAACCTGACCCACCTGTCTGCCCCGGAGCCCGGGGTCCGACCCCCGCCG
The DNA here is from genome assembly GCA_963924515.1 of Vespertilio murinus. Taxonomy (NCBI): domain Eukaryota; kingdom Metazoa; phylum Chordata; class Mammalia; order Chiroptera; family Vespertilionidae; genus Vespertilio; species Vespertilio murinus. The sequence goes on along the minus strand of OZ004706.1, from coordinate 199,417,731 downwards.
CCAGCCCGGCCCCCGAGGCTCAGCCTCAGGGCCAGCAAGGAGCCCTGGTGGGGACGTCCCCCCAGCAGAGCGCGTGAGCTTCCGCCGGGGACCCCGACACTGGAGGCACCGGGACGCTGGGCGGGGCCCAGGCGGCTCCCCAGACCTGGCCCGGGAGCCCACCCCCCTCTTCCCGGGAAGGGCGCGGCGGGGAGCGTGTCACCCCAGTGTTTACCCTAAGATAGTCATTAAGTCACCGGGAAGACATCCCTCCGCAGACTAAACAACCTCTCCTTCTGAAGAAGCGGCCGCAGGGGCGCTGGCCGTGTGGCGCCATCTTTCTAAATTTACTGGTCCCCCACCCCCACCCCCCCACCCGCCCCAAAGCACCCTCCTACCCACCCACTCTCCATTTTAAACAATCCTGCAATAAGATTTCCACCGAGCCACCCAAACAACACGGCCCTTCCCATCGCTTCCACCCCAGCCCTCCCGGATGAGGAAAAGGCCAGCCTGGATGGCATCAGCCCTCGTGGGCCACTCTGGCCCTCAGGACTTTTTTCGGCCACCCCTGCGCCTGCCCACGGCCATTCGCTGTTTGTCTCTGATCCCGTTGGACCCCACGCATTTGAGGGACTCGTGCTTGGTCCCACGCAGCCCGACGTGGTTCTGACATGCACGTCAGCGGCCTCTTTCTCTGCCCGCTAAGGAGGTTTCCGAGCGAGGCAGCGTCCACAGCCTCCTCCCGTGGGCCTGGCCACAGCCCACAGCCCACAGCCCTGCCGGCAGAGGTGGTAGCCACATCTCCGGCTGCCAGAGAGAGGTGGTAGCCACAGCAGAGCGATGCCAGCGGAACCCGAGGGTTCTAGGACCCTGCGCCTGGTGCCACCCCGCGGGGCCCACTTACTTCGAGGTTCCCGGGGCCCGTCCACGGTGATTTTGATGGCTCGGTGGTACGTGGCGACCTGCGGCGGGTTCGTGAAGACGGTGATGGTCAGCGTGAAGCTCTTCCCTGCGGACAGAGGAGAGGAATGAGCGGCGGCCGGCTCGCGCCCGCGGCGGAACTGCCCGCGCACCTGTCCCGCCCTCGAACCCAAGGTGCCCGGCCTCCGCACCGCCGTGGGTCTCTCCCTCCGCCCTGGAGAGTGGCCTTAAGTTCTGAGACGCTGGCCTGCGGCAACAATGTAACACTGACACAGACACAGATACAGACACAGCACACACACCATAACACTCACACAGACACAGCGCAGACACTGAGACACACACATAGATACAGAGCAGATACTGTAACGCTCACAGACACAGCCAGACACCGTAACACTCACACAGACACAGCGCAGACACCGTAATACTCACAGACACAGCACACACACTGTAACACTCACACAGACACAGCCAGACACTGTAACACTCACACAGACACAGACACAGCACACACACAGTAACACTCACAGACACAGTGCAGATACTGTAACACTCACACAGGCACAGGCAGACACCGTAACACTCACACAGGCACAGCGCTTTTGTGTCCTCACCCATGAGCCACACAAGATCAAGAGAGGTTGGGGTCTGTGTTCTTTCCTCTGGCGACCCCGGGGATGTGGGATGGGCCGGGCAGCTACCCACTCCGTCCCCACCCCTGCCTCCCCTTTTTATAAACTCAGGGCAAAGGCGTGGAAAAGACCCCCGATCCGCCTTCACCTCGAGGGCTGCCTGTACCTCCAGGATTCGGGGCGATGGACCCCCTAGGCCCGAGGACAGGCTCAGCAAAAAGACCCTCCGCATTCCAGAAATGCTAACTGCCGCTGGCCGTCAGCAGTGTGTAAATGCCAGGTGCTGCTAGAGGCCCTTGTGGCATCGGCCAGGCAGAATGTACAGCCAACCCTCGGGCCGCAGGACGTGCAGTGGCAGCCGGAGATTCGGTGGGTCCCATAAACACGCCTGTGCCCGTGACCTTCCCTCCGGACACGGCACGGACACGGGCCCCAGTGCCCTGGCCTGGAAGATGGGGGCACAGGCCCCAGGAGGAACGGGGGAGGGAGCATCAGTCACTACCAGCAAAGCCGCCAAGCCTGTGTGTGCATGCCTGTGTGCGTGTGCGTGTGTGCATGTGTGTGTGTGTGTGTGTGTGTGTGTGTGCTGCGCTCACTGCTATGGCGCCTTGTTCTCTGCTTCCCGCACCAGGATCCTAAGCTGTGACGAGGCCTGCGGGTCAGACCTCCTAGAACAGCCACGAAAGAGCTTCCCCGGCATCGCGTGGCGTGAAACGAAACCAAAAGAAATGAAAACACAGCACGGCCCCCCTGCTCCCTCATCTGCTCCCCAAACCTTCAGAAGCAGCCTGCCTCCCTCCCCCAGTCAGGGGGAGCAGAGTATCCCCACCGCTCTGCCCGATGGAGAGAAAGGCCCAGAACACGCTCCGTGGACGCGCCGCTGGCCACAGCCACCGGTGACGCCTGAGCGTGCAAACCCCAGCCAGCCGCGGCTCTGTGCTCCTCTACTGAAAGCCGTGGTGGCCAAGGTCAGGGCTGGCCCGTCTGGCTCTTTGGCCCCTTGAGTGTGGCTCTTCCACAAAACACCACGGCCTGGGGGGTGGGGGGAGTCTATGTTGAAGAAGTGGAGTTAGAAGAAGTTTACGTTTAAAAATGTGGCTCTCCAGAGAAATGTCAATCGTTGCGCTGTTGATGTTTGGCTCTGTGGACGGATGAGTTTGCCGACCACTGGCCTCTGCGTGGACGCACTTTCCCACATGCGATTTCGCTGGTCCTCACGACCCTCTCACGAAACAAACAAGACAGAACTCAGCGTTGTCCTTGCTGAGGAGGTAGCAAAGCCCACGCTCAGAGAGGTTAGGTCACTGGCCCCAGGTCACACAGCTGTGTCCACAGCAGAGCCCCGCCCCCGCTGATGTCACTGTCCTCCACGTGACTGCCACGGGCTCCTAAGCCTCCAGAGGCGCCGGCTCCAGGGACCTGACCCCCACTCCACCGGCCCCCAACGTGGGGCTCCCCTGCAGCCCCGATGCACCCCAACGCTCCCGACAGGAACCGCAGCCTGGAGTCCAGTTCAAAGAGCGTCCTCCGAGCCGGATGGGCGCCGGCTGCCGAGCCGCAGGGACGCTCTGGGGAGCCACAGCCTGGCCGACCTCGTGGCGCGTGGAATTCAACCACCACGGGCATTTGTGACCTCCTCGCTCATCGTTAAAGCCCATCACTGCTCAGTGCCGCCCCCGAAAGGTCTGTCCGGCAGCAGCTACTGGGCGGGCCCTGGGCCTGGGACAGGGTTCAAGAGGTGGGGCATCCCTCCCGGGGCCCTGCCAACAGTTCTGCCCCGACGCTTGCCTGGGCCTGAGACAGAGGTGCCGGCTGGCCACATCGGGGTCCCAGGGGTGGTGACCCTGTTCCACTTCAGGGGCCCGCCCCCACGTCCTTGCCTTCTTCCCAGATGGACCATCGGGACTGTCCTCCGTGGCTCCAGGATCGGGGCCCGCCCTCTGCGTGCCCGGCCCGCCGTCCCCGCCGCCACGCCCGCCGCGGCCGCACCTGCAGACGGCGGCGGCTGTAGCCCGGAGCACACATGTGTGTGCCCGACTCCTCCCCCGTGACCTGTGGGCCTGGTATTTGGAGTGCGTGGGCGTGGAGTGTGAACCGCACTCAAGTGTTTTTCTCAGGCAGCGGGGCCGGGCGGGAGAAGCCGGGGCGGGGGACGGGGAGCAGATCTGTGACCCCCCCCAGCCTCCCTCCCCTGCCCCCCCCCCCCCGCCTTCCCCGCCATGGGCTCTGTGGACAGGAGGGGCAGGGGCGGGGGCGGGGGGAGACAGGGCTGAGGCTGCTGGAGAGGAGCCGGGAGCCCCTGCCGGGGAGGCCCAGGGACCCCGCGGCCGTGACCTTGGCCTCAGGGGAGGAGCCGAGGCAGAGGCCGGAGCACGGCGACCCCGAGCTGCCGCTGCTGCGAGGCTCACTCCCGGGGCCATGCGGGGGCACTCCCAGAGGAGCGAGCGAGGAAGGGGCCAGGGGGTGGGGGCCCAGAGGGGTCCACTGAGAGCACACGCAGGGGCCGGAGTGAGGGGGGAGAGACGCGGGAGAAGGCGCGCCGGGCCTGTGACCTGGGCAGCCGGAGCGGGGCCGGCCTGTCCCCGCGTGGAGGAAGGCAGACGGCGCTGCCTCGCTCACCCCGGCGCTGCCCCCGGGAGCCAGCTGTGCAGCTTTGGGCAGGCTGCGTCCTCTCTGGGCCCCAGCTTTGTCACCTGCGTCCTTCCACCCACGGCAAATGGAACCCGGGGGGGCAGCTCTGTCAGTGCAATGATCACCAAGACAAGACGGGGAGCAGGATCCCGCCAGCCCTCGGCGCGGGGGGTCCCGTGCGGGGGGGCTGGGTGGGGGGCGCGGGGTGCACCAGGGCTCTGCAGGGCACAGCTGAGAGCCAGCCAGGCCCCGCTCCCCACGGGCAGGGGTCACCCCCTCGGCGCCGCGTGGGCACACAGACGCCAGGGCAGAGTACCCTCGCTCTGCTCTGTGGGAAGAAGGCCCGGCGCGTGTCCCGGGTGCTGTCTGCCTCGACATCCCCGAGGCCTGGGGCCGGCGGCCTCCGGCAGCCACGTGGCCACGTAAAGCCACTCCGGCCTCAGCGGCTCCGCAGGCGCTAGACCTCAGGACGGTGGCAAACGCACCCCCTGGTCCCCACGGGCCGAGGGAGACGTGAGGATCAGAAGGTAAGAAGGCCACGCTAGCCCTGGCTCACTGAATGGGACGGCCTGTGGACCGGAGGGCCCCGGGTTCGATTCCCGTCAGGCTCCGCCCTGGCCTGGCCCTGGCCCGGCTTCTGCAGGAAGGAACCAGTCAGTGTGTCTCTCTCGTATCGCCGTGTCTCTCTGTCTTTCGTCCATCCCTCTCCCACGCTCTCTAAAAGCCGAGGAAAAAAATACCCTGGGGCGAGGATTAAAAAAAAAAGAAAGACAAAAAGAGAAGGCCCTTCAGGCCACTTCTAGCTCAGGAGCTCAATGATGCAGAGAGGGACTGGCCACGCCCTCCTCCCCACCCGCCTCTCCCTCCTCTGCCCTGGTTCCTCCTCACCCGGGCCCTCAGAGCCCCTAGAGCCACGGGGCGGCTTCTGTGGCCCTCCGTGGTGTCGGTCCGGACCCCACCCCCTTCTCCTGTCCGGGCAGCGTCCGTGGGACGTGAAACTTCTGTCCCCCGGGGACCCGCCGCCCTGGGTCTCAGCTCCCGAACCCCCATCTCAGCGCCGCCCTCCCGGCTCCCCTGCGGGAAGACGGTGCTCCCCACAGGACCCCACGACGGCGGGGAAGGGAAGTGGGAGGCAAAGGGCAGCTCTGCGGAGCCGGGGGCGCAGGGGCGGCTGAGGGCGGCCCTCCCAGAACCCGGAACCGAGAGGCTGGGACGCCGCCGGGAGAGCGTGCCCTCTCCGGCGTAAGAGGCGCCTCTGGGTCTAATTGGGATGGCGGACAGCAAAGCGTTACCGTTAACTCGCGCCCGCTGCCAGGAGGACGCTGAGCGTGGGCTATTGTCACAGAGTTCGTTCCACGGGCAGTTCCCACGTTTTGACCGGGCCCGATAACCCCGTTTCACGCGTGTGCTCCCCCTCCGCGTCCGTACCCATACGTGTCCACATGGGACAGAGAGCCTGTCTGTTGATCTGGGGGTTCTGAGAGGCCAGCGCCCTCCGGTTGCACGAACTTCCTGGTCTCTCTGCGCTGAGGGTGCCCAGGTGCCTGCGGTGCCCCGTCCGTCCGGGCGGAGGCCGGCGGGAGGGAGGCCCAGCGGCAGGCACAGGTCGCCCATAGCTGATGGGATGCCAGCGGCGGGCACGGGTCGCCCATAGCCGGCGGGATGCCAGGGTCTACGCGTGCAGAGAGCAGGGTGTGCGTGGAGTGGTGGGTCGGGTGAAGCGGGGTTCCCTCAGAGAGAACCCAGCATGCAAAGCGGTTCTCTGGAGACGCTCTGAGAAAGGGAGAGGTTCGAGGACCGGGCAGCATTTTATTCTCTGCAGCTTCCGACCCGGGGCAGGACGGAAGTTAAATGGGTCCGAGAGCTGTTCTGTCCACGTCCCGTGGCCGGGCTCCTTCCTGCTGATTTCCCTCGAGGCCCAGCGCTCCCCGCTCAGCTCAGTGGGGGCCTGGCCTCCCCGAGGGTGATGGGCGGGGCCTCCCCGAGGGTGATGGGCGGGCCTCCCAGAGGGTGATGGGCGGGGCCTCCCCGAGGGTGATGGGCGGGCCTCCCCGAGGGTGATGGGCGGGCCTCCCAGTGGGTGAGGAGGTGGCCCGTCCGGAAAGACGTGGCCGGCAGGCGGGGCCTCCAGGGGGGGGGGGCAGACAGGGCCCCGGGAGGGGACGTCCTCACTGATTACCATGGGTAATGGATAGAGAGCAGATAGTGACAGGCAGGTAGGCAGATGGTAGGTGATAGATAGGCGATAGGCAGGTAGGTAGATGGTAATAGGTGGATGATAAATGATAGGTGACAGGTCGGGGATAGGCAGGTAGGCAGATGGTAGGTGATCAGATGGATGGATGATAAATGATAGGCAGGTAGGCAGATGAAAGGTGATAGATAGGCGATAGGCAGGTAGGTAGACGATAGGAGAGTAGGTAGATGATTGGTAGGTAGGTGATAGGCGATAGGCAGGTATGTAGATGGTAGTAGGAAGACGATAGGAGGGTAGATGATTGGTAGGTAGTGATAGGTGATAGATAGGCGATAGGCAGGTAGGTAGATGATAGGAGGGTAGATAGATGATTGGTAGGCAGGTGATAGGCGATAGGTAGGCGATAGGCAGGTAGGCGGATGACGGACGGATGGATGATGGACGGATGACAGGTAGATCTGCCGGCACTGCGCACTGTGGTCTCAGTTAGAATGCGGGAGAGACATCAGCGAAAACCTAAACGAATGCCTTGAGCAAAGGACAGCTTCCCCTCCCCCCATCCTGTCCCGGGCCAGGCTGAGCCCAGATGCCCCTCACGCGGCCCACCGGGCGCCGTGTGTCTGTGCAGAAGGAGAGGCCGGGCCAGCGCCTCCCAGGCCGGCGTCCATTACCGCGGAGCCCGGGCCCGGGGGGGGGGGGGGCAGGGAAGAGGCCTCTTTCGCCCGGACGCCCACACGCTCCCCATGACGCCGTGTCCGGGTGAAGGCAGGCACTGCTCTGCGCTGGGAAACACACAGGAAGTCAGCACCGGCTTCTCTGTGGACGGCTGGCCGCGTGGCCGCTCTCGGAGGCCTCCCCTCCCCCCCCCCAGCACAGCCAGCGCGGGCCGCGTGGGGAGGCCTCCGAGAGGGGCCATGCGGCCTGCGCCCTCCCCGGGAACTCCGGGCCACAGGAACGGAATTCCTAAATGGGTGCCCGCCCCCCGCCCCTGCCCCCCACCTGGGCTCCCAGCGGTCTCGGTGCTGACGGAGCCGCCCTCACCCCGCTCCCTACACCGGACGGACGGACGAAGGAAGGAGAACAGGACTAGCCGCTGAGCTGGGGCGGCTCTGGACCGCGGGGCGCGGGCCCTGCCGGAGCTGTGAGCAGCCACCCGCTCCCCATGCCCGTGAAACCTGCGTATCTGTTTATTGATTTCGGAGAGGAAGGGAAAGGGGAGGGAGAGACAGAGGCATCAACGATGAGAGAGCATCATGGATCGGCTGCCTCCTGCACGCCCCTGCTGGGGATGGGCCCTGCAACCCCGGGCCTGTGCCCTTGGCCGGGAATCGAACCCGGGACCCCTCAGTCCGCAGGCCGGCGCTCTACCCACTGAGCCACACTGGCCAGGGCAAGCCCCGAGAATGTGAAGTCTTCACAGGCGGCTCGCTCCCCGGCTCCTGCTCGGTGCTGCCTCTGGGCTCCAGACGGGCTGGTGCTCTGAGCGTGGCCTCGGTCCTCGGAGACCATCTGGGCCAGCAGCGTGTCCGTGGGGACGCACACCACCCCCCCCGGGGGGCACCCAGGCTCCCGGCAGCGCCTTCCCCGGCCCGGCCCCTCCCCGCGCCGTCCGCCCGCAGACCCCCCTCAGGGCGCTGGCTGCCGCGGCCACGGCCGGAAACACAGCCCCAGACAGGACACATCTCTCTTCTCAACAACTCATTTTTCTTTAAAAACGAACGAGGAGGAACACAGGATGCGTTCTCCGCGAGCGGCCTCCTCCTCGGCCGGCCCCGCGCCAGGCGCGCAGAGGGCCGCGGCTGATTTATGGGGGCGGCGGGCCGGCCGCTGTTTACGTCTGTGATGCCCGCCGCCCGCCCGGCCGCCCGCCCGCCGGCACAGGAAGCTGGACTCACCGCCTCCTCCCTCCCGGCTGCTCCGACCGCGTCCCCTCCGCCCCGGCCACCACCCGCCCTCCGTGGCGAGGGGGGGAGCCCAGCCTCTCTGCCCTCGGACCCGCACCCGCCGCTCACCCACAGGACCTCCTGCAGGGAAGCCGCCGCCGCCCCGGCCATCCAGCGCCCCGTGGAGTCAGCGGGAGCCCTGAAGGGAGGGGCGTGCGGCGTGGCACCGGCACCAGCAGGCTGCCAGCTGCCCTCTCCCGCCCCGCCAGGGCCTCCGGGGGCAGGGGCGCCCCTAGAGGGGGTGGGGGTGGATCACCCCATGTTAAGAAAGTGTTGTTGCTGATTTAACTGGGAGACGTGAGACAGGGAGAAACCCGGTCTGAGCGACGCTCTCCGCCTCGGAGCTCAGCCTCCCCCTGCAGCTGCCTGGGGTGTGGGGACCCCCCCCCTGCGGTGTGGGGACCCCCCCTGCGGTGTGGGGACCCCCCCTGCGGTGTGGGGACCCTCCCCAGGTGGGGCCTTTCCATCCTCTTGGCCCACCGGGACGGACGACCCAAAACCGGCATCGGTGTCCACGTGGCATTTTAAAGGGCGCAGCAATCACAACCAAAACAAGGGGTACAGGGAGCTGATTTAATACGGCTCAGGCTGCTCCTGGACTCCGGGGGCGATGGCGGCCCCTCCCAGCTCCCCGTCTCCGGTGCCACCCTCGCCAGCCCGCTGGATTCGGGATTCGGGATTCGGGCCCTTCCTCAGCCACGAGCGCCCGGCGGAGAGAGGCTCCGTCCGCCTGCCCCTGTGCTGAGGGCACCCCTTCCTCTGCCTCCCCTGGCAGCCCCCCACCCCAGCCCCGTCCCCCAACACGTGAGAAGCCTCCGGTCAGAAACATCCCCCCACACACACGCACCAGCCAGCAGTGGCGGGGAGTGCTACGTCTGGGAAGTCCCCAGTAGGAACCGGGGATGTGGTGTTAGGGCGCTGGGCGGGGCTGGGTGCGAGGGGGCGAGAGGAAGGTGGCCTGGAGGTCAGCACGCCCCCAGGCCCCCCGGAGCCCGACCCGGGCGCAGGCATGCGGCCTCGGGGGGCTGCCGGGCACCCACAGGCGACGCTGGGCGGCCCGGGGCTGTGCGAGGGGCGCCCCTCGGGGGCACGATGGGCCCTGTCCCCGCCAGGCCGCGGCCGCACCCAGAGGCTCAGCGTGGGCAGCAGCCGGAGTTGATCTGCTCCTCCACCGCCAGGCCGGCCGGCGCGGATAGGTGTGGCCGGACGCCGGGCACCGAGGCTGGGCCCTCTCGCTCAGGACGGTGCACCTCCCCCGGACTGGCCGGCCCCCACGGCCACAGGCACGTGCTGAGCCCACAGGCTGGGCTTGGGGGGGCAGGGTCCCCGGAAGCTCCGTCCTCAGCTTGGGGGCCAGGAACTGACTCTGCACGAGACGCTGTGTCAGGGGCCACGCGCGTGTTTCTCCCCAGGGGTGGGGGGTGGGGAGCCTTCCGGGGTGAAGGGCTCCCCAATTATGTGGGGTGTTCCCCACAGGTCAGCAGCCACAGGCGCGGAGAGCCAGGAGGCTGTTCTCGGCCCTCTTCCCGGCCCCGGCGGCTGACGGCGCGGCCCGGCCTGGCAGGGTTCGGAGTGAATGGGCCGCATGGGCGGGCCGGGCCGGAAGCACTCCCAGCCCTCACGGCGGAGCCGCCTGCGGCGTCTGCCCGCCGCCCTGGCTCACACCTGCACATGCCCGCAGACATACCCGCCTGCCTCATCTGCTCATGGGGGTGGCCGCCCAGAGCCCTCTGCCCCCGACGCCCACTGTCTGGGAGCAGGGGGGGCCAGGACGGCGGCGGGTGCTCCGAGCAGCAGCCTGTGTGTGCCCAGCGCCTCCTCCCAGCTCCCCGAGCTGCCGCCTCGGCCGGCCTGGGAGGGAATGTACCCTCCGGGGGGACGCTGTGGGAAGGGAGCCAACGCCAAGACCGCGGACACCCGAACAAGACGGGGAGCCACGGGGGGAGGGGGGGGGATGGGGGGGCGGGCGGGAACGGGGGCCCTCGCCCTGGACGGCAGGGGCAGTGCTGTCAGCCAGGCCGGCGTGAGAGCCGGACCGGCAGGTTCTCCCGGTTGCCGTTGAACTTGAGGTTTGAGCTGCGAACCTGGACCTCCGCCAGCGCCCAGACAGATCAGTTTTGCAGAACAGAATAAATACAAAAAAAAAAAACACACACACCCACAAAACGAAACACAAAGCCTCCATGTTCAGCCTCTGGCGGCTTCTCCGAGGCTCCGAAAGCCCCGGGATGGGTCGGGGCGGCAGCCGGTGAAGGAAAGGGGGTCCCCGTCCCCCCACGCCGGGCGCCGAGCCCCAGGCCCCGGGAGCCTCCTCGGACGGGCGGGCGGGCGGCGGAGGGTGAAGCCGCGAGGAAACGTGTGGAGGCGCCAGCGGCTGGCCGCCCGGGCCCGCGGGGCGTGTCGCTGCCGCGTCCCTGCCAGCGGCATGTTTATGGGCACACTCGGAAAAACAGAAAAATCATCGCAGGATCACTTACAGAAAATGAGCGTCACGAAACGCTTAAAGGGCTCGGCTCGGCGCGGAAGGCGGAGGCTAATTGTCCAAACGGGTGAGAATCGTCTGCTCTCTTCCTAATGGGCAGCCAATTACAAAAAAAAAAAAAAAATCTGGCAGACACCGCGTCGACGCTTACACTTGGAAGAAGGAAATCGAGTTGTGTTTTACGACTAGGGAGAGGAATCTGGGACAGACAGGGCCTCTGACAGCTCAATTTTGTCTGGTGGTACTGACCAAAAAAAAAGAAAGAAAAAGAAAAAGTGCTCAAGACCAGCTACGTGCAGGGTTACCTCCCCGCGCCCCGTGGTTGGGGCTCCGGACTGCCCCTCCCGAAGGCGGACACCGGGCGGCACAGACACTGTCCGCGCACGGGGCCTCGGTTCCCGTCTCCTTCCCGGGCCCGGGCTGTCGCTACGTCACTCCGGCTTGTATGCAAAGTCAAGGGCGCACTGGCATGGAGCGGGCGGCCAAGGGCAAACAGTCCACACCTTGGGGAAACAGCGCCCGCTCCCCGGGTAAACACAAGCACCTCTTAGTCACCCACTCAAACCAGAAACGGCCGGCGAGGCGGGAGACCAGCCCCCAGCGCCGGGGGAGGGAGCAGGCCGCTTTCCCGGCCCCGTCCTCTCTCGTCGCCCACGTCCTGTGCGTGGCCACGGAGCCACGGCGCCACGGAGCCACGGAGCCACAGGGTAGCTCCGCGTGGGAAGACGCCCCAGGCGTTGGCCACGGAGCGGTCTCCACGACGTGCGATAGGCAGAGCCTGGCACACAGGCCCACACGGAGGCACACCGTGCTGGCATCCCTGTCTCTGGATGGGCAGCCCCCGAGGGCGCTCAGCGACCGAGTCCTCGGGTGGAAATCCACCGGACGGAGCGGAGGCGGCCACGCCGGGCGGGGCGGGGCGGCTCGGACCTGGGGGTGGGGCCTCGGTTTTTATGGGCTTCGCCCCCGCTCTGCCAGCTACTCCCCCGAAGCCTTCGAGAATTTCTAAACACACACCTCTGAATCACTACGCTATCGTCCCCAGTTCCCGCAGGCGGGGACGTTCACCAGGACAAGCGAACCCTCAGCGTTCCTGACACATCCCTCTGGCCGCCAAGAAGCGGTGTCAGCCTCTTTGCATTGTCCTGTCATTACCACGGCGAGGGCCGCGAACACAGGGTTTCAATCACGGTCTGCTTTTTAAATTACCCCCACGGAGATTCTATTTTGAAAATGCTCTGGACAGGTAGGATAGCAAAAAACAGACAAACAAACAAAACACACACACACACACACACACACACAAAACAGCCAAACACTCCTCCCTTCACCATCTTCCTTCTCCCACTAATCAAAACCCCTAAGAACACAGATTTCCTCAGATTTCGGAACGCCTTCATAAAGAACAATGACGACTCTTGTTTAGAAGTCCATCGGTGTACCTTCCTTTTTTATGTTTTTTTAACACAACCATCACCTACTGTTATTTGGGTATTTACCGTGTCTTCTTACTGTACTCACAAGGATATTTTTTTCCATGTTTCCTACCATAAAAATTAGGTTTCCAAGACACACTACTATCCCGCCTCTCTCAATTACGCTCCTGGTACGCACTGCCATTTTATAAGTGTGACGTGGGCACTTACATTACAGAGGAAACACGGCACTTGAAAAACAATTTGAAAGCAGAAGAGATTGCAAGGAGCCCACGGCCGCTCCCCTCTCCGCTCTCCTGCTGGGCGTGGGCATCGCAGTCTCGCCACAGCAGAGCCGCCCCCGCCCAGCCCTTCCCCGGCTCCCCGGTCTTTCCTACGGCCGGTCCTGAACACGTGAGCTGGGCCCGGCCCTGCAAACCGCAGCAGGGCACCGACACGCCACGTCATAGGAAGGTCATGGTCTGCCATGCGCACCAACCACCATGTCCCCACGTCTCACCATCGGGAGGTCAGCTTCCGTGAAACCGCGTTTGGATCGCCACGCACTGCACCTCCCTTACAGCGATCAGACACGGCCACTGAGACCCTGCCGCCTGCCACAGGGACACCGGATCCCCCGGTGCGGGCTCCCGCTACAGAGATCTCTGACCGCCATCCAAGACGGAGCCTCCATGACATGACCTCGGCTTTACACGGTTATCCTTTAACCAAGAGCTGAGGGGCCTCCTCCAAACCCAACATCCACGTGTCCCCCCGCTGCCGATCAGAAAGCAGCGATGCGACGCCCGATGCTGTTCAAAGCGCCACATTCCCCGTCAACATCTCTGAGGGCTCGGCGCAGCAGTAGCAACCAGGAAGCCTGTGTGTCCGGGGATCCCACCGCAGACGCGTCTCGAGGTCTGGGAACTGGGGGGTCGGCGGCCACGTCCGCCTCCGTGTGCGACTCGGGCTCGGCTACCTACCTCGTCCGCTGCGGCCGACGAACCGGAGGTCGTTGAAGCGCGCCACCTGGTTCTTCATGGCCGCCGTGGCGTTCCTCAGCTCGGCGGAGTAGTTCTCATCGTTGCCGGCCATCACGGTGACCAGCGTGCCGTCCGGAACGTCCCCCAGGGCCACCACCTACACGCCAGCCGGGGGCAAAGGCAAAGGTCAGGAGCGCCGTCAGCCGGGACGCCGCGTAGGGGACGACCATCAGCACACGTGTTTACAGCGCGTGGCCTGTGCTCGTGGGCGCACGGGGAGCAGCCCTAAGTCAGGCGGAACCACGGAGAGGTTGGCCATGGGAAGACCTGCGTGGGGACCCCGTACGCGTGGCCACACGGAGACCCCCAGATCCTGAGGAAGGGCAGGCCACGTCGCTGAGCCGGGCAAGACCACTGCCAGCCGGGCCCCGGCCACGCCATGCTCTCTCCGCTCCCCGAGTCTGAGAGCCAGCACACCCTGTTTCTGGGAGTTCACACCCACCCTGTCCTCCCCCCACCTGCCCAGGCCCCCGGTGGCTGGCCCACGCCGGCCAGCTTGACGTGGGAGGTCTAACTCTAACCTCAGCTCCGCCGACACCCGATGGAAACGGATTTCCGATCGGGGCGATTGGAGAAAGCCCCCAGATACAGAGTTTGGGTCCTCAGGTGACGAGAAAGCGGTCGTGTCAGAGTAAAACGCCCGGAGGAGGGCCTCGGGAAGGGGTCTGGGGAGGAGGGTCCGTGTCTCCGTCACCGCGGGGCCCTCTGGAGCCGGTCTTCTGGGCCTGGACATGGCCGTCAGCTGCTCTGCCACTGCCACTGCCGCTGCTCATTCAGGTGGCCACGGAATCTCACACCCATGTGCCTGGGTTCCACTCGTGCTTGTCATTTCGGGTCCCCCCCCATGGTCTCTCTCTCTCTCTCTCTCTCTCTCTCTCTCTCTCTCCCTCGGGACCTGTGGTGCCCACCCCGGTGACAGGCACAGTTTGGCTTTGTGCTTTCGTCCTGGCTGTAACGCCCTCTGCAGTGACCCTCTGCTCCCGTCCCCGCCTCCCGGTCCCCACGGGGAATCGCCGTGTCCTTTGGGCCGACCCTCCACGCGCAGCCTCCCCTCCGCTCTGCAGAGAAGGCGGCCGCCAGCTCGCTCTCCGCACGGCAAAGACACGTTGCTCCAAACCCCGCTTCGTGGCCGGCTCGGTCGTCCTCCCACCCCCCACCCCCGTGGCCCCTAGTGCCCCCCTATTCCTCAAGGCGCCCCGGCTCTTGGTTCCTGGGGGCCTGGTGGAACCCATGCTGGCGGCGGAGACCCGGGCAGCGGCCCTCGGGCGGAGGGAGGCGCTCTCCTCGCCTGCTTCGCCCCGGCGCGGGCGGAGGACTAGGCCTGGCTTTTTATCTTTCGTTCCCATCCTCCCCACCCCGCTGGGGGCCCCCACTCCCCAGGCACCCTCTAATTAGGCAGTTAGCTCCCATTAGAAGAGTGTGTGTTGCCGCTTAATTAAGAGCAGTCACAGGACAATTCCCTTTTGTTTCCAAGAACATCGCTGAAATCCACCTCCCGGTAGATCAGTTAGGTGGTTCTTGCTGCTCTTTTTCCTCCCCCCACGACGCCCACGCCGCGTGCTTGCTTTGTTCTGCTCTTAAAAACGCCCGCCTCTCCCACGTCCTCCCGCTTTGCGTCTCCTTCCTTCCCGCTGCTCCCGTTCCCGAGCCACACCGTCTCCCCGCGTGGAAGTGCCGCCCGGGGCACACGTTTCTCCTTTCTCGCCCCCTCTCCCCTCTCCCCGTGGGGCCGGCGTCCTGACTTTAATTCAGCATTCAGTAAGCCCACGGGGGGAACTGTGGGCACTGTGGCTTCGGGAGGCCACGCCACGGCACACACAGAGCCACGGGGCCCCGGCGGCCGGCTGAGAAAAGATGGTCGAGGTTGGGATTGGAACAAAACAAAACAAAACGAGGAGTTTAACTCCTACCCCTCTGGTTTAAAAAAAAACACAACAAAAGCAGGTGGCAGGAATCAAAGCTAGCGGGGCCTCCCGAACCCTTACGTGGCCTTTTACTGATCTGGGGGGATGTGTTCCTCCGCGGGGGGAAGGACGGGATCTTAAATCCAGGAAAAGCGTCTCCGTTTCGATAAAACGCAGCACCTAAGATCTACCAGCACCCGTAGGCGAGGTGCCCTTCTGTTAAATGTAACACTAACTCGCCGGCTCCTCTGGAAGATTTAAGCAACACTGAAGGGAGTATTATATATAAAAAATAAAAAAAAAAACCTAACGTGAGATTTAAGCAACACTGAAGGGAGTATCATATATAAAAAATAAAAACCCTAACGTGACGCAGGAAAACAGCGCGCCGGGAAGGCAGCCTCCCCGGGAGGCCAGGAAACAAACAGTCCCGCTGGCGCAGACCACGCGGGCAAGAAGGGACTTGCCGGCCAGAGGGGATTCCTCTGCCGCTCTCCTTCTCCGCTCGCTCCCGAAGCAGCAGGAAGTGGGGCGAATTCCCACCCGCCCTCCGCACATACGGGCCCTGCCCGCGGCTCCTGGCTCCCGGCTCCCGGCCATGGGGCTCCCGGCCACGGGGCTCCCGGCTCCTGGCTGGCTCCCGGCTCCGGCCCCCACGGGCACGGAAGCGGCTCGGACGGGCTGGCGTGGCCGTCACAGCCCATTGGCTCCCGATCCCTCACTCCTGCGGCGCGAGCCGGGCTCTGGAGCGGAACCTCGTCCGTCCGCCCGCCCGCCCGTCCGTCCCGCTGCAGTGACCTCGGCGGCCCAGCCCCACGGCGGGCGTGAGATGGTTTCTTTCTCAAGGAAAGAACTCCGCCGGCCCCAAGGCCTCGGCGCCCGGAAGGCGTGTCTGCGCTGAGCCCTGAGCGGACAGCAATGCCCCCGGCCGAGCTGTCCAGCCGCCCTGTGGGCGCCCCTGGGCCTGGGGCGACTGGCCAGCCGAGGCCGGCTCCCCCGGTGGTCCACGGCTCATGGCTCCGACCCCAAACAAGGGCGGGGCTCCCTGGGAGAAGGGGGCCCCCCGGGGAGGGTCCCGATAAGTAGTTGGGGTGATTCCCCCTCTTTTAAGGGAGACTCGTCATTCTAACTCCCTTTCGTCCCCAAGGTCAAAGCGGGGGCTTCGGAAGGCTCCGGAAGAACGCCTCCGCCCCTTTTCCTCAGTCTGGCTCCCCTCCCCGGCTCCTAGTCCTCCTCCTTATTACCGGAGCACCGCGATTCTCCCCCGATTAGCTTCTTAGAGGGGCTGTCTGAGGCTCATCCACACCCACACTGGACAGGAGTGGCCTGGGGAAGCGGCCGGGGAGGGGGAAGGTGGGTGGTGGGTGGTGGGTGGTGGGTGGTGGGTGGTGGGAGGTGGCAGGGGGGACACCGGGGCCACGGCGTGGGGTGAGCCGGCTTTTGCCCTGCCCTGGGCCCTGCCCCATCCGAGCCGCTCTGGCTCCTGCAGCTCTGGGCTGGGCGGGCTTCCCCCGGGAAGGGGAAGGGGCCTCACGCTGTGGGGACGCCGTGATGACAGATATTCCCCCGGGGGCCTGACCTCCCTGCGGTGCTGGCCCCCAAATGCTCTGGGGGCCAGGGGGACTTTCCCCAGAGCTCGGGACCTGGGTCGTTCAGTGGCCACCCACCCTCACTCAGCACAGCGCACGGATGAGAAGAAGAGCAAGCAGCCAGAGTCCTTTCCAAAAGGAAGCCTCGGCGCTTATTAAGATTTCTGCTAAACACACACACACACACACACACACACACACTCACACACACACACACACACACACACTCACACACACACTCACACACTCACACACACACACTCACACACACACACACACACACTCACACACACACACACACTCACACACACACTCACACACACACACTCACACACACTCACACACACACACTCACACGCACTCACACGCACACACACTCACACACACTCACACACACCACACTCACACACACTCACACACACACACTCACACACACCCACACACACACACACACACTCACACACTCACACACACACACACACACACACTCACACACACACTCACACACACACACTCATACACTCTCACACACACTCACTCACACACTCACACTCACTCACACTCACACACACACCAACACACACACACACGCCCACACACCCTCTCCCCCTCTCCCCCCGGGGCTCAGAAAGCAGTCTATCTGTTTCCCTTCTTTGAGGAGGAAATGAGTAAGTCCGCCTTGAGAAACCCCCCGGCTCCGGGCCCTCGGATTCCGTGCATCGTGGGTGCTGGGTGTGGGCGGCCCGGCGGCAGAGCAGGGAGATCCAGAGGAAGCCAGGGTCTCGGTGCCCAGGCCGCTGGCTGGCCTGGCCGTCCTCCGCCCTCATCTGAGGGTGACCCGGGCCCGGGTGTCAGGCCCTCTCCCGGGGGGACGGGGTCCTCCGGGGAGGAGGCTCTGGGCGGAGAGGGGTTAGGCATTTAAGGTGGGAATGGGCTGCTGAGCAAACCTACATCCAGGGAGGGGGCCGGGGCGAGGGGAGAGGGCAGGCCGCCGGCACCCGGGAAACCCTCTCCCTCTCCCTGGACAGGAGGCACAGCCCACAGGACGACGATGTTTTGTTTTGTTTTAGAAGCCATAAGGGGAGTCTGGAAGGTGCAAAAAGCTTGAACAGAAAGAACCCCGGCAGCACTTTGAAAGAGAGCGAGCACTCTTCCTTGTAACCAGATCGAGATCCCGCCGGCCCCGGAACCATGAAAAGCTTGTAGTAAACTGATCTCCCCTTAAAGGGGACAATTATTTAATCAGATTAAAAAAAAGAAGAGTGGCCGCTTTTACAGCTTTTTCTCCCCCCCTCACCTGCCTGCCTTCGCCCTGAAAACGACCAGGAAGTGATCAGACTAAAAAGCCGGCCGGCGCAGACCCACCCCGGACAGAAGCGCAGGATCCCCAAGGCCGAAATTAAATTCCGGCGGCGGCCGCCGGCACGGCGGGGTGGCTGGTTAAAAACTCCGGGCTGTTCACACGTCCCCCCACCCCTGGAGGCCAATGCTTTTCAGAGCCGCTCGCAGCAGCAGCGAGGGCCGGGGCTGGGCCGCTCGGCTGGGCCGCCGGCCGCACGCGGATTAGAGGCCGATTCCCGAAAGCAGCCGGACCGACGGCCTCCGCTGCCCCGGGCTGGGCTTAGGCGAGGTGAGCCCGCGATAAGGCCGGGCCGGTTCCAGGAAAAGGAACTGGATTCGCTACCTGAGGCTTCCGCCACCAGAGCGGCTGCAGGCTGGCAGAAACTTCAGAAACTTCCCCAACTCGACTGCCCGGCGGACTTCGGACATGCTAATTGCTAAGGGGGTTAACGAGGGGGGTGGGCGGGGAGTCCTGACAGGTCTCCGGGCCAGCCCGTCTGAAAGCACCCCATTCCTCCCCGCTCCGGGGAAAAGGGGCAGGAGGGTTTGGGTGTTCAGCCAGCGGTGGGGAGGGAACGCGGGGAGCAACCAGCCTCCCTCAGGCCGGCGGGGCTCTGACTGTTGCTACTTTGTACCAAAGCCGGTTGCTGACTGTTGCTACTTTGTATCAAAGCCGGTTTCTGATTTTTGCTACTTTGTATCAAAAGCTCAAGACCCGCTGGGGAGGTCCCACCTCCCTGCTGTGAATGTCTTTGGGAGCTTCCTGATTTTTGCAGCCCTCCCCAAGGCACCCCGGCGGGTCCCTTGGAGGGTCGCCACGGCAACGCAGCATCCCCCGGCTGGCTCCGCTGGCTCTTGCCGGGGGACGGACTGGGGGTCCACCCGCCCGCCTGGTGGCTGGCCTCCCGGTGGCCTCGGCCTCAGCCGGCCTCCGCCCGCCCGTGCTCCCGCCGCCCGCCCCGGCCGCTTACCTTGAAAGCGATGGGCAGGGTCTTGTTGCAGCGCCAGTGCGTGGGCAGCACGGAGCAGAGGAAGTTGGGGCTGTCGGTGCGCACCAGCTCGCCCGGGTGGTCGGCCAGCACCTCCACCATGCTGCGGTCGCCGCTCCTCAGCTTGCCGGCCAGCGCGGCGCCGGCGTCCGGGGCGCCCAGCGGCAGCGCCTCGCTCATCTTGCCGGGGCTCAGCGCGGTGGAAGGCGGCGTGAAGCGGCGGCTCGTGCCGGCATCTACGGGGATACGCATCACAACAAGCCGGCTGAGGGCGGGCCCCGCGGACGGCTCCGGGCCCGGGGCGGCGGCGGCGGCGGCGGCGGCGGCTCGGACCTGCAGCCGGCAGCTCCCGGGAGACCCACATACAAGTTCAGGGCCCCGGACCGCCGCGGGGGCTGGGGGCGGGGGCTGACTCCAGTCCCTGACCGGCCGGCCGGGAGGGAGGGAGGGAGGGAGGGAGGGAGGGGGCAGTTCTAGCTTCACCGAGGGGCCCGGCCCCCGGGCAGGGATCCCGGCACCCGGCCTCGGAGAGCTTTATGAAAAAGTGGGCGACCCGAATCCAAAGCCCACAGCCGAGGGGGCGGGTGGGGGGTGGGCTGTCTTTGGCCGAGTTCGGCTCTGAGAAAATGTAAGCTCAGTCTTTGGCTGTCACGGAAGTTTCGGGAGGCAAAACCCCCCTGCGCTCCCTAAAACGCGTCCGCAGGGAGAAAGGGGACGCGCGCCCCGCAGTTTGGCCGTCCCAGGGGCTCCCCGCCCGTCGGCGATCCCCGGCGGGTTTTGTCTACGGCCCGGGCGGGACGGGAGCAGAGAGCACGGGCGCGTCCTCCGCGGGCATCGCTGCCTTCACCCCGCTCCCGGCCGCGGTCCTCGGAGCCCGCGCCGCGCCCGGCCGGCCACGGTGTAAGTGCGTGCGCATAGGCTCTGCCTCCTACAGTATTCACGGGCCGTCTGCCGAGCGTTTAAACACCGCCGAGATCCATCAATGCCGTTTTTTTAAGCAGCCTCGGACACCAGCTTCAGTAGTCGGAGAAGGGAAATGCTCGTCCCGGCCTCTGCGTCCTGGCAGAGAGCTCAGTCCGAAAATTCAGCTTTTCCAAGAAAAGCCGGTCTTACGAAGAAAAAAAAAAAAGTAAAGAGTCCACGTTGGTGACGCTCGGGGAACGGCTCCCCGCGGCCCAGAGCTCGGGTTTGGGGGTGCGGGTGAAGTTCGCGGCTGACCCCGTGGTTCGGGGAGTCACGGGCGCGCCGGAGCCGGCCGCCGTCCCGGGCGCGGTGAGTCAGCCCCGGCGGGTCCTCCTCCGGCGCCGGCCCGGGAGCTGCCGGCGGCCCCGCCGTCCCCACGGCCGCCGGTGACCGCAGCAGGTGGAGCGGCCGCCGCGGCGCAGACCCGCACAGACGGCGGCGGGGGCCCCCGGGTTAGCCGAGAGCTCGCTCCCACGCGCAGCGCCCGGCGCCGGCCACGCCGCGGCCCGCCCCGCCCGGCCGCCCGGCGCGCCGGCTCTGCCCGCAGGGGCCGGGGGAGCGCCCGGCCGGGAGGAGGCTGCCCCAGCCCGGGCGCCGGCTCATTCGGGAGTAAGAACGAAAGCCAGAAAAGTAACGATCGCAGCTCCGCGCAGGTCAGGGAGCAGCCGGCGGCGAAGGCTGACTTCCTTCTCGCGGCCCGGGGAGCCGGGAGCGGGGGCCCGGGAGCCGGGAGCCGGGAACGGGAGCCCGGGAGCCGGAATCGGGGGCCGGGAGCCAGGAGCCGGGAGCCGGGAGCGGTGGCCCGGGAGCCGGGGACGGGTGCCCGGGAGCCGGGAGCCGGGCGGTGCTGGCGGCGGTCCGGTCCGGACGGTCGGCGGCCGCCGCGCTATGAATGGGCGCCTGCCTGGAAGTCGCGCTTTTACTGTAAGGCCGCCCCGAGCGCCGTGCCCTCAGCTCGTTTGCATAGGGGCGGCCGGCCAATCGCAGGCCTTTCCGGCCGCCGGCCCGCCCCGCTCCGGCCCGCCGCCGCCACCGCCGCCGCTGTGCACGGCCCGGAGGGCAGGCCGGCCGCCCCGAGCGCCCCGCGCACCGCATCCCTGCACGATCACGCACACACACACGCTCACACACACACACACACACACACACACACACACGCTCACACACACGCACAGGCTCACACGCTCCCCGAGGCCCCGCCCTGCTGCAGACTGTGGCCTGGAGGCTTTGCACACACTCACACACACTCACAGACACTCGCACACACGCACACACACTCTCACACACTCACACACACGCACACACACTCTCACAGACTCAGATACACACTCACAGACACACAAACACGCGCACACACAGGATAGGAGAGCCATCACTGCACACACGCACACACACACACACACACGCACACACATGCACACGCACAAACACACACGCACTGGTGTGCGCGGGCCTTGGGCCCCGGGTCTCCAGCACACAGCGGCCCGGGACCCGGGAGGCGCCGGAGGAAGAGGAGGAGGAAGAGGAGGACGGCCGGCCGGAGCCGGAGCCAGAGCCGGAGCCGCAGGACTCGGGCCGCGTCGCACCCAGAGCGGCCCCGCCCGAGGCCGGCGGGAGGGAGACGCCCGCGCGCCCCGGGGAGACAGCGGCCTCCGCCGCCGCCGCCGCCAGGCTCCCGGGTCCGAGAGCCGCTCCCGGGTCCGAGAGCCGCCCGGCCCTGCGCGGCGGCCGCACCCGAGCCTCCGAGGCCGGGCGGGTGCGGGGGGCCGGGGCCGGGCCGGTTCTTAGCGCAGCCGCGTGTCCCGCCTCCTCCCGCCGCTTTCTGACCCCGAGTTCTCGCCGCTGCATCCCGGCTCCAGCGGAGGGTGCGCAGCTGCCAGCAAAGGGGTCCCCGGCTGGGAAAGGGGGTCCCCAGATGGGAAAGGGGGTCCCGGCCGGAAAGACCCAAAGGACTTGCGATGGGAAAGGAAGTGGCGGCGCCCCGGGGCGCTCTCCCCACCTCGGAGCAACGCTGCCCGCCCCGGGCTGGGTCCCCGGAGCCCCACCCGCCCCGGCTCCCCGCCCAGCTCTGCCCGCGGCCTCGGTGCGGAGGTCGGGGACCCGCCCCGGGCAGCCCCGGCACTGGGGTCCCTCCCTCCCCGGCGGGCCCTCACCTCCGGGCCGGGCGCTTACCCGGAGCCGAGACCCCGCCCCTGAGCCTCAACTTCAACTCCCGGGGATGGGGCCCCGAGCCCCCCTCGGCCCGCCCTGCGCCCCCCAACCCCAGCGGGAGCTCGCGGCCCGGGGCAGAGGGGCCGGAGGGCCGGAGGGGCCGCGGGCTCCGGGTCCGGGATGGAAGCGCCGGGCGGCGGGCGGGCGGCGGGAGGAGGACGGGCCGAGGCGCTCGGACGCCAGGGGGCGGCAGCGGCCCTCGCTCCCGCGCTGCTCCCGGGATGCCCGCCGGCCTGGGGCGCTCCCGTAAGGGCCTCCGTTTTGGGGGAATCGCCCGGGGCGGAGCGGATGGCGCAGGAACGTGGGGGCCCGGGTCCCCGCCGGCCCGAGTCGGGGTCTCCCCCCGAACCCCTTGGCCGCCCCAGGCCGTCGGTGCTTGGGTCCCAGAGCCCCCGGCCACCCTGGGGTGGCTGGCCGGCCGGGTCTGGGGGGAGGAAGACCGCTTCAGGCAGAGGCCCTCCCCATTGCCACCCTCCTCCCGGGCCGGGCGATGCCCACACCGCGGCCACCGGAGCGCAGGCGCCGGGCCCTGCCCAGAGACCGGACCGACCGCTGCCCGCCCTGGAGGGACCGCGGCAGTGAGAGGCCTGCTGCCCCCCCCTCCCCCCCGCACCCTGCGCCCCAGGGCCTCCCGCTGCCTCCCCGGGGCCTGAGGGGCGCAGGGGCTCAGCCGGAGGGGAGAGGCAGATTGGGGTACCCGCGCCTCGGGAAGGCCAGAGGGGGCTCCCCCTGGGCTGGGCCCATAGAAACCCTAAACCCGAGGGGCTTCCGGTCAGGTTCCCCCCCAGGACCCCCCCCCGGAGGTCAAGTCCGCAGCTTGGCCAGGAGGAGGTTCCGCCGCCGGGTGGCCTTCCAATGCTCCGCGGAGCACCCGAGCTCCCCTCCGAGGGGGGTGTGACCCCAGCGAAGCCCTGATGGCTCATCCCCATCTGGCCGGCACCTGGGGTGCCCACCCCTGCAAACCCCAAACCTTCCTCAGCGAGGCACCCCGTGAGCGGAGAGCAGGCAGCAGGGGACTCGGTGCAGGGCACCCTGCCCCCCCTCAGAGCTGTAAGTCTGTGCCAGGGGGACCCGCCCCCCCTCAGCTGTATGGTCTGTGCCAGGGCACCCTGCCCCCCTCAGAGCTGTACAGGCTGTGCCAGGGGGACCCGCACCCCTCAGAGCTGTACGGTCTGTGCCAGGGGGACCCGCACCCCTCAGAGCTGTAAGGCTGTGCCAGGGCACCCCGCACCCCTCAGAGCTGTAAGGGCTGTGCCAGGGGGACCCGCACCCCTCAGAGCTGTAAGGTCTGTGCCAGGGGGACCTGCCCCCCTCAGAGCTGTACAGGCTGTGCCAGGGGGACCCGCACCCCTCAGAGCTGTACGGTCTGTGCCAGGGGGGACCCGCACCCCTCAGAGCTGTACGGTCTGTGCCAGGGGATCCTGCACCCCTCAGAGCTGTAAGGGCTGTGCCAGGGGGACCCGCACCCCTCAGAGCTGTAAGGTCTGTGCCAGGGGGACCTGCATCCCTCAGAGCTGTAAGGCTGTGCCAGGGGGACCCACACCCCTCAGAGCTGTAAGGTCTGTGCCAGGGGGACCCGCCCCCCTCAGAGCTGTACGGTCTGTGCCAGGGGGACCCTCACCTTCAGAGCTGTACGGTCTGTGCCAGGGGGACCCGCCCCCCTCAGCTGTAAGTCTGAGTGGAATGCCCTCCTTCCTCCCAGGAGGTCCTGTCAGCCGGACAGACAGACAGACTTGCCTCCGCAGCCTCCGGGGAGAAGGGAGGGGGCGTGGCCAGTCCGGCCCGGTGCCCCTGGGGCGCCCCCCACCCCTGCGCCTCCGTGGGGAGCAGAACCAAGTGCTGCCGGCAGTGCTGTGTGCCAGGCTCTCCCCATCGCCTCCAGGCGGGAGTTTCAGAAAGGCCCCTCGTTGCAGCGGAACGCCAGTTTTCCCGGCGAATTTCAAACTGGTATGTAGGCAGGGGGACGGAAAAATACCAGTTTCCCTGGAGGACAGGGCCGTTTGTTCTTCTCCAGCTCCAGGTGAACATGTCCCATAGGTGGTCTCAGAACGCACCTAAACACCCCCCTTTCTTTTCCTCCTCAAACCCGGTCAGAAATAAAATGTGCAGGAAGTTGGGATTAGAAGAACCTGAAGCATTCTCTTAAACTCACCCCCCCCCCCCCCCGAGCAAAACCTTTCTAAAATCACGTTTCTAAAAACGGGATATTCCTGGCGGAGTTGCCTCTATTTTCAGCGCCGGGCGAGGGAAGAGAAAACCCAGAGGCTGTGCTTGTTGCTGGCGGGTCGGACCCCGCTGCTGGGGGGGGGGTACCCGTGGCCCAGGGATGGGGAGCCTCGTAGGAGGGGGGCCTGGGGTGGGTGTTCGCTTCTGAAATCGAACTCCTCCCTCCTCCCGCTGCCCCCCCCAGGCCTGTCTCCGCGGGGAGCCTGGGTGGACATGGGGCTGTCTCCTCCGTGTGCGGCTCACAGGGTCAGCCTGAGGCCGTGCCGAACCCCATCTCTGCCGAGTGCGGGGCCCGTGAACGCTCTGCCCCCAGAAGCGGGGCGCGGCGCCCCCATAACGGAGGCGTGGGCTCCCTCACAGAGTCACGCAGTCACGCACCCGGGAGTGCGCCTGCGGGCAGAGCTGCTGCGCTGAGGGTGTCACTGAAGGTTTCATGGGCGTTTTGTGGGGCGTGGCGTTTACCGCGTGGAGAGCAGCTTCTAAGCAGTTTTGAATCAGCAAAACAAAAGGCCTTAATTATTTGGTTAATTTATACCAGGCGTCACGCATAGGCTACATAGATGGAAAAAATCACACATATGCGTGTGTGTGTGTGTGTGTGTGTATGAATGCATATTTTATAAAAGTATAATGGGGAATCTAACATACGGAGAAAGCCGCTGGGTGGATTCATTGCGTGTATAGGTTCTGGAAGCACAGAGAGGAAGAGAGGAAGGGTAACTGTGTGACCCCGGGACAGCCAACCCCCCCGGCCGATGCCGATAGCTGGGGCACTGCGCTCTGCCCGCAGCCGAGGCGGTCTGAGAGCTGACCCGCCTGCTTGCTTTGCCAGCGCGCTGCCGCCTACACGCCTCGGCCCCGAGGCTTTCGGGCGTGCTGTCCAGCCTGGCGCGGGGAGAGATGAAAACAGTGAATCAGCAAATGGAAACCGGACTGTTCTGCGCCCCACACTCCATGGCTGCCACGCCAGGGCGCAGGGCCGGCTCGGCACGCAGCGCGACGTCACACAAAGGCGCGAACACATGTGTGCCAGAGGCTTCCGTGCACGAAGTAAAACCACTCCTTTCTGAACGCACCGAGGGCAGACCCCGCTGGTGGCTGGCTCCCGGGACAGTGTTCTGCCTGCCTGCTTCCCGGCTCTCCCTGCCCCCCCGGGGCGAGGAGGGCGGTCGTGGGTCAGAACCTCCCGTTCCTAAGACAGCACGTGGCATCAATTATTCCTGAGCACACGCCCAGGCCGGCGGCCCCGGAACCCCTGGCCGGGTGGGCGCGGCGGCCCGGGGGACAGCCCAGGACGCGGTCCTCGGTCCTGGGGTCGCCCTCACGCCGTGCTCTGAGTGTGGAGCTAGGGCCTAGCTCGGCAAACTACGGCCCGAGGGCCGGATCCGGTGAGTCAAACTATTGCATTAAAAAAAAATCAAAAAGACCGTACGTACCCTTTTACGTAATGATGCTTACTTTGAATTTACATTAGTTCACACAAACACTCCATCCACGCTTCTGTCCCGGCCCTCCTCCGGTCCAGTTTAAGAACCCATTGTGGCCCCCGAGTCAAAAAGTTTGCCCACCCCTGAGCTCGGCCGTCAGCTTGTCGTGGCGAGGATGGCGGCGTTTCGGCTCCCCTGCCTCAGCTTTAAAGCCCGGAGCGAGGGAAGGAGGCCATCACCGCAGTTTCCAGACGCCGCTCAGAGGCCGGGGACAAGCTCGGCAGCTCCGGCTCCTGCTTTTTTTTAACGTCTGTCTTCAGCATCCTGCATTCCACCCGGCGACAGCGCAGCCCACTGAGCCACACGCCCTGTGGGCTCCTCGGTCCCCTCTGAGCCGACCGGAGCGGAGCTCCCGGCATCGCCGGGCCGACTCAGACAGGAGGACACACACACAGTGACCACTGACCGCAAAGGCCGGAACCGCGGCCAGCGCCACGCACGCCGCTCACAGCCTCCGAGAATCCCGAGGCCCGGCCTCTGCGCGGAGCACGGCTCTCCTCGCCCCCCGGAGGATTCCACCGAAGCCTTTCCCCTCCCCCCGCTTCCCGGCAAGGCTGGCTTCCTGCGGCACACACACACACACACACACACGCACACGCACACGCACACGCACACACAGCCGGGTCCGTGAGAGCAGAGGTCCGTGCCAGTCAGTCACGATTCCAGAGCGGAACTGCGGAGGGGTTAAATGACACTCATCCTCAAATAGCAACGCCTGTCCATAGGCTGGTTTTGAAAGGTCGCATCGATTTTTCAGAATCCCGTCCGTATATCAACCTGCAGCCATCTGCCGCTGACGTGCACCACAGCTCCAGCCGGGGAGGGGTCTGCCGAGGGTCCGGAGGGGTCCCAGCCCCGAAGATACAACCCAGAGACCACAGAGCAATTCGCCACGGCTCTGGCCCGAGGTTCACGTGAACCCGAGGCCAGAGAGACAGGAGGGGCCTTACGGGGGGGGGGCACCCATGTCACTGCACACACACGCACACACGCACACACACACACACACACGCACACACACACACACACACACACACGGGCACCCAAGGCGAGCACAGTCAGCCTTGGCTCCAGCTGCTGTGCTCATGTCAGCGCACTTGTGAGGGTCACTGTGTATCGTACGGTACAATCCTGACGGTTTAAGGGAAACCTGGGTGTCAGTCACACATACCTGAGGCATTTATCTTTATTTAACAGTGTTTCCCGAAGTGTGGCACGCGTCCCCCCGGGGGCACGGGAAGAGTTTGGTGGGGGTACGCGTTGCACCGGAGTTTGGCGGGGACATGCACTGCGCCGTGCTCGGCTGCGCCTGATTCTGCGTTCTCTCACGAGTCAAGTCAGTTTCATCCTTCTCACTGATCCAAATAAATGTTATTTATAATGTAACTTTTATTTATATTTTATTATGAATAATTTTATTCTTCGTTTATTATTATTTTGTGTATGTACCAAAAAAATAATAAAAATATTTTGATTGTTATTAAAATACATCCAATTTTTTTTTTTGACGAGGGGTACTCAGTGTTACGAAAATTATAGCAGGGGTACACAGATGTCAGAAGTTTGGGAAACACTGCTTTAGAATAAGCAGGCATAAGGCTCTTCATTCTTATAACTGTTGGTACCTCACATCAATGCTGCCTCCTGCCTCCCAGAAATTAAAAAAAAAAATCCCTATTTGTGATCCCCTACCAGACTGCAGAGAAATTTCCCCCGAATACAGCAGAACTCTCTAGAAAGAGGATGTAGAAGCCTGAGGTCAAACGTGGGTGCTGCATCACCCCTCACCCATCCGCCTGGGACGGGGAAGGTCTACTTAAGGGTCCAGAGGCAGGCAGAGCTGTCCGTGACGGCGCTGCTGGGATATCCGTGCGGATGGATGCCATAGTGAGTCACCCAGGGTGGTCTCAGAGGGTCTCCGGGCCCGCAGACAAGAGCACCCTGTCACGTGGACCCTGCTGCCCGCGGAGGCGGGCGCCTCCTGTTTTTAGGACGCAGCGGGTGAGACGCCCCCTCCCCGGTGCTGGGGGGCCTGGGGGGCCGCTCTGCACCGACGCTCCCAGAGTCCGCGCTGTCCTGCGCCATGAAAACCAGCTCCGAGAGCCGGCCGCGGTGGAGGTGGCAGCCCACCGAAGGATGGCACGGACTTTCACCAGAATCCCAGGGTCTGCAGCCATGCCTGGCGGGGGTTACAGAGCGGGCGGCAGGAGCCGCGGCGGCACGAAGGAAGGACGGGGCGGGGAGCAGCTGAGGGGCGCAGAGGGGACCCCGAGTGTTTCCCAGGAGGACGGAGCCGTGGCTCCCGGAAGCCCCGCTGGCATCGCCGGGTCCGTCCCCGGGCCTGGCCTGCAGTGACCCCGCTTCCTACTCGCTGGCCTGTGCGTCGGGGTGGCTCTCTGCAGCACCCCAAATCCCCCGGCCTCCGCGTCCGCCCTGGCCGGCCCAGAGCCCTGCCCCCTGCCCGCCCAGGTTACAGCCAGACCCTGGCAGCCCCTGCCGAGGCCCTCGGGAGCACCTGCACCCAAGGCCGAGGGGATCCTAGGACGAACCGGAGGGGGGCGCTGTCCTGAAGGCGTGTCTCTTCCCCCCCATCCCGCCGAGGGGTAGCAGCCAGTCAGCTGCAGGCGAAGGGCTCCGAGAGCACCCTCCTCGGTCTGCTCCTTCAGGCAGAGAAAGCGGCTCCGGGAAAGGGGGGGTCTCCCCAAGGCCTGGAGCAGTGGCTGCCCCCCCACCTGTTCCTGGGGGCCTGTCCCCCCAACCCTGCGGCTCCTCGATCCTCAGCAGGCTGGGTCACTCCTTCAGAAAGGGGGGAGGGGCTGCGACAGTTTGTCTGCAGAAAGGCTAAATGGGTCCCTTCCCCTCCAAAGCGGCTTCCTGAGGGCAATCACGTAAATTACACCCAGCCCCCCCGGCCTCCGGAGGGGAGTCATAAATCTCCGGGGTGAGACGCCGCTGCCACACCCCGAAAGGCTCCAAGGGTGCCCACCGCGCCTCTCCCGCCGGCAGTGCCCTCGGCAGTGCCCACGGCCGCAGGGGAGCGCGGGGGAGGAGGGGGGAGGACGGGGGAGGTCTCTCCTCTCCGTAGGGTCTGCATGGGAAGGAGGGGAGCAAACACGCCACCCCAAGCGTCCGGTGGTCTGGGGGTGCGGGGGGTGGGGGAGCAGGGGGGCAGCAGCGGTGTGACTAGGACACGGGGTGGGGGGGGGGCAGCAGGCGTTGCTCAACGCCGTGTTGTAACCCCGGGCCAACCGCCACGCTGGGCGGCTCTTGCATCAGCCCCGCAAGGTGCTTCCTGGGCCGCGTGGCCGGCAGAGAGCTCCCGCTCTGGGCCGCCAGATAAAGCCCCCGGGCCGCTATCTCCTCGTGCCGGGCGCAGATAGCGGGGCCGCCCGCCCCCCTCCCCGGCCCGCCCCCCGCCGCCCCGGCCCCCCGCCGCCCCGGCCCAGGTCTCATTGCCCAAGCCCTCCGCGGCGCTTTATCAGGCGCGTTGCATCACCGGAGGGAGGGAGGGAGGGGGGAGGGGGCGTTCGCCAAAGGATGGGCCGGTGCCCCCGAGAAGGGGACGCGGATGCGGCTCGGGAGCCTTATCGTCCCTTGGTTCTGAAGAAAGAGGAAGCGTCTCCTCAGCCTTCCTCCTCCTCCTCCTCCTCCTTTCTTCTTTCTTCTTTCTTTTCTGAGGGTGTGTGTGTGCATAGGAGGTAGAATCTTTTAAAAAATATATTGTATTGATGCTTTACAGAGAGGAAGGAAGGGACAGGGGTGGAGAGTCAGAGACATCCGCCAGCTGCCTCCTGCACACCTCTTACTGGGGATGTGCCCGCAGCCAAGCTGCATGCCCTCGCCCGGAATCGAACCCGGGGCCTTTCAGTCCGCAGGCCGACGCTCTGTCCACTGAGCCACACCAGTTAGGGCAGAAGGTACAATCCTGTTAGCGACCTTTAGGGTCACCCGATGTAACTCCTGCACGCCTGCTGTTTCCCCACAGCGGGGACCCGAGTCCTGGCGTGCAGAGCGCAGTGGCGGTGTGTGGGAGACGGTGCGGAAGGCCCACGTCGGGGTCTGCTCCCCGACCGGCTGCGGGGTCCCCACCCCAGACGCGTCCTCGGCCTGCTCCCCGTCACGCTCCGGGGCAGGGGACCGGGGCTTCCGTGCGGGGCGGGGCGGGGCTGGCTCGTCTTCTTGAATAATTCACGGGGCAGCTTGGCAGGGATCCTCTCAGCTGCTTCTTAAGAGTCATCGATTGATTTCCTGGCGGAGCCGGCGAGGGCCACCGGACACTGCGGTGCAGGCCCTGGGTTGGCCGGGCCGCTGCGCAGAGACGAGCTTCGGAGGCTCTGAGCTCGCCTCCGAGGGGGAGACTTCAGGGAGGGGGTCCCCAAAGCCGGGCTGCTCAGACGGGGAGCATTCAGGGGGCAGGAGGCACCCCGCTGCTCCACACGGACGGAACGTCTCCAGGCGGGGGGGGGGCTCTCTCTCTCTCTCACCCCCCCCCCCCGTGGCTCGCTAGGGCCCTGGAGGAAGGCAGGCCCCTCCGTGCCACGCTGTCTCCGCGTGGCTGCGCTCTGCTTTGTCGCTGAGTTTGGAGGATCCATTTGCTCCGCGGCCGTGCCGGGAGGTCCCCCGGGGCATTGCCATCCACGTGCGGGCTCCGTGAACGGGACGAGAGGCAGGCACGCCGTGCTGGCCCGGGGCCTAGGGGGGAGTCCGTGAGCCTGGAAGGAGGGGCTCCGACATGCTGGCCCCAGTCCGGATTCGTGGTCCGAACGCAGCCCCGGGATGGAGGGCGTGATGCGAGGGCACCGCCCGCCAGGAGCCGCCGAGCGGGTCTGACCGCCGGCTGTGGCCGCCGTGCAGAGCCCGCGGGGAGCGCTTCCGGAGCAGCGTGGCCGCCACGTGGGGTGGGGGTGGTGTGGGAGGTGCCCCGCCTCTCTCTGCCCCTCTCGGGGGGGAAGGGGGGCGTGGACGGCAGGGGCCGCCTGGGGACTCAGCCCCCTCTCCCGTGGCGGCGGCCGGAGTCCACGCTCCGCCCGAGTCCCCCGCGGAGTGTTTGGAGGGGGGTCGCCTGAGGCGGACGCGGGGTCCACCTGACTTTGGAGGCAGCCTGGGGGAGCCGGGTCTGAGCCCCTCGGCCTGGCTTTGGCTCCAGGCACGCTGACCCTGTCCGCTGCCCAACCAGCCGCCCGCCTGTCTCTGGACGGACCGGCAGCTCAGAAAGTGGCCACTGAGGGCCGGGCCTCGGACTCAGCACCGAGGTCTGGGCGTCCAGTGGGACGGGGCTGACGGGGGAGCCCACCTGAGCTTGGCACGCTGAGCCGGCTCCTGCCCTCGGCCTCCCCGCCGGCGGGAGTCTGTCCCTGCGTCACAGAGCGGGGCCTCCCTCCGCCGGCCCCGGGTGAGGGCTCGACGGGACACCCCGTTAGGCCACCCGAGCCTCCCTGCTGCCCAGGAAGGGGACGCGAACCCTCTCCTGCCCCGAAGCACCAGGAGGGAGACCCGCAGAGGCTCGGCCATTGGGGGCCGCCTCCTGTTTGCTACTCGGAGAGCATCCTAAGTTCTGGCCCAGCCCTATGGAGGGAGAGTTCAAGGCAAGAAGGAGGGACTGCGTGGAGAGAAGGGGTGGGCGCAGTGAGAGGAGGGGGCGATGGAGGTCCAGCTCAGCACAGGCCTGGTCCGCTGAGAAGGGGCCTCGAGGTGCCCGGGCCGGAGTGTGAGGCCCCACCCCTCCTCCCGGCCCGGCCAGCCCCCGTGGGCAGATGGAGGTGGCCCGGCCCCCGTGGGCAGAAGAAGGGGCCCAGGCTGAGGGCACCTGCTGTGGGTGCGCGGGCGGCTGTGGGTGCGCGGGTGGCTGTGCGGGGCTCGGAGCAGAGACTCGTCTTCAGACCGCCGAGAAGAGAAGCGCTCGGCGCGGGCGCTCGGGCTCGCTGTCGGCGCCGGGCCGGTCGCGTGTCGGCTGCGTCTGGCCGCGGCGAGGTGTTGTCAGCAGACACCGCGCGGGCGGGAGATCGATGTGTTTGGGTGCCTGTCTCGCAGGCTCCTCGGCGCACACTGCCAGCTCCCTCTCCCTGCCGCGCTCGGTGCGGAGCCCAGAACCGGAGCTGACACTGAACGCTGGGACAGGTGCCGGGCCTGAGCTCCTCCCCGGCTGTGCCACCGTACCCAGCCCCCCGGGGGGAGCTCGGGGAGCAGCCTGTCTCCCGCTCCGGCCGCTGTGGAAGCCCCATCCTCCCCGAGCCGGGGTGCCCCCTCCTCCTCAGGGGGATGGCGACGAGAGCCTTGGCCCTTCTCGGCGGTTTGAAGGCGAGTCTCTGCTCCCAGATCCCCACAGCCACCCGCCCGTGCACTCACAGCAGGTGCCCCCGACCTGGGCCTGCCTCCTCCTGCCCCCAGGGCGGGGTGGCACCTCAGACACCCCCTGTGGGAAGGTACCAGGTCGCTCTCATGTCATAAACACACCGTCAGGCTTCCACAGGGCCCGCAGCCCCACGGCCACACAACGGGAAGTGGCCGAGCCAGGACTCACACGGAGGACTGGCCACAGCCACGGCCACAGCCATGGCCATGGCCACTCTGAGTGTTTCCTGCAAGTCCCAGTGGGGGGAGGCTCCTCCCACCCTCCCCCAGGCCAGCCGGGCCAGGGGAGGGGGCGTTGGGTCAGCAAGGGGTTGGAGTGGGAGCCACAGACCCGAGGAGAGATGAGACATGACAGTCCTCCTGGGGTGGGGGGCAGAGTGGGCGGCCCCGGGGGAGAAGCCGCAGGACGCTGGAGCCGGACACCGGAGCGGGGCCGGGCACAGGGAGGGAGGCCACGGAGGAACCGCATTCTGCCCAGCCAGCGGCCCTCCCTCGAACAGAGGCTGCGCGTGAGCATCCTGCCTCCATCCGGAGGGCGCAGCGCTGGGGGCTCGGGCAGTGAGGCCGGCGGGGCTCAGCCCCGGGGAGCGCGGCGCTAAACCTACGGTGACCAGACGTCCGCTTTTTAACAATTCCTCCCGCGTCCCACGGGACTTTTTAAAACGCCGCGGGCCGCGGGACAACTTGTTAAAAATCGGGGCTGTCCCGCCAAAAGCGGGGCGTCTGGTCGCCTTAGCTAAACCCCATCAGGACGCCGCTGCCGGGCGGGAAGGGCCGGGTGATGGTCCCTGTGACGCGCCCTCCTTCCCGGTGGAGAGAGGGGGAGACGGACGCGGGGGGGCGGGGGGAGACGGCGGAGAAGCCACGGGAGCGGGGACGCGCCCTCATGGAGGGCTAACAAGGTGCCCACTGTGCGATGGCCGCACGGCCGGACTCGCACTCGGGAAACGTTGCCTCCTGCACGCGCCCCAACCAGGGCCCGGGCTGGGGAGGAGCCTGCGGCTGGGGTGCGAGCCCTTGACCGGAATCGAACCCGGGACTCTTCGCTCTGCAGGCCGACGCTCTATCCACTGGGCCACACCGGCCAGGGCCCCCTACTTTTTATTGTGATAAAACACACACCACAACATAGAATGTACCCCTTGAACCGTGTGTGAGCGTGCTTTCCGTGGGGGTAAGCCTGTTCACACGCGTGACCGTCACTACCATGCGTCTCCAGAGACTGCTCATCTTCCCAGATCGCAACCGTCCCCGTGAACACGGCCGCCTCGGTCATCCGCCCCCCACGCCCGGGCCGCCTCGGAGCCTGCCTCCCGCGGAACCACAGAATCGGAGCCGCCCGCGTGGTTCCTCAAACCCCAACCCCAGGCCCGCCCTGGTGCTCTGTGCGGGGCTCACGTCGCTCCGACCACGCCGGCCAGGCTCACACGGGTCAGAATCTTCCCCTGCACGGTGCTCCCGCCGTGTGTCCCGGGTCCCCCAGGGACACCTGGCCGCTCCCCCCTCGGCCACCGGGACCACTGCTGTGCACGCGTGCACACACACCTCCACTCGCCCCCACGCTCTGACACAGCGGCTCTGACCACGTGATCTGCCCACGGCGACTCACCCTTTGGAACGCCTGTGGCAGGACACGCTCCCCTTCATGCGTGTCCCTCGCCCGTGTTTCACCCTTCATTTTAAAAAACATATGTTTACTGACCTCAGAGAGGAAGGGAGAGGGAGAGAGAGAGAGGGAGAAACATCAACGATGAGAGAGAGTCATTGATGGCTGCCCCCTGCACGCCCCCCACTGGGGACGGAACCCACAACCTGGGCATGTGCCCCCAAGCCCTTCTGTCCGCTGGCCGAGGCTCTACCCACTGAGCCACACTGGCCAGGGCCGGGCGGCCATCACTGATGTCCGCCTGCGTGTCAGCCCCACGGGCCGCGCTCCACCAGCTCCTCGCGAGGACCCGGCGCCTGGCTGGGGGCTGTCACCGCCTCGGCCGCGGCTCGGGGCCCAGAGGAGCGAAGACGCGGGGGGCTCCTCCCCCCCCCGGGCTGCTGGCCCCCTCTCCGCACCAGCGAGGGGGGCGCCTCTATTTCCATCCCGGCGTGGTTTCCGCTCCTTCGCGGCTCTCGGCCGCCCGGGGGGAGCCGAGGGAGGCCACCCGCCGGGTGTCCGTTGGGTGCCTTTTAGGTCGTGATGTCACAAACCCGTTTCTAGAGTCGGCCCTTGACCTCAAAGGAAATTCTGATTACAGTGGTCACTGAACCCCCAAACCCGAGCCCGCAGCCCGGGCTAACTTTAGAAAGCCCTGCTGTCCCGTGGGAATCCAGTGCTCGCTCGTGTGCGGAGCGTGCTGTGTTCCCCCCCCCCCCCACGCCTGGGCCTCCGGGAGCCCCCGCTCCAGGCTGGCATCGGTGGCCCCCACGCAGGGAGACTTCTCCCAGGTGCCCTCCAGTCCTGGTCCAGGCTGAGCTCTCCACCCACCGCCTGCCCCGGTGAGACCATCCCGGTCTCTAAGCCTCGTGCCCTGGGGGGCATTGTCCTGGGGCCGGGGGCACGGATACCCCGACGAAAAGGTAAACTTCTTGGAGAGCGCGGCCGGGGCTGTGTGGGAGGCGCGCCGGGCACTGCCGGTCCTGCGGGCCCAGGGCTGGCCGGTTGCCACAGCTCCGCTATCGTGAGATGCCCGGCTCCGACTGGGCCACGTGACAACTAGCAGGTTAATTACAGATCACTGACACGTGTCTGGCCACGGCGTCACCCTCCTCGGGAGAAGGCCTCTGAGGTGCTTCCTGGAGCTCAGGCGGTGGGTGGTTCCCAGGGGGTCGCCACGCCCCGCGGAAGGGCAGTCCCCCGGACGGGCCGATGGCCGGGGCTCAGGAAGGCCTGCAGCCGTGACGTTCCCCTCGAGGCCGCTCTGGGGCTCCCCTCTGAGAGTGTCCTGCAGCCGCTCTCAGGCGTCAGCCCCGCAGCAGACGCACAGGAGACCACGGCCAAGCTCTTCCTCGCTCTGTGAGGACAAGCGTGCCCATCCCTGAGGCAGGTGCTCCGTCCTGTGCACCCGCCCCTTCCTTTGCCGCCGGCGCTCACGTCAGCGCCCTGCGAGCCCGGCGGCCGCTCGGGGCACGCGCGAGGCTGGCGCACCGGAACTGGGACTGGGGCAGGAGCTCCGTCCGTCTGTCTGTCAGCTCCCTGTGCTCTGGGGTGGGAGCGGAGGGCTTAGCTGGGCGGCACAACAATCGCCGGTTTTCCCGGAGCCGTTGTCTCTACGCGGCTGCCGGCCGGATCCCAGGCACGGAGAGAGGGATTTGGAAATGGTCTGTGGTCGTGGTCTCCACACACCTGAGTCCAAAGGTGACTCACTATTCCACAACGGCCTCAAGGATGTGATTGTTGTTCTAAGTGTCTGGAAGAGCCTTTGTCTGCGGGGGACTGTTTACATTGGGAAACGGGTTACTCCGCATGTCTTAACAAAACAAAACAAAACAAAACAAAACAACAGACAGCTGGAGCGGCAGCCAAATGGTCTGAACCCAAGTTGGACGCTGGTGCTTTCTCCTCTGACAAGGTGGCCCACGGAGGGCTGGCCAAGGAAGCCGCCACTCTGATCGACTGGTCCTGCGGGGAGGGTTCTGAGGCGGCAGTGGGGCACGGAGCGGGGTGCTGTGACCAGTGACCGGTGTCTGCAGTGGGCGGGAGACGGAGGTGGCTGCACACAGACCAGGCATTCCCATCCTCCGACCAGAGAACTGGATGTTGGGAGGGGACAGTGGGAGAGGCGGCGGCGTAGGAGGTGGGGGTTCATGTTGAAGTTTGTACTCCTCTCCTCAGGCGTGGGGCGTCCCAGAGGAGTGGTGAGCACGACAGAAGTAAGGCCAGGCTCGAGCTTTTAGGAAAGCAGCTTGGCCACGTGTGTGAGATAAATCCAAACGGGACGGCGTGACCAAACAAGAGACGCGGACGGGGCAGACGTGACAAACATTAGACCTGCCCCAGAGCCAGCGACAGCTCTGAGATTTCCACGTGGGATGGCTGATTTATAGAGAGTTTTGTTTACTTTTTATCTACTCCCAAATAGGATGCTCCGGGTACCACAGAGACTACAAAAAACAGCCAATGAAGAGTGTATGTGAATGAACGAATAGGTGGATGAATGGATGGATGGATGAATGGATGGATAGATGGATAGATGGATGGATGAATGGATGGATGATGGATGATGAATGGATGGATGGATGGATGGGTGGATGGATGAATGGATGGTTGGATGGATGAATGGATGGTTGGATGGATGGATGGATGGATGGATGAATGGATGGATGAATGGATGGATGGGTGGGTGGATGAATGGATAGATGGATGGATGGATGGATGGATGGATGAATGGATAGATGGATGGATGGATGGATGGATGGATGGATGAATGGGAGTTAGGAGAGGACAAGTTTTAGTCTCATCATTCTGACTTTGGGGGGCTGCTAGCCTCTGGAGAGAAGATGTCCCATCATTGGTTGTAGATTGCTCCCTCCCAACAACCACTCCCTATACAACACTTCCCCTGTTGCTGGTCCCACATGCTCCTCGAGGACACCATGCATGGTCTTGGCATACCAACACAATGCCATGTACTGAGGACTCCATGACAGGATTTACTTGTGAGGAATGTGCCATTCAACCTTCTCGACTCCTCGACATCAGGACGAGGACTATTTCTCCACTCCCTACAAGCAAAACGCGAGCCAGGAAGGGTTCCCGTGACCTGCCAACGCCCACAGGTGGTTAGGAGTTTTCCTTTGCTCTTTCTCTCTCGCTGCCTCTCTCCTCCACACTCTGACCCTGCCTCCCTTTGACATTTGATGATCCAAAATAGGATCTCTTCAGACTTAATGGATTCTTAAACAGATGACTTTAAGATGTATTTTTATTATTAAATTTATGGGGTTGACATTGGTTAGTAAGACTAGGTTTGCTTCATGTGTACAATATTATAGTACAACATCTGTCTATTGCATTGTGTGCAAGTTTAACCAATTATCTTTTTCCAAAAGGAATGAAATTAATAAAGAGGATTAGAAGGGAAACCAAAATACACGTCTGTAATTAAACTAGCATGCCGCCCATCTGTTAATGGCCTCCATGACGTGCTCTTGAGAACGAAAAATGGATCCGACCGTACGGGTTCTTCTCCGTCCACCAGGACTCCCTCCCAGGGTCGCGTCGGTGGTGGTTCTAACCAGGAAGGAGTTGGGCTGAACCCTGGGTCTAAATCTGGACTCTGACAGTCACACATCACTCGGTCTCTTAGTGTCTGCTGCTCCGGTCAGCCTTCCCGAGCCTCCGTGTTATGAACGTGCAGGCGGAGGAATGAGATCACGGCTAACGGAGCGTTCTGGTCCGCACTCCGGGTGCAGGGATGCTAGTGCTGGTGGTGACAATGAGCCGGGTACGACGCACGACGGTGAACACGCGAGGCTCTCTGTAACCTGGCTTCATCGGGTGCAGCGAACGCCTCTGAGACGCACTCTGGCTCCAGCAGTGAAGGCGCCTGGGGCCCTCGGGGCCCGCTGTTGAACCCCCATCTCTGCTTAACGCTCTGCTCTTAGCCTCAGGTCGGGGCCGACGCCCCGGAACCCGGAACACTGCCCGAAGGTCAACGTCGGGCCGGGAAGGAGGCGAAGGAACCCACAGGGCGTGGTCACTGCCCGTGTGACCTGTTGGCTTAGACACGCACTGACCTTTCGGCGCCTTTGTGACTGCCCAGCACATGCCTTTACTGCTCCCCCCCACCAACATGAGACCCTGTCTTCCCACTGCCCGAGGCCCCCTCCCCCGGGAGCGGCAGCTGCTCTGCCTGTGCTGTAAGCTCCCCGTGACGGCTCCTGTGCATTTGAATTTGGCTACGCGTGCGTCAGCAACTCGGGATTGAACCCCAAATTTATACCTCTGGGGCTTTCCCCCGACAGCAGGGTTCTTAGCCATGACTCTACTGACGTGTTGGCAGGGCGAGTCCCCGTGGTGGAGTCTGCGCTGCGCTGTGTATTGTGGGGGGTACGGCAGCACCCCCAGCCTCTGTCTACCGGGTGCCACCAGCACTCGCTGCCCACAGCACCCAAATGTCTCCTGATGCCCACCATCTCGCCCAGGAGAGGGCCACTGGGACACGGCACCCCCCGTGCGGCCACGGTCTCCCTCCCCACGCGAAGGCTTTGAGCGAAACGTAGGGGGCAAACACAATGGCGCCCCATAAACATCGGTGGCACACTCCGTGTGCTTGCCAAGGTTTACACGGAACACACAGCTCTCCACAGCCACAGCCCGCGGCGTGTGTGCGTGCGGGGTTCCGGGTTCGCTCCCGGTCCACTCGAAGAAGAGACGAGCACGGGGTGGGAGAGCCAGGAGGCCCCCCTCCCGAGGAAGCCCCCTCCTGGAGGGGGTGTCCCCGGGAGCGCCCACCCTGCCCTGGTTTACAGCCCCCGCCCGCCACCCCCCACCGGCGGCAAACCAGCCGGAGACGCGGGGACCCCACGGCCGTGCATTTCCCGTCTCCCGGCCCTTTGATGGCTGCGCAGATTCCAGCCCCGCTGCTGTTTCAAACAACGGCGCTCTGTCATTTCCAGAAAATGTTTCAAATTAGTAGGAAACGTGGCTAAATTTAGCTTTTATGGAAGGAAGACTAAAAACACAGCGCGCTGCCCGGAGAAGAAAACAGAAACCACATGGAGGATGCGGCCTGCTGGCGCGAAATCTAACAGTAGTTCTTGGTAGCTGCCCCGGCTCCTGCGCGGCAGATGTTCGCGGAGCTGAGCGGAAACAGGATGGACGGGGACACGCACCGGCGGCGAGGAGCCGGCGGCCGCGCACATGCACACGCACGGGGCCGGGCCGGGTGCGGCCCTCCGCCTCCCGATCTGCCCAAGCCGGCCCACGGCGCCAGGCCGGGCGGACGCGGTGGGGCACGCGGGCAGCCGGTGCGCAGCCGGGCCGGCCCCCGCGCGGCCCGAGTGCTGACAGCGGCCGGCGGGCCGGAGCACGCGCCTGGCTCGGCTCTTGCAGCCCTCCCTGGCTCCAGGAGGGCTGCACCATCTGCTGTATTTTATTTTCATTTTTTTCCTTAGAATCTACTTTTATTGATTTCAGAGAGGAAGGGAGAGGGGGAGAGAGAGATCGAAACATCAGCGACGAGAGAATCAGCGACCGGCTGCCTCCTGCACGCCCCGCACGGGGATCGAGCCCGCAACCCAGGCCTGTGCCCTCACCGGAATCGAACCCTGACCTCCTGGTTCATAGGTTGATACTCAACCTCGGAGCCACGCCGGCCCGGGCCCTTCTGCTGTAATTCCTGTGGAAATACTTGCAAGTGGAAAAAAAACACACCCTATTTTCCCTCCCTATCCAGACTGCTATCTCTGGCCGTGCAGCGGGAGAAGAGGTTAATTTGATTTATAAAACCTACACGAGGCTCTCTGGCTGCAGGAGGAGCGTGTGAGGGAGACAAAGGCACAGAGAGAGACAAAGGCGCCCGTTGTGCCGCCGGCCTAGGTGTGCGGGCCGCCGCCCCCGGAGCCGACGCAGGGCCGCGCCCCGAGCGAGACGGATTAGGCACAGATGGGGCCAATCTCCGGCACCCCATAAAGACGCGCCGAATCCAAGGCCAGGCTGTCCTTCACCGCCGGGCTGGCTGAGGTCCGTCCCGGGACTGCGTCTGCTCTCAGCGCCCCACAGTCCCCGGGTATCTCTGCTGCCGTCGGGGCTGTCATGTTTCCACAACACAGATGAGCCTGGTAGTGTGCTGTCTCGGCCTCACCGCCTTGCCGCCTTTGCCAAAAGCATGACAATGCTCCATTGTGAGAGCCGGAGCCCCCGGGACCCGGGAAGGCTCTGGGGCGCGTCTGAAATCGTCCAACGGCCGAACCGGCGAGGTCGGCTCTCCCGCCCGCTCCCGCATGCGTGCGGCCTCCTCGATGCTCACAGAGAAGCTCGGACGGGCTACAAACAAACAACGCCCTGCATAACCGACAGGGAGGGAAACAACCCCGGCACCTCGGGGAAGGCTGTCCTCACAGCCCCTTCTGGTGGGAGGCCACCCATGGGATCCTGTCTTCAGAAAAAAAAACCCCAGGAAGTGGAATAAAACATGTCTGGGGGCTCTGCACAGGGTTTGGGGGTTCCCCGCCTGTGTCATCCTTCGCTTCAAGGTGTGATGCGGGTTCAGGGTAAGAAACAAAAACAAAAACAAAAGAAAGCGGGGCTTCTGCTCCCTGGCCTGGGCCAGCGGTCGGCAAACTCATCCGTCCACAGAGCCAATGATCAACAGGACAACAACTGAAATTT
Source organism: Vespertilio murinus (assembly GCA_963924515.1). NCBI lineage: Eukaryota > Metazoa > Chordata > Mammalia > Chiroptera > Vespertilionidae > Vespertilio > Vespertilio murinus. The sequence continues at coordinate 199,377,098 of OZ004706.1, read as the reverse complement.
CTTCAGAGAGCCATAGTTTTTAAGCTTAAACTAGATAGGTAGGTACATTGTTATTAACTTAATGAGGGTCCTCCTAAGCTGGCCTCTGCTAAAAACTCAAGGAGGCCAAAGAGCCGCATGTGGCGCGAGAGCCGCAGTTTGCCGACCACTGGCCTCGGGGATCCCCTCTGCATCAGCTATCTTGCTGTGTCTCCCCCCCCCCCCCATTTTCCCAGTTTCCCAGCCGGTTGAGTTCCTGTTGCTAAGATTCCTTTCTCTTTGATTCAGGGATTTCATAGTCATGCAAGAGACTTCCATGTTCCAATGAAATGAGAAGTTACGTTTACTTAAAAGGAAAAAAAAGATTTCAGAGCTCAAGGGAGAGGGAGAGGGGAAGATAGACACATCAGTGATGAGAGAGCCTCCTATGGGGGGCCGAGCCCACAACCTGGGCCTGTGCCCTGACCACCGGGGATCGAACCTGTAACTTTCCAGTGCAAAGCAGACAGTCAGCCCACCCACGGAGCCACACCAGCCGGGGCCACGCTCTTTAGACACGACCCTTCCCACAGGAGCCCAACGTCCCTGTGCACGCGTGGGAGGACTTCCGCTGTGCAGGCAGCCCCGCAGTCACGCAGGGCGCTCACGTACGGCTCCCCAGGCGTCCGCTCTGATTAACGGTCGCAACGAATGAACCACGCGCTCTGTGGTCTCTACCGTGAAGAGACCCCCGTGGCCAGGCGCAGTCCGAGGTGGGAGACGCGTGTCTGTGTCACGGATGCTTGTTTTCAAGTCGTCTCGTGCCAGTTGTGCTTCCAGGAGAACTAAACCCATGGTGTGTTTCTTCTTTCCCGGAGGAGCCGATCTCTCACGGAGCAACAGGGGAGGGCCCTCTCTCAGCGCTGCTCACGGAGCTGAGCCGCCAGCTTCTCGTGTGGGAGCAAATCCTTGCGCGGCAGGCTGAGCAGCGGAGACCACGTGGGCCTCCCGGGGCGCCGCTGACCCTCCCGCCCCGCAGCTCGCTCCGCGTCCGGGCAGACCAGTCGTGCTCATTTCGAGTTCCTCTCTGTTTTTTTCCCAACGCTGCATCTGCTCTCCTCCTCCTCCTCCCCTTCCCCTACCCCTTCCCCTTCTTCTTCTTCTTCTTCTTCTTCTTCTTCTTCTTCTTCTTCTTCTTCTTCTTCTTCTTCTCCTTCTTCTCCTTCTTTTTCTTCTTCTTCCTCCTCCTCTTCCTTCTTCTTCCTCCTCTTCCTTCTTCTTCTTCTTTCTTGGAACGAAATGCTTTCCGTGATGGGGGAGCTTTCTGACCTGCCACATGCCCTGTCTGCCGAAACGCTGAGCCCACATTGTTTAAAGATGAGGGGCTGGAACAGTTGGACATGGGAGAGATCGCATGCAGGGCATCTTCACACAGGCCTCACACCCTCCACGCATGAGCTCACGTGGGACCACAGGCCCACACGTGGATTGCACACCCCCGGGACGCCTGGGAGACAGCGGAGGAAACAGAGCCGCCGGCCTCGGTACGGTGACGGCCTTTCCGAACCAACACCGGAGCACAGAGGGACCCTGGTCACGGGAGGCGGGAGTGCACCACGCGCGGCCGCCGGGGAAGGCGGTCTGGCCGCTCTCTGCAGTTATAACGGCTCTGGCCGTGAGAGCCGGCGACCTCCCCCGTGTCCGAGTCCACAGGGATTGCAAGCATGCGTTCACAGAAGAGCCCGTGCTAGGAGCACGCGAATGCTCGCAGCCGCCCTATTGGAGATGCCCAGCCCCGGAAGCAGCCGCGATGCCCTTCAGCAGGCGAAGGTGAGACATGGCCCGCCAGGAGGTGGACGTGCCCGCCCCGGGGCCAGCTTCCCGGCCCGCCCCCGGCCCGGCGCCCGGCGCCGCCATAGGAGCTGCTGTGGTGGTGCTTGCGCGCCGTTCCCGGGAGCCTGGCGAGCTGGCGGCCCTGGGTGCCCGCCTGGCTCACAGTGACCGAGGCGGCCCCGCCACCGGGAGGGCGAGCGGTTCTAAGGCCGAGGGGTGAGGACCATCCGAGGGTTAACGGGGCCTTCCCGTGCTGAGGGGACACAGAGCCCCTCCGTGGGTGTGAGTCGTACACCCTCCATGCATGGGTCTGCGTGGACCCGGGAGCATCACACATCCCCAACGGCAGAGCTTGGTGCCGTCTGAGTAACACGCTCAGGCAGTAGGTGGGGTGGGGGTGGGGTGGGGAGGAAGCCTCAACTCAGGGCGAAGGCACGAGCCCCTGCTGGCCCCGGACCCAATGGGCACCGCTGCAGAGCACCCCACGGTCCGGCCGGCCAGCAGGCTCCCCTGACCTGGTCCAGAGCCCCAGGAGGTCTGTTCAGCCTGACACTCACTCCCCGGGGCTGGGTCGGAGGCGGTGTGACTCTGGGAATGGGGGTGTGCCTCAGGGAGTGGGGGTGTGCCTCCGGGAGTGGGGGTGTGCTCCGGGAGTGGGGGTGTGCCATCCCAGTGGGGGGTGTGCTCCGGGAATGGGGGTGTGCTCCGGGAATGGGGGTGTGCCTCCCAGGAGCGGGGTGGTGGTAAACGGGACAGAGAAGGCCTGCCGGGACAGTCACGTGTCCCAGGCCAGTTCCGAGGAAGACGGCTGCGAGTGAGCAGACCGGTGGATTTCACTCTGACTGTTGTGCTGTTTTTGGTTCCATGACCACTTTTCTCACCCTGGGCGGAAAGTACAGACACTGACAGACACCGAGCCAGCAGCGGCTCTGTTTGGAGGTTCCTCCCCGCACCCCGCCCCGGCGCTGACCAGAGGAACCGTCCGGGCTCAGGCCCGGCTCTCGGGGTGGCAGCGTACACAGGTCCCCGGTGGCATCGGGGGACACAGGTCCCCGGTGGCATTGGGGACCCGCTGCCGGTTTCCCGGCTCCCGCCCAGTCCTCCGGGGAGCCCTCACCGGCAGCCGGGCGGGAGGGGCCGGAGCGCCCGGCCCGTGGGTGGGGTCGGTCTCGGCGTGGTCTGGGCAGGCTGTTCATGCCGGCGGGCCGTGACGCCGGGAGCCGGCTGAGCCGGGCACCGGCCCGGGGGCGCCCGTCGTGGGAGCCGTGCTTTCCTCCTCATCTCCCGGGAGCCCGGGCGGGTTTGCCTGTCTCCGCTATCGCTCCGGCCCCGGAGGCAGCTGGGCGGAGCCGGGATGGAACCCCATTTGCCTTAAACGGGGGTGGGGGGGGTGGGGGGGTTGGGGGGGGTGAGGCAAGTCGCTGGGTGTGGGGCTCCTTTGGCAACAAAGTAACAACCGATCGCCACCTCCCCTTTCATCAAGCTCCTCGCCCTCGGAAGGCCCAGCCGCCGCCTGCACTGCCGGAGCCAGAGGGACGCCGAGTCCTCTTCCGTTACACACACACTCACACACACACACACACACACACACACACACACACCACACACACACGTCCAGAGCCAGTGGCCCTCCCTGCCCACCCTGCCAGGCCTGGCCTGAGCGCTGGCCCCTGCCCTTCGGCCGGTGGAGCAAAGGCTGAGGTGACCTTGACCTGGCTAAGGAGGGCGCGGGCTCAGAAGAGATGGAGGAGTCGGGAGGCACCCTCCCCCCCGCACACACACAGGTCTGGGCCGGAAGTCCACCTCCTCCTCCGCTCCATCCTCTCCTCTGGGCGGAGAAGAAGAAGCCGGAGGAGAGGGACGGGCGGCAGGGGCGGCAGGGCGGGGGAGGAGGAGATGAAAGGTGGGGCCGGCGGGAGGAAATGAGGAGAACGGAGGGCTGGCGGCCTCTCCCGCCTCCATTATCAGAAGCTGCTTAAGCCGAGGCGGAGATCAAAGGCGGGAGCGCTTTGTACTGCTGCCAGGCCGCCAGCCGCTGCGCTCACCGCGCCGGCCACGCCGCCCGCCCTCCGCACGCGGGGCCGCGCAGAACACGCAGCGGCCGGGCCGCTGAGAGGGAAAGACAGAGAGAAACATCCATGTCAGACAAACACATGGATTGGCTGCCTCCTGCACGCACCCCGACCAGGGTCTGGGCCGGGGAGGAGCCTGCAACTGAGGTATGTGCCCTTAACGGGACTCGAACCCGGGACCCTTTGGTCCGCAGGCTGACGAAGAGGCTCCCCCTCCGGTCCTCAGCTGCCCAGGGTCCTCGGCAGCTATTCATTTCGGGTCTAACTTGTTCCATCTGCAAACTCGCTCGGTCCTCCCGGTGCCCGGCCAAGGTCAGCACCCGCCCCCCACTCCCTGCCGCGTCTCACAGGGGCCGACCCGCCACCCACGGGGAAGGACAGGAGCGCGCAGTGAGAGGCGGGCGGCTGGGCGATCTGGGGGTGGGGGGGTGTTTCCAGAAGCCGCCCTGTGGCTCTTGCAGCTCCCCTGTGTGTTCAAGTCGTTTCCGAACACGGAGAGAAAGGAAAGTCTCCGTGTGTGTGTGTTTTGTGTGTGTGTTTGTGTATGAGTGTGTGTGTGAGTGTGTGTGAGAGTGTGTGTATATGTGTGTGTGTGTGTGGGGGGGGAGGGGTTAGGCAACCCCGCATCTCCGTGGCTCAGCCTGAGCGGCTGTAGCTAGCCGGGGGGGTTTTCCGTATTCGCCCATCTGTCTCCTCGTCCCATCACATGAGGAGGGCGCTCCATGTGTAAGCCAACTGTGGCCACGAGGAAGCGAGGCTGAAGGACACGCCTGCGCCCGCAGACACACGCGGTGTCATTCACAGTCCCGGCTCACGGGCCAGCACCGTGTCCGACCCCAAGCGTGCCGAGGCCATGCAGGCCGGGCCGGCGTCTGTCAGCGGGGACGGTGCCTGGAGCATCCACTCATCTGGTCATCCATCCACCCTCGCACCCCCTGCTCAGCATGGGGTCCATCCTATGGCTCGGTCTTTTCAA